>JARHVA010005062.1:0-405000 GCA_037957365.1 Torreya grandis
AGAGTCAAGGATATAGGTTTTGAGGCATAGAGTCATGATAGGTGGGTATGCCTAGGGTGGAGAGAGATAAGAGATAGTAAAGCCTAGGGTAGAGAGAGAGAGAGAGGTAGTGAAGCCTAGTGTAGAGAGAAAATAGTAGGGTAGTTAGTTAGGTGGGTATGTGGCCAAGCTAACCTTAAAAGACCCTATGTTAACTGAGTGCTACCTACATAACCTAATTTAGGGCCTCAAGCCAATGTAGTTCTCTTAGAGAGATGTGAAAAAATTTGATGATAGAGTATATTAAAAGGTATGTGACTTGAGTTGTGTGTGTATGGATGCAAGTGAGGATGGAGCTGACATTATGGGATCATCTATCAAGGATTTTGACATTTATGAGGAGGGATGTCACTCCAAATGAGTGGGATCTCATGGTAGAAGTGGGATTAGGAGGAGTATTATGTTATTGTCAAGTCACTTAGGATGTGAGCCTCATGATAGCATTGATTGAGAGGTGGAATCACACCACTAACACCTTGCATCTATTGACCAGAGAGTTGACAATGACTCAGGAGGATGTCTATAGGATTTTACAACTGCCACTCTAGGGTGAGGATCTCTTCACATGCTCAAGAGAGGAGACTGATATATATATATGGTCATATTATATAGAGAGAATGTTAGTGAGGTGACCTACCATTCTATAAGTTTCACGTATGAGCCGCTTTATATGGTTGATGAAGAGTAGCATCGACTAAACATCATAATAATGATTAGGATCACAGTTTATGCATTACCAGATGTAGATGGTGGTATATTTTTGATTTCATTGATAGGTTTGCTTACATAGATGGTTGAGCAGTGGATTATTTTTGCTTGGGGTCCAATATTTTTAGCATAGTTATACAGAGAGCTATGGGGTTTAAGACTATGATGGTAATATAGTTTATGTGTCAGCCATCTAATACACTATTGGGCATATGAGAACATCATGGTTACATGACCATTGGGGTTACCTACCATGATCCTAGTTATCTTTAGGGTTGTTTTTAGATGGTGGAGAAAAGGCATGACATAGACCTGAGTGGATGGCATGGTGTAGGATATTGTCTATTATAGGCATATGATTAAGGGTTTGATCCCTATGGATATTTTGTAGATACCCTACCTGACATAATCAATTTTTAGAGGATAGGCACAATATCTTATTGGTTTATAGAGCTCACTATGGGTCAAGGGCAGATGAGATGGTGAGTTGGAGATGGTACCCATGATATGGGTTAGGAGGTAGTTTGGTCTAGTTTAATATATTCTACCTAACTTCCCTTGATATAGGAGGGATGACATAGAGGTACTCCTAACATTACCCTAGGAGAAAAATGTGCTATATTTTCAAGAGCTACTATTAGGGATAGGTGTTAGAGATCTAGGATTTATAGGGGTTGGTGAGAGAGAGGGATGCAATGGTATAGGATCAAGATGTATTAGTGTATGCTAGAAATATATCCTAGGCATAGGTATTAGCCTTATAAGGGAAGGTGGTGATGTTATAGGGTCAAGTTGGGGTACTATAGGGCCAGGTTATAGAATAATAGGGCCAAGTTGTAGTCTTACAGGGTCAGGTGACTATAGTGATAACAGATAGGGATAGTCTAAGAGTAGCAAATCAGGCTACTCCTACTATTCCACCACCACAAGGAATAATACACATTGGGACATCATCATGTGCTATGGGACCTCCATAGATTGTACTCTATCAACATATATGACTTCCTTGGATGGGATTGCCTACTATGAGAGGGTGATTAGAGAGTTTTCATAGATTCAGAGATATTCAGAGTTCAGAGAGTAGGAGAGGTCTATGTCACATTCCATGGCTTTTAGCTCACACACACGTAGATGGGTGGAGAGTGGTGATGACACAGCTTCCTCACGACCACGTGGAGGGCTTCGAGGACTCTAAGTGTCAGAGTTTGCCATTTTTGATTATATATGTTACATGTATATTAGCCTATGAGACAAAGATGTGAGATGTATATTTTGAGAGAGAGAGAGATGATATTATGATGATGTAGTTATGGACATGTATTTTGAGCATGCACGCACATGCGCATGTGCGCGTGCACACACACACACACGAGATATTCATTTATTGTGATTTTGAGATGTATGTATTGTGATAAATGATGATGATATGGATGATGATTTTATGCTATGTTAATTTGATGTTAATGTTGATCATATTAGTTGAGTTAGACTAGCCTTTCCCATATATGTGATGGTATATGCATAGTTGGTTGGTTAGTATCATCTTAACACTTTTCCATATTTTATGATGGTGTATGCTTAAAATAAATAAATTGATTATGTTAGTTTATTTTAACATTTTTCCATATTTATGATGGTGTATGCATAAAATTAATTGAGTAGGATTTGATAGTGTTGGTATGACATTATTTCTTCATATCAATAGAGAGATCAACATGTAATATGGATGGGAAAATAAAGAGGTAGAATGCTCATGCACCGGTAAAGACCATAATCAAAACATAAATAGGCTCAAGAAAATGAGCCTCTTTCATGCCTTATATCATTTAACCATTGTGTTTGTTAGAAGAGTGTCATGTTTACCTTATGTTAAGTGAGCTTCATGGTCCCTTGAAAGAGTACAAGGGAAAAAAGGGTAAAATGAGGTAAAATGTTTGGGTAGCATAACCTAAAAAGTGGGGATGATATATCCTTTTCTTTGGTGACCCAAAAGCTACTATAATCAAGTCCATGACTTAAATCTTTTTTTTTGTTGTGTAAGCTGATCAATGTGGGAAGCCTATAATGTGATTTTGTCTAGGTGAAGGTCATATAAAGCTGATTAATGTGAGAATCCTTTTTCATTTGTATTACCCTTTGAGAATTAAGCTTGGATTAGCCATCCTTCAAGGGAGTGGTCTAAGCATTCATTTTTAAGTTTAAATAGTAGTCCTTCAAGGGAGCAATCTATTGATAGTAGCAAAGGGAAGTTACATAGTTATCCTTCAAAGGAGTAGTTTTACGTTGAGAAGCATGACCTAAGACTTTATAACTTTGTCACATATCCCATTTGTTTATTTTTTTCATTTTAGTCATGGATAAGACTATAGAGGCTTAGGAGTTTTCCACTTTGAGGGCAACACCATACCACTCCATAGGTTAACTAAGTGTACAGGAGTAAGGGTGATGAGGAAGGAAAATGAATGTAATAGGGAGGCTCAAGAGATGAGCTCAAGTTAAACATGAGGTAAAGTGATGATTTTTTTAACAAAAGAATGGTCATAGGTGTTAGGCATTTAAAGGTTTAGATTTTGGCCTTCCTTTAAGAGAAGATAAGTGATAAGTTCCTGAGCCATACTTGTGAGATATGATATAAGGTCCAAGCCATTTATGAGAAAACTTACCCCATTTACTTTTCTCCATGTTTGTCACATGTCAATTTTGTTTTACGATGAGATCTCCTATATTAAAATCTCACTCTTTGAGGTTTCTATTATAAGTGTTGTCCCCCAAAAAATATCACTCATTTTTGGGACAACATTTGAACTATTTTGGTCTTACAGACCAAAATTATCTCTTCCCTTTCTGAAATTTTTCTTGGGCATTCAAATTCCTCATTTTTCAAGCTTCTCAGGAATCTACAAACTCTGCAGGCAGGTTCATTTCTATAGGTTCCAAGGCTTCTACAGGTGGGTTCAGTCAAAAGAATCAGTTTCCAAAACTTAGTCATTTTCAAGATTGGTTCAGCACCTTGGTTCAATCAAAAATGTCCATCGGTAAGCATCTAAGCAAGAATCTAGCCATTAAACCATTGAACCTTGAACCATTTTGGTTCAATGGGTTCAACAAGTTCAAAGGTTCAACATCATCGACAAGAGTTAAGCACTTCATCAAGGTTCAATAGCCTCAAAACACTTATCAAAGAGAAGAAGGATTGAGCCATTGAACCACTTTGGTTCAAAGGTTCAACAGGTTCAAGGTTTAATAGGTTCAATGCTTTGGTTTAACAGTCAGTTCAACCAAGTGGTTCAATGCTTCAGTTCAATCAAATGGTTCACTCAGTCATTTCATCAAATGGTTCATCCACTTGGTTCAAAGCTTGGTTCATCAGCTTAGTTCAAAGCTTGGTTCAACGCTTGGTTCAAAGGCTTGGTTCAATCAAAGGGTTCATTGGATTGAACCATTTTGGTTCAAAGCTTGGTTCATCAACTTGGTTCAAAGGAGCGGTTCAATGCAAAAGTTCAAGAGAGCCTCTCGAAGGACAAGTGCCCTTGCAGAGGACACTTGGTCGACAAAAGCACCCTTTGGAAGGGTCATTTTCAAGGAAGCTGCAAAGGTAATTCTTTCAGATTTTTGCTTAAGGAAATTGAAAAAGACTAAGGCATAATTCCTTCAGACTTATTGTTCAAAGGAATTCCTTCAAATAAAAAGTTTGAAGGAATTCAAGGAAGAAGCTATGGGTAGAAATTTACAAAGAGATAGAACAAAGCAACAATTCTATGGACTTTTTGTCTGTGGGAGTTTGTCTGTCGACTTTTTGTCTATGGGAAAATGCCCACGGAGAAAGCTCAGGGAAAATGTCTTTGGGGAATGTCCATGAGAATGTCCTCAAAAGACTACCAAATATAAAAGGCCATCAAAGGACCCTGAAGGGCCAGTACCCTTATGGGGGACTCTCGGCTACCAACTTAAAGGACACTCCCCCAAAGTTGAAGGGTCACTTCCCTTCGAGAGGATGAAACATAGGCAAGCTAAAGAAGGACCAAAGGGGTGATGCACCTGAAGACATCAAATTCAAGAATAGTGAAATAGCCGTTGGAAATTCAAGCGTATTAATGGGTGCATGAATGTCAATTTCAAAGCTCATAAAATAGCCATTGATCCTTGTAATCTACAGACCTGAATTCATTCAAAGGCTTTAAGGCCAAGACTAGTAGGAAGCAACTAAGGGGTAGAGCATCAAATTGAATCAAGGACCTGATTCAATTAACTAGAAAAGGAGGAATGATGAAGAAGGATTAGATTACTAGGTGGACATTGAAAGATGCAAACTTTCAATAGCGTGACTTATTTCTCTGCATTGATAAAAACAAATGGGTAAATGCCCCTAAGTTCTAGCCTATCTTTTAATAGATTTCAATGCAACATGATGTGTTACTATTCCTGAGTCCTTCTTGAAGAGGCTATATAAGGGACTCTCTTGTTAGTGTAAAACATCTCTTTCTGACAATCAGAAATGAAATTCTGCCCAAATTGAAAGACATTACTGAGACTTTGAGCTTAGATTGTTGATCATATTTTGCTATTAGAATAAGAAAGCAAGTGACTTTTTAGACTTTGTGCTATGATATCTTTGTTGTTGGGGAAACCGTTCTTATGTCTTTTTCCTTAATATATTTTTTGTTCCTTTAATTCAATAAGTAGGATTAGTGAAATTAGTCAGGAAGGTGTCTTGAAGTCAACTATGGAGAGAATTTGTGCCCCCATAATTTATTTTCAGTGTGTTTTCTTTTCATTTCTATGTAAAAGACCTTGGGATGACTTTGTGCCCTCATTGTCCTTTGTATCTCACTCTTGGGCAATTCAGGTGGAGACTTTGTGTTGCATCTCGATTTGATGGTTGCTACGTCCTTGGTTACATATTACAATTACTACCTGGAGTATTCTTGTGGCTTGATGAATAGTACTTCTAAAAGAAGAGGAGTGCTTTTTATCATTTTTCTTGAGTTTGTCTTTTGATCTGCACACATCATCTCTGAAAAAAGAGAGATGGATGGTTTGTCCTACCCTTGATTATATATATATATATATATATAAAATCCAAATGTGTAGGTTTACCACATCAAAAAAGGGACTAATCTCTCCTCTCATCAAGGGAAGGTTCCCTATATATATATATATATATATATGTATGTATGTATATGTATATGTGTGTATGTGTGTGTGTATATATACACACACACATATACATACATACATACATACATACATACATACATATATATATATATAGGGAACCTCCCCTTGATGAGAGGAGAGATTAGTCCCTTTTTGAGGTGGTAAACCTACACATTTGGATTACTAATCTTCTTACATTGGCTGATCAGACCTATTTTGTTTATCAGTATGCTAATCGACAAAATATTCAACCTACAGTTTTTGGTGACTCTACTAGGGAATATACATAATTTTGTGCAATTTGGAACCTCAAGTTTCAGATTGAAACATCACCTATGTCTTACCCATTATCATTATAACCTTATCCATTACAGACTCTAGCGACTCTGTTTCATGTCTTACCCATTATCCATTTATAGCCTTACCATCTTCCTCCACCTCTGTTATTTTATCTTGTCTACAAAACCAGAGCTACTGAGAAAGAGTGCATAGTTTGAAGACTCAAGCCTTAAGCTGAAGCTGAGCCAGTACTTTTCCATTTTTGTTACGTAATTTGGATACTCCATCCAGATTTGTTATCTCTATTTTTCTTAATTAAATCATGGTAGTTCGAGGCCCCTAGGGTAACTCTTTTGGCCCACTCAACTTGACTCCACCTCTGCATGAAATCCCACGTAGTTCAAGAAAAAATTTCCCCAAATTCTTTGGTGATGGGATAGTTCACCCTGATGAACACATTGTAGCCTTTAGCATAGCCTGTGGTGTTATAGGGATAGAATTTGAAGATGTGGCACTCAGGCTTTTTGTGGAGATGCTACAAAGTGATGCTGTAGACTAGTTCTACCATCTGCAAGCTGGATCAGTGACTGACTGGGATACTCTTAAAGCCAAGTTCAAAGTAAGGTTCAAGCCCACAGAAGATGCACATGCCTTGCTATCCTAGCTCACTCAGATGAAGAAAGAGCCTCATGAGCTTATGAGGGATTTTATAGCCAAATTTGACAAATTAAGGAACAAAATTCTTGTAATTACTCAACCTACAATTGAGAATTTCAAATGCTTCTTCATTAATTCTTAGTTACCTGAAGTAAGTTTTCTTTTGAGACGTGCTAGTCAAATAGATCTTACTGCAGCCTAAATTTTGGCCACTGAGGTAAAATATGATCTCATCTTAGTAGGGAAGATAAGAAGAGATTCAAATAGAAATAGATCCTCATCATTTTTTGAATATTCATCGACAAGAACCACTGATCTAATGGTACAAAAGTTGGCAAATGAATTGCTAGCCTTGAAAAGTCAAATGGCACAAAATATGTCTTCTACTCCTCTATATAAAGATATACCAAGGAGGACATTCCCTAATCAGCCATATTAAGTCAATGCTACCAGAAGTCAAGGGAAACAAAATCATCTTCCTCCCCCATAGAGGAACCCTATCCTTAAAGCACTTCCAACCAACTCAGTAGTTGGATATATAGAAATAGAACATGTTTCCTATTTTCAACCTGAGTTTGAGCAAGAAAATGGCATTGATCTCTTCAGGGAGGATCTAGAAGAATCAACTAGTGACTCCCACATTGGTTTCCTAAATTACCAAGATGAACCCAAAAGTGAAGGTGAAGCAGTCAAAGGATCATACACAGTATTCACTAAGTCCCAAAATTAGTCAGCCCAGTAAGCCAACAAAGAGAAGGCAGAGGAGTGACCCTAACCAATAATTTCAATTGTTGAGTAGAGAACCCCTCTTCTTTTTTAGTCAAAGGACCTAGTGATTGCCAAAGAAGTAAGTACATCGAACATCTCTACACCTTATACCTCAACTTTGCAAACCAGTCCTCCTCCTCCTAGAAACCAAAAGGATGAACTCCCATCCTCTCTTCCAAGTCCATTCCAATCATTTGACATGATTGATCATGTCAAGAAATCCAAAATTCAAATGACTGAGTTTGAATCCCTACCAGCCAATCTTGAGCAATTAGACATTGATGGAGAACTAGGTGCAGACCTATTTGAGGCAAAAATTGTGGTCACCCAAACATCAGTGCCTATAACTCAAATTCTATTTGAGCCTTTAGGTAGGGGTAATTACTTCTTGACCATAGATGATGCTCATGGCTCAGTTGATGAAAGTCTTAAAGCTGGAAATCCAAGATTTGATTCAAACAAGGCATCAAAAGAAATAGTAGGGCACAATACAAATCAAGAAGGATCTTCTATCTCTGATGAAGATAAATCTGATAGAAGCTTAACTTTTAATGATGCTTGGATCTTGGAATCTGATGGCAGAAATTCTTCCATAGCTGGATATGAATCTGTGTTACTCAGATTGAAAACTGCTCAGGGTGAAGAGGTCAAACTCCTTCACATCAAAGGAGATGCTGAGCTAATGGTTTGTCAGGAGTTTGATGCTGACAATCAAAGCACGTGCTAGACTAAACCAATAGAACAACAAGCCATGGTGGTGGACCATAGCGTTGTATTCCAAAGTCAACAAAAATAACTCTTCACAAGGAGAGCAAAGAGTTATGGTTTTTAGTTTTAAGACCACATCCTACCTTGGAGCAAGAAGAAGAAAAGGCCAAGAGGAAGACGCAAAAAATTGGTTTCCTAGTGGAGAGCTCCATTTACCTGTCATCATTTTTGGGGGCAAAATGGTTACCTGCTAGTTTACCAAGATGGCACACTCTTTTCTCTACCTCACAATAAGTAGCATCTGAAATACTTCAATTCTTGAAGTATCAAATCATTTCATCTGTACATATGTATATTTGTATAGTTTTTAATTTTGTTTTGTTTTGTTTGTTTCCATTTTTGATGCCTTTCATTTATGGGAAGCATGACTCCGTAGCCCAATGGTACACATGAAGACACTAAAGATTTTGGATTCTACTCCCTTCAATTCATTTTGCAATTGATAAAAGTTCCCCAACTGGAGCCAACTATTGTCCCCCAAAAAATATCACTCATTTTTGGGACAACATTTGAACTATTTTGGTCTTACAGACCAAAATTGTCTCTTCCCTTTCCAAAATTTGTCTTGCGCATTCAAATTCCTCATTTTTCAAGCTTCTCAAGAATCAATGGACTCTACAGGTAGGTTCATTTCTATAGGTTCAAAGGCTTCTACAAGTAGGTTCAGTCAATAGAATTAGTTTCCAACACTTAGTCATTTTTGGGATTGGTTCAGCACCTTGGTTCAATCAAAAATGTCCATCGATAAGCATCTAAGTAAGAATCTAGCCATTGAACCATTAAACCTTGAACCATTTTGGTTCAATGGTTTCAACAAGTTTAAAGGTTCAATGTCATTGGCAAGAGTTAAGTGCTTCATCAAGGTTCAATGGCTTCAAAACACTTATCAACGAGAAGAAGGCTTGAACCATTGAACCGTTGAACCATTGAACCACTTTGGTTTAAAGGTTCAATAGGTTCAAGGTTCAATAGGTTCAATGCTTCAGTTCAATAGTTGGTTAAACCAAGTGGTTCAATGCTTTGGTTCAATCAAATGGTTCACTCATTTGGTTCATCTACTTGGTTTAGAGCTTGGTTCATCGGCTTAGTTCAAAGCTTGGTTCAACGCTTGGTTCAAAGGCTTGGTTCAATCAAAGGGTTCATTAGCTTAAACCATTTTGGTTCAAAGCTGGGTTCATTAGCTTGGTTCAAAGGAGTAGTTTAATGCAAAATTTCAAGAGACCCTCCCGAAGGACAAGTGCCCTTGCGGAGGACACTTGGTTGACAAAAGCACCCTTCAAAAGGGTCATTTTAAAGGAAGCCACAAAGGTAATTCTTTCAGATTTTTGCTTAAGGTAATTGAAAAAGACTAAGGCATAATTCCTTTAGACTTTTTGTCTGAAGGAATTCAAGGAAGAAGCTACGGGAAGAAAGCTCGAAGAAATTTCCGAAGAGACAGAACAAAGCAACAATTCCACATACTTTTTATCCACATGAATTTGTCTACAAACTTTTTGTCTATAGGAAAATGCCCATAGATAAAGCCCAAGTAAAATGCCCATGGAGAAAGCCCAGGGGAAATGCCCGTGAAGAAATCCTAGGGAAAATATTCATGGGGAATGTCTGTGGGAATGTCTGCGAAGGATTGCCAAATATAAAAGGCCGCCAAAGGACCCTAAAGGGTAGGTGCCCTTGCAGGGGGCTCTCAGCTACAAACTTAAAGGAAACTCCCCCAAAGCTAAAGGGTCACCTTCCCTTTGGGAGGATGCAAAATAGGAAAGTTGAAGAAGGACCAAAGGGGTGATGCGCCTGAAGACGTCAAATTCAAGAACAATGAACTAGCCATTAGAAATTCAACCGTATTGATGGGTGCACAAATGTCAATTTCAAAGCTCATAAAATAGATGTTGATCCTTGTAATCTATAGACTCGAATGCATTTAAAGGCTTTAAGGCCAAGACTAGTAGGAAGCGACTAAGGGGTAGAGCATCAAATTGAATCAAGGACCCGATTCAATTAACCAAAAAAGGAGGAACGATGAAGAAAGATCAAATCACCCAATGGACATTGAAAAATGCAAACTTTAAATAGCGCGACTTGTTTCTCTACATTGATAAAAACAAATGGGTAAATGCCCCTAAGTTCCAGCCTGTCTTTTTAATAGATCTCAATGCAACATGATGTGTTACTATTCCTGAGTCCTTCTTGAAGAGGCTATATAAGGGACTCTCTTGTTAGTGTAAACTATCTCTTTTTGATAATCATAAATGAAACTTTGCCCAAATTGAAAGACATTACTGAGACTTTGAGCTTAGATTGTTGATCATATTTTGTTATTGGAATAAAAAAGCAAGTGACTTTTTAGACTTTGTGCTGTGATATCTTTGTTGTTGGGGAAACTGTTCTTATGTCTTTTTCCTTAATATATTTTCTATTCCTTTAATTTAACAAGCAAGATTAGTGAAATTAGTCAGGAAGATGTCCTAAAGTCAATTATGGAGAGACTTTGTGCCCCCATAATTGCCTTTCAATGTGTTTTCTTTTCACTTCTGTGTAAAATACCTTGGGACAACTTTGTGCCCTCATTGTCCTTCGTATCTCACTCTTGGGCAATTCAGGTGGAGACTTTATGTTGCATCTTGATTTGCTAGTTGC
The DNA here is from genome assembly GCA_037957365.1 of Torreya grandis. Classification (NCBI taxonomy): domain Eukaryota; kingdom Viridiplantae; phylum Streptophyta; class Pinopsida; order Cupressales; family Taxaceae; genus Torreya; species Torreya grandis. Next base: position 11,011 of record JARHVA010005062.1, read on the forward strand.
TACATCCTTGGTTACATTTTGTAATTACTACCTAGAGTATTCTTGTGGCTTGCTGAATAGTACTTATGAAAGAAGAGGAGTGCTTTCTGTCATTTTCCTTGAGTTTCTCCTTTGATCTGAAAGCATCATCTCTGAAAAAAGAGAGATGGATGGTTTGTCCTACCCTTGAGTATTATTTTCTATTTATATATATAGCATATCTATAAGGAACCTCCCCATGATGAGAGGAGAGATTAGTCCCTTTTTGATGTGGTAAACCTACACATTTGGATGACTAATCTTCTTACTTTGGCTGATTAGACCTATTTTTTTATCTGTACGTTGATCGACAAAATATTCAACCAATAATAAGCATGTTTGATATGCTCTTGATAGATTTGGAGGTGGTTGAGGGCTATGAAATGACACTCATCAAGCAATTGAATTTGAGCAAACATTCTTAGAGAAAGTCAACATTAGTATGTCTTGTAGAGAAATGCAAAGAGAAGGAATCTAGACTTCAAGAGGCAAAACAACCTCCATCCCATATACCAAGGAAAAATGTTTAGCACCCATAGGGGTTTGAATGCTAGTGTGGTAACCTCATAAAGTAAAAGGAATGTGTGTGTGCCAATCCTTTCCCATATCATTGACTACCTTCATGATAATTTTAGTCAATGTTTTGTTAGAATCTTTTGCCTGTCCATTAGCTTGTGGATAGTATGGTGATGAGAAGCTCAATTTGATTCTAAGTGTATCATAAAGACTTTAAACAGTCTTTTTTTTGAAATATTTATAATTATCTACTATAATTTTATGAGGGACACTAAAATGATAGATGATGTGATGGTTGATGAAGTCAACAATTTTTTTAGCTTTAGTGGAGATGAGAGGAATGGCCTTGACACACTTGATGAAGTATTTAGTGGTAGTAATGATAGAATGATGATAGTGGGATGAATGAGGGTTAATCCCCCCAATTAGATCTAAGCCCCATTGGGATAAGGGCCAAAAGTCTTTGGCAACTTGTAATTCATGACTAGGAATGTGAAGGAGGTTAGTGTGTTGTTGACACTTGATGTAACATCAAATGTAATCAACAAATTTTTGATGAAGTGTGGTCTAATAATAGCCATGTCAAAGGATATGATTGGTGACTATGTGACCACTGAAATTCCCACCATAAATATGATCATGAACTTCTTTAATGGTGAAGGGAGTCTTAGTACTAGTGAGGTATCTAAGGAGAAGACCATCAAAACCTCACTTGTAGATAAGTGCCCCTAGTATAGTGTAATGAGTGGCACATTTTATGAAGGCATGTCTCCCATTATTGGAGAAATCAGAAGGGGTAATAGAGAAGGAAAGATAATCCATGTGTTGTTTGTATCATAAGTCATGTGGTTTGGTTATTACATTTCTGACAAAGAGGATGTTAGCTGAGACATAAGAGGGTAATGTTAAGCGATGCATAGTGACATAGATTCTTGAGGAAGAGGATAAAGAGGGTATGTGTGAACAAGTGAAGTCATCATGTCAAAAAACTTATTTATAGATCAAGGAAAAATTTGTAAGAGATAAAAGTCAAATGATCCCAATAGCATATCTACACGATGTTTATGTCAATTTAGTATTTTGTTTTTGCATAGGTAGGAACCATTAACCTAGTTAATCACTAGTTGAGAATCACTAAAAATGTTAATGTATTTGATACCCAACAAGAGACCTATTTGAAGTCTTAAAATCAAAGTTGTTAAGGTGTGGAGCTAAAAGCTTCACCAAATGAGTATTTTACAGGTTGTTGGTGTTACACAGTCACCAGTGTCGGTCAAGAGCGACTGACGTCGGTCAGGAGTCATCTAAGAGATGCCAGCATCAGTCATGGATCGGCCAATGTCTGTCATAGGTAGACAGGCAGGGACTGACATCCATCACCTGTGCATCCCAAATGCTATTTCTGTGGACAAAACAAAATGTTTACATGGTAGGATTAAGTGTTAGTCTTAAGTCCACATCTCTATCTTTAGTAAGACTGTTTAGAGCCCTTGATTAGGAGATGCATCTATTGGTTGTAATTGCATTGCTCGTGATCCCTAATTCTATATAATAGGGATAATTCTTCATATCTTAGTGTGTGTAATGTTGAATTGAACAGTACAAAATTGTATATGTGTATCAATCTAGGTTGTTGGATTTGACTGTAATTGAGAGAGAGAGCTCTTAAGGGAAAGAGATCTAGAAAGAGATATATACATCTGAGAGAGGTGTGGAAGAAAAGAAGTTTCTTCAATTGTATTCCTTCTGTAAAGAGTTTAATACAAGTTTTCAGGGTGGTTTCTTGTATCTCTTATTGTTTGCTATTATCTGATTCCAGTTACTTATCTTTCTGGTTTAATTCCACATTTAATTGCTTTCATATAGTAATCAACATTGTTGGTTGATCCCCAATAAGTGGTATCAGAGCTCAGGTTGAATAATAGGTGTTTCAGATCTGGTTAGTGTGTATTGATTACAGGTTACTCACAGGGATTTCTATTTGAGTGGGAGAAGCAATGGCAAAAGAAAGTAAACTGAGAATGGAGAACTTCAATGGCAAGAATTATCAACATTGGAGAATGCAGATAGAAGATTATCTGTATTAGAAAGATCTATACTTACCGTTAGGTGAGGTTTTAAAGAAGACCAAAGACATGGATGATGAAGAATGGAAAGTTCTTGATAGAAAGGCTCTTGGATCTATAAGATTGAGTCTGGCATCTACTGTGATATCTAATTTATCACAGGGAAAGACAACGGTAGAGTTGATGACTACTTTAGCAAATTTATATGAAAAACCCTCAGCTTCAAATAAGGTATATCTTATGAAGCAGTTATTTAATTTGCAAATGCAGGAAGGTGGATCTGTATCTAATCATCTTAATGATTTCCATGGAATTGTAAATCAATTAAATTCAGTCAAAATAGTGTTTGATGATGAAATTAAATCTCTTTTAATATTATGTTCTTTGCTTGAAAGCTGACATAGCTTGGTAATGGTAGTTAGTAATATTGCATCTGCTTCAAATATTGTAAAAGTAGAGGATGTTGTTAGTGTAATCTTGAATGAAGAAATTTGCAGGAAAAGCACAGAGGAAACATCAAGGAATGCTTTACGTTTTGAGAGTAGAGGAAGGAAAAAAGAGAAGAGCAAGAAAGGGAGATCAAGGTCTAAGTCAAAGGTGAGAGGTAGATCCAAATCTAGAAATGGCAGGAAGCCACAATGCTGGAATTGTGGAAAGATTGGGCACATAAGAAAAGATTGCTGGTTAAAGCCAAAAGAAGACAATCAACATGAAGGTAAAGAAGAAGCAAAAGTTGTAGGTATTACACAAGATGCTCTTATATTCTCTTTGCATAATAATATAGAATCTTGGGTGTTAGATTCTGGTGCCTCTTTTCATGCTACCCCTAATAGAGAATATTTTAGTGACTATGTCCATGGAGATTTTGGAATAGTGTATTTAGGGGATGATGAGCCTTGTAAAATTGTTGGCAAAGGAAAAGTGTAGCTAAAAATACAGAATGGCAACACATGGGTGTTGAGAGACGTCATGCATGTTCCCATCTTGAAGAGGAATTTGATTTCTGCAGGAAAGTTAGGGGATGAGGGTTGTACAGTAACTCTCACAGCTGAATCTTGGAAGGTGACCAAGGGTACACTTGTAATGGCCAAAGGTAAGAGAGTAGGTACTCTCTATTTATGTAATTGTGTTACTAATAATTCTCCTTCTATATTATCTACTTCAGATGTGGATGCAAAGTTGTGGCACTCTAGGCTCGGCCACATGAGTGAGAAGGGAATTCCATTCTTAAGTCAAAAGGTAAGCTTTTAGATTTGAAAAGCATAGATCTAGATTTTTGTGAGCACTGCATTTTTGGGAAATAGAAGAGAGTGAGTTTTCTCAAGACTGGATCAACAAAGAAGAAGCACAAATTGCAGCTTGTTCACGCAGACGTGTGGGGACCAGCTCAAGTTACTTCTATTGGAGGATCACAGTACTTTATTTCTTTCATAGATGATGCTACAAGAAAAGTATGGGTCTATTGTATAAAGAATAAATCTGATGTTTTTGACACTTTTAAGATTTGGAAAGCTATGGTTGAGAATGAAACAGGCAAGAGATTGAAGTGCCTGAGATCTGACAATGGTGGTGAGTTCTATAGCTATAATTTCAATTGGTATTGTTATATGCATGGAATACATAGGCAAAGGATGGTTCCAAGGACACCTTAGCAAAATGGAGTTGCTAAAAGGATGAATAGAACAATAATGGAGTGTGCAAGGTGTATGAGATTGCATGCTGGTTTGCCCTTAGAGTTTTGGGTAGAAGCTGTTGATACTGCAGTGTACCTGATTAATAGAGGACCCTCTACAACTCTGGATGGTGGAATTCCAGAAGAGGCATGGACAGGTAAAAAGGTAGATCTCTCATTTCTCAAAGTTTTTGGTTGTGAATCCTTTGTGCACATTGATAAAGAAAATAGAAAGAAGCTGGATGCTAAGTCTATGAGGTGCACATTTATTGGCTATGGCTCTGATGATTTTGGGTTCCAATTTTGGAATCTAGGAACTAATAAGATAATTAGGAGCCGTGATGTTGTTTTCAATGAAAAAGTGATGTATAGTGATCCGCTCAAGAAGCTGAATCAATCTGGGTAGAGTAATGGAGAATTGGATGAGGTGACGGTCCAAAATGGGCTCGTGGGAAAAATTAATCACAGACAGGAAAACACAGAGACCAACATCGGTCAGTTAGGAACTAACATCGGTAATACAGGAACTAATGTTGGTCATACAGTGACTGACGTTGGCTAGGAAGGAACCAATGTCAGTCAGGCAGAACTGATGTCAGCCAATAATAGGCCTGAAAGTGACCGAGGTCGGTCACTATAAAAAAATTTGGGTGGACATCGTGTTGTGAATGAGTCTTAAATGCCCATCAAGAGGTCAAAAAGGGTAAGTAAACCTCTAATTCGATATTCCCCTTCATTATTCTATTTATTGCTTACTGATGGTAGAGAACCAGAGAGTTTTGATGAAGCAATACAGGTGGAATCCAAGAATTAGTGGGAGCTAGGCATGAATGAGGAGATTGATTCCTTGAAAGAAAACCAAACGTGGGATTTGGTTGAGTTGTCAACAAGAAAGAAAACACTAAAGAACAGATGGATCTATAGATTGAAGGAAGGTGAGAATGGACAGATGAGATATAAGGCCAGGTTGGTAGTGAAAGGATTTGCATAGAAACCAGGGATTGATTTTGGTGAGATTTTTTCTCTTGTTGTTAAAATGACTTCTATACGGACTGTATTGTCTTTAGTTGCTATTGAGGATTTGCATCTTGAGCAGCTTGATGTTAAGATAGCATTTCTTCATGGATATTTGGATGAAAAAATATATATGGATCAGCTGGAAGGATTTGAGGTCAAAGGTAAGGAGAAGTTAGTGTGCAAATTGAAGAAAAGCTTGTATGGCCTCAAGCAAGCTCCTAGATAGTGGTATTTGAGATTTGACAGGTTTATGATTGAGCATGGCTACAGTAGGTGTCAATTTGACCATTGTGTGTATTTTAAGAGATTGGATAATGGTAGATATATTATTCTGTTGTTGTATGTAGATGACATGCTGGTTGTAGGATCACACATGCAAGATATCTCTGAGCTTAAGGTGAAATTAGCTCACACATTTTCCATGAAGAATTTGGGAGCAACAAATAAAATCCTTGGCATGAGCATTAAGAGAGACAGGAAAGATTACAGGTTGATTTTGTCTCAAGAGGATTATGTGAACAAGGTGTCGAAATAGTTCAATAAGTAGGATGCAAAACTGGTAAGCACACCTTTGGCTGGACATTTTAAATTGAGTAAAGAACAATGTCATATTTCACATGATGAGGTAGAGTACATGACTAGAGTTCCATATGCTTCTACAGTAGGGAGTTTAATGTATGTAATGGTATGTACTAGACTGGATATTACCCAAGCAGTGGGAGTTGTAAGTAAGTATATGGCCAATCCAGGGAAGGAGCACTGGAAAGCAGTTCAGTGGATCCTTAGATATCTGAGAGGAACCAGCAATAGGCATTTGTGCTATGGAGGTTCTGATACTTCTCTACATGGTTATGTAGATTCAGATATGGTAGGTGATTTGGATGGTAGGAAAAGCACCACAGGATATGTTTTCACTGTTGGTGGAATGACAGTTAGCTGGATATCAAAGTTGTAGAAGGTTGTTGCCTTGTCAACTATAGAAGCAAAATATATTGTAGTCATGGAGGCTAGCAAAGAGATGATATGGATGACACGGTTCATGGAAGAGCTTGGAAAGAAGTAAGAGAGTTGCAGATTATACAGTGATAGTCAGAGTGCAATTCATTTGGCTAAGAATTTAGCCTTTCATTCAAGAACAAAGCATATACAGATTAGGTACCACTTCATAAGACAGGTATAGGAGGATGGTGAGTTGAAGCTGGAGAAGATCCATACAGATAAGAACCCTGCTGATATGTTAACCAAGTCGGTAACAAAGGATAAGTTGAATCTTCATTCAACTTTTGTTGGTATTCATGATTGAGTTTGAAGATGGAGGAGCTAGAATATGTTGATGTACAAGTACTAGTGTAGCTGTTTATCTCTAAGTGGGAGATTGTTAAGGTGTGGAGCTAAAAGCTTCACCAAATGAGTATTTTGTAGGTTGCTGGTGTTACACAGTCACTGGTGTCGGTCAGGAGCGACTGATGTCGGTCAGGAGTCATCTAAGAGATGCTGACGTCGGTCATGGATCAGCTGACATCGGTCATAGGTAGATAGGTAGGGACCAACATCGGTCACCTGTGCATCTAGAATGCTATTTTCATGGATAGAACATAATGTTTGCATGGTAGGATTAACTATTATTCTTAAGTCTGCATCTCTATCTTTAGTAAGACTATTTAGAGCCCTTGATTAGGAGGTGCATCTATTGGTTGTAATTGCATTGCTCATGATCCCTAATTCTATATAATAGGGATAATTCTTCATAGCTTAGTGTGTGTAATGTTCAATTGAACAGTACAAGATTGTATATGTGTATCAATCTAGGTTGTTGGATTTGATTGTAATTGAGAGAGAGAGCTCTTGAGGGAAAGAGATCTAGAAAGAGATCTGTACATCTGAGAGAGGTGTGGAAGAAAAGAAGTTTCTTCAATTGTATTCCTTCTGTAAAGAGTTTAATACAAGTTTTCAGGGTAGTTTCTTGTATCTCTTATTGTTTGCTATTATCTGATTCTAGTTACTTATCTTTCTAGTTTAATTCTGCATTTAATTTCTTTCATATAGTAATCAACATTGTTGGTTGATCCCCAACAAAAGCCTCATATTTGGCCATATTGTTAAGGCATTCAAAATCTAGTTTAAATGACAAAGGCATAGGCTCACCATCTAGAGGAATAAGAATGACCCTCACACCTCTGCCATATTGACATTTAGATCCATTGAAGAACATCATCATTTGATTGGAGATATCATCATTAGAGAGAATTTCAATGGATTCATCAAGGAATTTGAGGTTTGAAGTTTGATTGTCAGGTAAAGGGGTAGCAACTAACTAGCCAACGATTGTTTTCCCCTTAATAGACTTTTGTTGAATGATTTCTAAGTTGAATTCAACAAGAAGCATGAGCCACTGAGCTACACATTGGTTTTGATATGGCTTGGAATGCATGTATTTTTTGGGGTTAGTATGGGTGACCACATAGGTTTTGTGATTTAGGAGATAATGGTGAAGCTTGGAAGTAGAAAAAACCAATGCAAGGAAAAGTTTTTTAGCATGGGTATATCAAGCCTCATAATCAATAAGTGTGTGGCTTATGTAGTAAACTACCTACTCTCAATGTTGGTCATCTCAATGTGCAATAATAACACCTAAATAATGGTTTATTGCAGAGATGTATAGGTAGAAAGGATGACTTTCCTTAGGTGGAATAAGAACTGATGGGGAAAGGAGGTATTATTTAAGTATGTCAAAAGCTTCCTAGCAATCTATATTTCAATAGAAGGAGACATCCTTTTTGAGGAGATGGTGAAAGGGTTGGCAAAGATCTGGCAACTGGGAAATGAAGTAATGAATTGACTAAAGTTTGCCCTACAGGCTATGGAGTTGTTTGATATTAGTAGGTGGAGGTATCTCTAGGATTGATCTAACTTTAGTAGGATTGACCTATATGCCACAAAGAGAAATGATAAAACCTAAGAGCTTATAAAAAAAACACCAAAGACACATTTCTTTGGGTTCAATCAAAAGTTATATTAGAGGATACAAGTAAATATGGTTTCAAGAATTGTCAAGTGATCTTGGTGAAGTTTAGACTTGATGAGTAAGGCATCCATGTATTCTTCTATAATTTTGTGTAGGATATCATGGAAAATGTAAGTCATGGCATGTTGGTAGGTTGCACCATCATTATTCAGACCAAAAGGCATGACCTGATAATAGAAATTCCCCCATGGGGTAATGAAGGTTGCCTTATGTTGATCCTCAAGAGCAACTAGGGTTTGATTATGTCTAGAGAATCCATCCATAAGTGATATCATCTCATGGCTGGTCGTCAGATCAACAAGTTGGTCAATACTTGATAATGGGAAGTCATATTTTGGACAAGCAAGATTTAAATCATGATAATCAATGTAAATACAGATTCCCCTGATCACATTTCTGATAGGAACAATATTGGTAATCCATTATAGGTATTTGATGGGTTGGATAAAGTTGATAGAAAGGAGGCGTTAAAGCTCTTCTTTGACAAGGAGAGAAATATGAGGATGCATCTTGTGAAGCTTTTGCTTAACAAGTTTCACATTTTTATTGGTAACAATGTTATGGGTGATGATAGAGGGGTCAACACTAGGCATGTCATTGTAAGACTAGGTGAAGGCTTTGCTATGTTCATTAAAAAATGTGGCATAATCAGCTTGCTCAGAGGAATATAAATATTGGTTGATATTAAGGATGTGAGGGTTATCATGAGAGGGTAAGTTGATGTCAATGGTTGATTCATTTAACATAGATTGTGTTTCAAATGGGAGTGATCATTGGATATAGGAATCATCCATACCCATGTAGGTGAGAATTACATCATCATGTTGACATTGGCAAATGTTGATAGTGGGAGAGTCTTCATTAATTATTTCAAGATGAATGAGATGAAGGGACCTTGTTTCCTTACCTTGGTGATAGGTCAGAGGCCCCAAATGGATGAAATTTATTGAAAAAATATATATGAGGTATAGATACCTCTGATTTAGCAGGTGATGGTGGAGAATAAGGTGGAGAAGGAGAGACTATTTCTTCAATAATTGGTACATGAGAAGTTTTAATGAGCTTAGTTGATTTGTCATATCCCACTCCATGCCTCTTTTTGATGTTTTCAATGGTTTAACTAGTGGGATATTTAATAGGCATATGCATACCTTATTCATAATGACCCAAACCAAATCCTTTCTAGGCACACCTATAGAGATAGGTGTGAGTGAATCTAGGGTTACTCAGGAAAGAGAAGTCATAGGTAAATGGTTGTGGAAAAGAAGATGGATTGCTGAATGTGGTAGCTTGATCAATTCACCCATATGTGAAATTGGTTCAAAGGTTAAGGGGCCCATAAGGGATGACCATCCCAATGCGAGGATCATAATTTGGGTGTATGTGAAGTCTTTCATACTCTTATGGAGTATAGAACATGTCAAACATCAACAAATGATATTCACTAAGTGACAAACATTGAAAAGTTTCCTCCATGGGATCCTTGTTAGGAGTTTGTGTTGTTGATATATGTGTAATCAGGGGAGTGGAGATTGTGGAAGCTTCAAAATTATCATGCAAAAAAGATGATGTTTTCATTATAATGAGAACATCATTAGGACTATAAATCATGTTGCATATTTTAAATGGAGGTGGGTTAGTAGGTATAACTTGTACTTGTCCATCATGTTCAAATTTGACACAATGGTGCAAAGTTAAGGGTACACATGCCATATCACGTATCCAAGGTCATCCAAGTAGTCTATTATATTATAACTCTCCTTATACAACATAGAAGAGCTTAGGAATAGTGTGGGGACCTACACATATATGTAAGATAATAGTGCCCTCCATAGTAGCTATAGTATCATTAAAGGAGTAGAGTACCATATCGGTTTAAGACATGAAATGGTTAGGAAGGTATAATTATTTATAGGCATGGGTGGAAATAATATTAATACTATCTCACCCATTGATCATGACTCTCTTGACATGAGTTTGATCAATATATGCAGTAATAAAAAGGGTAGAATCCTGATCTTCAAGGTGTTGAAGTGGAATTTCTAAATCATTATAAGAAATCAGGGAGATAGAATTAAGGTAGATAATCAAAGATGAAAGTGGTTGGGGATCATCTGATTATACCTCAATCACTTTCATGGCACTAATCAAAGCTTGATGATGTTGGGATGATTTTTGGATTAACTCATACAAAGACATTTTCATAGGAGTTTGGTGAAGCTATTTCACCATTGAGATTTGAATAACATTTGAAGATGTTGTTTTAAGAACACCCAAGATGGAAATCTTAGGATTAGGAGGAGTGTCTTTGGTGAAGGGATGAGCCTAAGGAGTAGAAACATTTTCCTTAGCTTTATCTTTTTGGTTTTATGACTGTATGACCACATTAACTATGTTGATTTGAAATGTAGGTGAAGGAGGTGGCAAAGGGGTTACGACCACATCTTTGGGTTTGAATTTAGGTTGAATAGTAAGGGGAACTATAGATACCAAAGGTGGAATAAAATGAAGGTTAATGGGAGTATCATCAAAGAGAGTGTTGACATCGAACTGTTGTTGAATGATTGTTGTGAGGGCTTTATAACTCTCATTATCATGTTTAGGTGAATGATGATATAAACACACTTGTGTACCATTAAACTAATATGGATTCATTATAAGATGACTATGAGGCTTAATGGGAGGAAGAGTTATTATGGAATATTTCAATAACTGACGTAAGAAAAAGCTCTGAGAGCCTAAAAGTGGGCTCGCACTTGTGCTAATAGGAGTGGACACTTTTTTTTTGATGTTGAAAAGGTAATTTTATGTGGTACTTTATTTGTTGATGGCATAGTTACATGTTTTGTTGTCACTTTCTTAGTGTGAGATGTGAAAGGCCTACCAAATGGCAAAGGTAAGATTGGAGGTAACTTGACCTTTTATTTTGCTTGGGTCTGCAATATTCCAACTAAAGTGGAAGGGTGTGGTCCTAAAATTGATGGTAAAGTTGAGGGCTGAAGAAGGGATCAGTGAAATCTAGGAAGCTTAACATTTTTTTATAATTTAGGCCATGAAACTCTAACTTGTGGTTGAGGAGTTAAATCTAATTTCACCTATGGATGAATTAAACTAGAGATGGGGCATATGCCTAAGGTCCTAATCTAATTTAATGTGGCAGATTCATGTGAGGGTGAATGTTCTAACATAGATGGCTAAACTTTAGGTGCTTTAGGTGAAGAAGTTATAGCTTTGTCAAAGACCTTGGGGTAAAGGGTAGTGAGAGGGTTGGTAGTAAGATTGACATTCATTATGTTGGATAAGGATTTTTAAGCTGGTCCAAAAATACCGCATGATCTAGCTTTATGGAGTCAAGAAATTCTAGACTTTTCACCAGTCATGAGAAGGGTTTAAATTAAGTTGACATAGGCCTTACAGTTATGTCTTTAGAAGGCTGAGGTGTTTGGGAAAGAGGGAAATTAATGGTTTCTACTACTTTAGGCCAAAGATGAGAAAGAACTTCAATGGATTCCTCTTCGACAGAGACAGGAGAAGAGACATGGTGTGTCATGGGTGGAGGTGAGGTAGGTGAAGAAGGTTCCTCAAGAGGGTAAAGCATAGGTGTTATAGATCCCTTAATATTTGGGTGAGGCATAGGTAAATTATGATCCTCCATAGGTAAAAAAAGTGGTAAAAGTGGTATAATTGGAGTAGACACGATGGGTCTCTCATCTATTATGGGAGTAGATAATACTAACTCCTTTAAGTGTAAAGGTGGAGTAGATGGGGTACCACTCTCTATAGGTGAAGGAGAGGTAGGAGAAGAAGGTTCCTCAAGAGGGTATAATACAATAATGATGTTCCCTTCAACATGTAGTTGAGGAATGGGTAGGGTGTGGTCTTCAAGTGGTAAGAGTATAGGTAATATTAGTGTAAAAGGAATTGGCATTATAGGCTCCTTAGGTGGAAAAATAATTGGTAAAAGAGGCTCTTCTGCTCAAGGGAGTGGAATGGGTGAAATAGGTTCTTCTACTTGGGGAGGAAGAATGGGAAAAATAAATGCCACTAAATATGGGGAAGTAGTCAATGAAATGGGCATCTCTTATTGAGGGGAAGGTTAAACTAGAGGTAAAGGAAAGACCATATTGATAGTAAGGATATTATGATCACCTGAGTTAGTTGTGATCTAAATAATATTTTGATTCGGTGAATGGTTAGAAAAAGGGTGTTTGAACACATCCATACTTTGATTAAGGGGTACACTAAGATTATCCAAGATGAGATCTCCCCTATCAATCATATCTTAAACAGTGTTCTTGAATGTCTTACAATTATTTGAATTATGGCCTTTGACTCGATGGTAACTAAAAAACTCATCTTCTTTACACCAAGTTGGAATATGATGCGAGGGGTCAAACTGTATAAGAGGTTTGATCCAAGGAAGGGTTATGACACCTTGTTGCAATAGTTTATTCAAAATTGATGTATATGACTCTCCAATGGGAATGTATTGCATTTGTTCATACCATTGTTGGAATTGCTTGGTCAAATTTTGGGAAGTCAAGGAATTCAATTGGTTTGTGGTTATGGAAGAAGCTGACTTAATGACCACCATGTTGGTAGAGCCTTTAGCCTTTTGGTTAGAGGGAGATGTTTCAGAGGAGGAGGACTCATTTGATTTGGAATTTAGATTCTTACTGTGTAACTTGACTTTGCCTTCATCTATAACATGAACCTCAAGTTTCTGTGCCATTGTAAAGGCCTCATCAAATGTGTGGAAAGTTTTTACCCAGAGTGTGGACAAGATGTGCTTAGAACATTCCCTTGAGAAGAGATCAATAAGCTTAGAGAAGGAGAGTGACAAAATTTGCAATAGACTCATCATCAAATTATCTGATAGAATAAAGGTCTATTATAGAAACATTTTTAGAAATGTTAATAGAGAAATGGTCTAGGAATATTTGTGTGAGTTGGATAAATGAGAAAAGGGAGTGCTGAGGTATAGAGCTATACCAATCCAAGGTAGCACGTGAAAGAGACATAAGGAAAGTGTGAAGTAGTAACACATCATCATTCTCTATTAAATAAAAATCATGTCTAAATTTTTGCAAGTGTTGTTGTGGGTCCTCTTTACTCTATAAATGAGTAAATTTAGGGAGTTTCCATTGGGTTAGATAAGGGAGAATAGGCATAGAAGGATGGATGGGTTCATTGCATATCTGATCATAAGATAACACATTGTTTAAACCAAGAACAAATGTCTCTAGATTATACATCTTATCCATTAACATCTTAATGAGGTATAGAGGGGGATTAGTTTAGGGGATACCTCCTAAATTATAGGGAACTTGATAGGAAGTAGAGGGAGTGTATAACATAGCTTGCTAATGTTGTGTTGGGGTACCATAATGATAATGAGTCATAGGCTAGGGTGCAGAAAGAAAAGGGGCTTGTCTCATTAGGTTACAGACTATGCTTTGTTTGGTTGTTGTTATTCTAGGTTGGATTATTTGCTTGGTTAGACTAGATGAAGGGTGAGTTGTATCTTGGGTAACTATAGGCACAAGGGTAGATGGAATAGGTACCACTAAATTCTAAAATGGGTTAAGACTTTACAAACTAGTTGTGGTTGTGAAAGTAGGGAAGTCACACCAGGGTTTAGGTGGGATTGGGAAGTTGGTGATGCTAAACTTTGGACATTATTTATAGTTGGGTTACTCATTGAAGTGGTGGTTTGGGTACCATGAGGAAAATAGTGGAGGCAAATAAAACCGAGGTTGTCTCCATTAGAGAGGTTGGCATACCATAGATTGGGTCACCTGAAGAATTATGGGTTCAACTCATAGCAAGGTAATGTTAAAGGGCTACCACATTATAATCAATAAATTTAAAAAAATCTTGATCTCCCTCAGGCATAATGGGAATTTGGTGAGGGCTTGGATTATGATCTGTATCTAAAGTATGCTCCATGATATAATCAAAAGTGAGAGGGGAAGGTGGAAGTGGTTGTCAGCTTGCATAATCAACAAGAATTTTGGCTTGAGATCACATCAATACCATGCAAGAAAAAGTATAAATAATCTTACTACCCTATATTAGTGACAAAATAAGGAAAAAACTAAGTTTGAGTGTAGGTAAGTGGGTTATTTTAGCTTGTTATTTTGAGCATATGAAAATTGCATAGTCATCGATGTCGGTCACTTGACTGATGTCAGTAGGAAAAGTTTGTTGATGTCAGTGGAGTAATCGATGTCAATAGGTAAAATATATCGATACCGATAGAGTCAACTGATGTCAATCACTGTGATATTCTAGGAGATGGAAAATCCAATGTTTTAGAAATCTAGATGTTGAAACTAGATAAAATAATGGATGTAAGAGGTCTATGTAAGAAGGAAGAACACATAGAAAACTTGACATAATAGGTTATACAAATTGAGTATTATAAATAGTATTGATTTTATGAATCAATAGGAAAACATCCTTACCAACTCCAAAATATAGAAGGCAATAGAAAAGCAAAAAAAGAACATACAACCAACAACTATTATGTCCTAGAGATTAATTTTTAGTCTCATGTTGGCTTATGCCTTAATCAGATAGTGAAAAGAGAATTTGGTTATTGAATGTATTAGAAAGCAATCTAGATCTAGTTTCAAGTTAGTTTTAGTGCTCAAGAGGAAATTTGTATTAGACCAGGTACATGGCTTGTTATAGGAGCTTGCTCTCTGTACTTCACAAATATGGAGCCGAGTCAGGCTGCTTACCCAAAATATACCTTCTATCTAGAGTTTATACTCCACCAGAGAACAAAATGGGTTCTCCCCTTGGTGGTGAAATCTAAGTAGGATAGCTGGGTAGGGTAAGTTGATCCACTAGGTGATGAAATCTTGATGGGTCTTTTCTTAGGTGATTTTAAATGTTTATTTGTGTGAATGTGATCTAGTTGTGTAACATAGGTGCACCATAATTTATTCACAATGCTTGTAATTAACTAGGTGAGTTAATATGCAGCAAGTAAGTAATGAAGTGAAGTAAGTTTTAAACCCAAATATGAAATATTTAGATTTTAATGCAAACAAAGGTGGAATAGGAGTAGATAATTAAATTCACTATCTTTATGTGCATGAAAGAAGAAGTAAAGAAGATATTATTTTTAAATTGTAAAAAATGATAATTGCTTTTAGAGGCAAAGAGAAAAGAAAGAAAATTTTAGTTTTATTCTTTTAAACATAAAATGAAATATTGAATTTTTTGTTTTAAGAGAGAAGAGAAGAGTAAAGTGCAAGAAATGAAGTTTTAAATATAATTCACCTATATGAATACTTAAAACAAGAAATGAACCCAAGGAAAACTCTAGGGTCCCACTGGGTGTGCTAGAAATGTTTTGCTAAATTTTATCCATTTCAAGTCTAAAGGAAAATAGAAAAGAATGATGGGGATAAGTGATTAGGATGAACTCAGATTAGTTTGCACACCGTATCCAAACATTGTGAGCACTCATCTTTGGCTAGAGAGGACTACCTAAAAGTAAGAAAGCACTACCATAGGATATTTAATAGTAGTTAAATGAGTGGGCTGCCAAGCTACACACTTGTTTGAGGAAGTGTGAAACTTCCTTAGAGACGACAGTCCACTTTTAAGAGACAAAAGAGTAATAAATAACTAAAAGAGAGGTAAAGAGAGAGTGAAAGAGAGATAATATTACCATTATTCACAACCTAAGTGTAATAGAGTGTGTCAAGGTGTAGGTGGTGTACTTTATTTACATTTTGGAAGTTATTTGGTTAGGTTTTGAAGATGTTAGGGAATCCATAGTCACCAACATCAGTAGGGGAGTGAATGATATTGGTTATACTATCAAGGTTGGTGGTGAAGGTGACTGATATTGGTTAGGCTACTCAGGTCTATAGGGGCAATAACTACTTAGGGGCTTGTAAAAGGCTTTTTTGGGTCTAGGAAATGGTTTTTGATCAGGTCTGGGAGGTTGGGGAGAGTTATGAGAGAGAGTATGGTACGGGTTGATTTAGTTTGAGGTTTTGGGATTCAAGGGGAAATAAGTAAGGAAGCTTTGTAAATCCCTCATGGGGGTTTGATCAAGAGTATGTAAAGTAATGAATAGTAGATATGAAGTGATAGCAAAGTAAAAACTTAAAAGACCTACAAACTAAGTGATGTACTTAGCTATAGGAGTCACTAAATGATAAGAGCTAGATTGATTATCCCTATCAGGTAGTCTAAACTAATGGCCTGAACAAAGAGAACAAGCAGGTGCTATTGATCCTCAAGATCTTAGTTCTTGATCATGATTGACTTATGCAAGATGGAATTAAGCTAGGATTTCAAAAGTTGAATGCCGAGAGCTTGAATGCAATTAAAAATGAATTTTATTGATTTTTTCTGACCTGAAGTTTAGGTTGGATTTTGGCTTATATTGCCAATGTTGACGATCCCACCGATGTCAACCATGGGTTGACCAATGTTGGTGGTCATAGAATAGGCAAAACTTAGTATTTTTGTCCTATTTTCTATTACTCTTCATGCCAAGTGTGACACCCATTACAAAATGGTAAAAATAAGAGGTTAAGAAGGAGGTAGTTGATTAGTAATTTAGTTTGGAAGTGAGAATAAGTCTTGGGTAGTTAGGATGAGGGGAGCATGTCTTGAGGTGATTCATCAAGTGAGAATTAGTCATAGGGTGAGGTGGCCAAGTAAGGTGGTAAAAAGAGTTTTTAATTAACTTAATTAATTATTTTAATTTAATTAAATGTGTGAGGGGTAAAAGCATGGGTTAAGGAGGTTAATTTTTATTATTGAAAAATGGGCTAAAAGGGATTTTAACATAGGGAGTTACACATATGTGTGACATAATTTTGATGTCTATAATGATATGCCTTTAATAATAGCACTCACCTATATTTCATGTTAATTTTAGGAGGAAATGTACAATACATAAGATAATAGATAATATGGTTGCACCATTTATTAATACTATATGAGTCTCATTTATCTCCATCATAGTGATTTTTGGGTTAACTTTAGTGACCAACTAAGTGAACCTTTAACATCTAACCATATTGGATGGCCCAACCTTGATGTCATATCCTAAAACTTGGCTATCTACTTACTTCTACATTTCCTAAAGTCATTTTATCCCAACACAAGATTTATAGTAAGGTTAGTCATATTAACATTGACCTTATTTCAAGTATATATTATTTGAATTTAGTCATAGCCTTAACCAAGGCATATGTGTGTTTTTGTATATAGGATGGAATATTTTAGTTTTGCATCCTTTAGATTTTTACTCATGAAAGTAATGGGATGTTCTTCATCATTGATTCTTTGTGTGAGAACAAATGCTATGGTATGTTATGAGCCAAAATAATAGAGATGGAAATCCTTTTCAAATTAAGGACTGATCAAGACTGATTCTTGTGTTATAGTAGTTTTTTATCTTTACTTTAATTTAATTAACTTACTAAAAACTCAATGAAAATTAGGGTTTTTGATGAATACCTAGAGATACAAAGATTATTACGCACTTCTTGAATCCAAAAATTGATGGAACTTCTTTTTGGGTGGGAAGAATAACCTACACACAAATAAAGAACTTGGAAAAAAATAGATTAATAGATAAATGGGTGAGATTCTTGGTTAATAAACTAGCCCCAAGAAGTTGTGAACTTCCTCAAGTGGATGTCAGCTCACTTGTTTTCACAATTAAGTAGATAAACAACACTTGCAATTATAATAGATAAAGATATGATAAAAAAAATAATGATTATGATTTAATATTAGTTTAGGCTATCAATTTAAATAAATTATTCATCCCAATAAGTCTTAGCAACATTCATAGCTTCTTGTATAACATCAAGTTGGTCAGCAGTGGCTTTAAAAGAGGGAGAGTAAACAGTGATGAAAAGTTATAGATCAAAGGATATGTCAATTTTATTTGATAAAAGGGGTTGGGATATTATGGGTAGATCAATGATATTAATGACATCATGCACAATTCCTGGTAGGGTCATCTACATAACAAAGGCATGTATAAAATGACAAAAAGTTAGTAAGAATTAAAGACAAGGGATCTAAGATCAAAGGTTTGGGTTTTAAAAACTAAATATAGTGGATCAATGTTGATCTTGTAGGATATGTATTCAATAATAAATTCATCATCTCTATAAATCAATCCTAACTCAAATAAGATAGAACATACCTACACTTTTGATTGGGAATACATTTATTAAGTGGGAGCATGACCAATATGGGGATCTGTTAGACTCGATTATGGGATCTCTTATCATAATACACCATGATAAGGAGGTTTCTAAAGCCTCTAGTATAACACAATCATGTAATAACCCTAAGGGGGTCCTAGGTATTTATATTTCACCTAAACTTATAATAATTAAAGTAAATCTAATTTAGGGCTCACCAAAGCTTGTGGCATAAAGTGGGGGTTAGAAACAATAAAAATAAACATACATAAAAGACATATACTCACTTCAATGTATACATAATCCTAATACATGGAAGAGAAACAAAAATTCATATCTATCTACTCTTACAAAAGGATAAATAAATTTTGGAATACTTACCTTAGAAGACAAACCTGTCAATCCTCAATCTCTCCCTTGGCCAAGGTGCTTCACAAAAGGTTATTGTGGTATGTAAGGATGGAAAGGATAAATTATCTGTAGGCTATACAACCTATAAATGTATCCAAAAGACTTATCCACAAGAAAAGATTCATATCTCTAAATAAAGTATGGAACCCTAAGCTTTATTCTTCAAGTAGAATGGTTAATAAGTATATGTTCATTCACTCTTACTTCTTATCTCACTTCTTCTTATCAAATGATGGAAATGAACTTATATTTATAGGTAGAGTTGACCTTAAATCCTTCCAAAAATCATGATCAATAGGGTTAGCCTAGTTGACACAACATAATTTTGGACAACAATTCACTAGGTCATGAGCTAGGTCAACCAAAGGTCAATTAACTTCTAAGTGAAAAATACCCTGAAACTATATAGGGTTGACCCAGTTGACCTAGTATAACCAACTAAAAAAATGGGATTTAGGTGAGGAATAGGAGGATAAAATGTAGAAAATTCATGGAATGGGTACAATAAAGAAGAACACGATTAGGGTTAATGGTTTTAGGAGACAAGTGTGTAGATAAAAAGTGGAAAATGGAACAACAATCCTGTGAAGCACCAATGGTCTACCCACCCCTTTCTTGGTACAACCCTTAAAGAATGCACTTAGATAAACTAAATCTTGATGGGTTTTTACAAGATACAAAGTATCAATAATTGATAAAAAAATTTGAAAATATTATGTGTACACATATTCAACACTCAAAGCTCATCATGTGTCACTAAAGTGCAATAGGGGATGGTGCTTCAAGAAATAGATCATGGTAACACATAATGTTGATGCTAAGTAAAATATAGTAAGTAATAAATAAGACAAATTAAAATATAAAATTGAGAAAAACATACCTTTAATTACCTTAGTGTTGCAGATAAAGAAAGATTCTACAAGAGAAGTGAAGGTGTCCAATGTGAAGAACATTAGGTGAACCTATAGAAGTTAGTGCAAAAAATAGCAAAAAATAATTTTTTTTGAAAGATAGGAATATGGTAGTGTAAAATATTCTCTACGTCATCATGATTCCAAAACATTTTACGATTCTAAAAATGGATTAGTAAAAACAAATATAGAGGCAAAATAAGGAATCTACCGAAAAATAATTAAAATATTTAGATTTTGAAAAGTGATTTTAAATAGGGTGAAGTGAAAGTAATTTGTTATTTTTTACTTATGAAGGAGAGAAAATTATATCTAAGAGACCAAATGAGCTAGAATGGAAAGGAGACAATAAGATAGGTGAGAGGGACCCTTAGAGGTGGTAGTGGGTGTAGGATAGGTAGACAAATGAGATTCTTAAGCTAGTTTTTGAAATATGTTAGTGATTTAAGTGTATTTCTATAAATTTTTATTTTTAAGAATTTATAAACATCAAAATAAAACCAAATCAAGTGCTATGGGTAGGAAAAACCAATTAGGTAAATGGGTTTGAAGGGTTTGGGGAAATAACTGCTAGAAGGCACTTATTTTACAGAATGTAAGGGGTTAGCAAGGAAAAACAACTGGGTCAACCTAGCTGACTTAGTGGGCTAAAAAATGACAAAATCAACACTACCAACCCATAGGTATGTGTTGACCCTATACATTTTGCAGAATACCAATCTAGTATAGTTTGCCAACTAAGTAGAAAAGTTTGAGTATGACAATGAAGTACTAAGGGGAGGAAAATAAGAGGGTTGACTTACATTTTTAAGTCAACCAAGCCAAGAATAAGGAAATTTTGGTCAAACTAATTTGACCAAAGAAACAAAATAGTACAAAAATGTGTGCAAGTGACTGAAAGAGTGCTAGAATGACCGAAAATGACCATCTGAGGGATAAAATGGGGTGAGTAGGCTAAAAATAGGTTCAAATGAATAAAGTGGTTTAGGCTTTGTTTTTATTAAAATTTTAAAAAGAATGTATTTTTAATATACATGACATAAATGGTCTAATACATCTTTTGTTGTTTCTTAATTATAGGGGTGAACAAGATTTTGGCATTTGGTAGATGTATCATGGCTACCAGATCTATTGGATCCCATGTCGATAAAGGATAAGGCTAAACAAATCTCTATAGGCCTAGAAAGTATAATAGAGATGTGTAGGATACCCTTGATATTAGATTTGTTAGTCATGTTCTTGGGATGCTTAGAATGATTGACTAACACTTTTAAGTAGGAGGTGGAGGGGGATACTATAGAGGTGGGTATCACCCTGGAGGATGTACATGCCATCCTAGGATTGCCTATAATAAGGACACTTGTGAATAATAAGATACTTGATATTATTGTGTAGAAGATATCCTTAGATATATGGGCATAGGCTCAGAGATCATATACTTAGGTTAGAGGGTGACCATGTTTGGGGTGTATACCTCATAGGTTTTAAACATTCATAAAGTTTTGATAGGACTTGTGATAATATGAGTGTTGTGCCATAAGTCAGATGATAAGGTACCACTTTTTTTGATAGCCTTAAGTCTAATGATATTGGAGGAGAGGCCAATATATGACTTGGGATCTATCATCTAGGTACAACTCATAAATAATATGTATGAAGTGTTTTCCATAGGATAAAAGTATATTTTACTGATCATGTTATTGATGGGATGGATCTATGAGAGGTTCTCCATATATCGGTCGACTAGGTTGCCCCATGCAGTCAATGATATGTCACCACAAGTACATAGATGGAGATAAGACAAAATAGAATGAGCCATGCCCCACATGCTATTTTTTGGATAGTGAGATGAATGGATATAATATGGAAACTATATGGGCACATTACTATGACATGACCTAACTGGGACATAGTTACACCAATTTTGGGATGGACAGAGGTGATAGGAAATTATACCTAGTGGATGAAGCCACATCTAGTGGCACGAGTGCTAGGATAGATGGGATTTCCTCACCTAGTGGAACTGATAGGGGTGCCCATGTTTTGGGCTCTACTAATGTCTCATCAATCTTAAAAAAAACTAGGAAAATACTTCTTGTCTAATCTCCTCAAAAGGAAAGGTAGGAATGCTTGATAGATCATGTTGAGGAGGTAATTAAGGTAAGGGATGCTTGGGATAATTCATGGGAGCATACTCTATAGGATATGTGTGAATCACTAGTGGAGAAAGGTCCACGAGTGAGGGAATCATGAGTGGAGATGGATCCATAGGTGGAGTCATGAGTGGAGATAGATCCATAGGTGAGGGAAGGTCTACAGGTAAAGGAGTCACAAGTAGAGGCATATAATATGATTAAGGGACCATAGGAGAGGATGGAACTATAAGAAGTGGAACCATGAGAGAATAAGGAGGATCCTTCTTGAGAGAATGACCTATGGGAGGAATGGTAGAAGGTCTAGGAATAACTATAAGATGATTCTTAATGTGTTATTGAAGGATATAGAAATGGTCAGTATAATGGGTACCATATTGGTGCGAAAGATAATACACCTCTCCATACTTAGGAATATATTCAGGTAATACCTTTAGGGGAGGTATGGCCTTATTTGAGGACTGAGGGGAAGAAGGATGTAAAGTATCAATATATTTTCATAGCTTATGACAATGTGTGGATGAATTATTATCCATTTCATGGAAGCAATAAATACACCTATAAGTAGGCTTAGTAGAATTACTCATAGGAGGTGTAATGGAAGAAGGTGTTTGGGAAGGATCATCAGCCCATTTGGTGTAATATGGAGCCATTGGATGTAAAATAAGAAAACCATCACCAAGATAAGGTGAAGGTGGAGAAGGAATGAGACTAGGCTCAATAGAAGGAGCAATGGGATCAGAAGTGGGGATAGGTTCAATGATAGTAGAAGTGAAAATAGGCTTAACTATAGCAAGAACAGGAATAGGAACAACTATAGGAGGAGTAGGAATAGGCTCTGATGTAGGCTCTACTAAAAGAGGGAAGGGGTTTATAGAAGGCTGAAGAAGGGTAGCATACATCTCAAGGATAAGTAAACTATAGGTTTCAGGGTATCTAGAAAAGTTGTAAGGCCCAATCATATCATTATCCATGAGCATATTCATATGAGGTTCCTCAAAAATTGGAGGTGTCAGTACCATATCTACCTTATGATAAGAGGAAAAAAACTAAAATTAGGAACTATAAATGAGGGAATATGGGAAGATATATGAAAAGACTCAAACAAAGAAGAATGATAATAGATAATCTCAACATCATGGGCTTGAATAAGACCACCTAGGAATGGATCATCTAAGGAATAACCATCATCATAATCAAGTGTGTGAAGTTTAATAACATAAGTAGGGATGAACTTGTCATCTGATAAAGTGTGGTGAATAGAATATCAAGTCTTAGTTAGGACAACAAGAATGTTATCACAAGGAGGTTTATGAGAATGAGGGTGGAAAAAATCTAAAAGTATGAGATGAGATGAGGTGAGAGATTAGAAGTTTTAATATTTAAATTAATCTCATTAGGCTCATCATCATCATAATCTAAAATGTTAGGGGGAATGTTCCCAATGATTTTTTGATAACCGTTGTAACCTCTAGTGGAATTGATAGAAAAATTGAAGCATTGAAACTCATGAAATGGAACACTAGGAAAAGTTTTAAGAGTAATAATATTGAAGACACCATGGTCTTATAATTGTTCAAAATTCTAAGGGTTAGTGTCACCTTTAATCCTATAAATGGATCCATTATGAGGGAATTTAATGCATTGGTAGGTGGAAGAAGTAACTTCTCTCATATAGTGAGTCTATGGCCTACCAAAAAAATATTATAAGACAGAGGAAAGTTAAATATCATCACCTTCACATGAATGATGATAGGTGGGACAATAATGGGAAGCCACACGCAACCTAACAGAGGCATTTTCCTTCTATCATATCCTTTACATGTGCTACCTAAGGATTTTAGATTGCATTTAAAATATCCAAGGGTTTTGATAAAATTGAGAGAGCAACACAAGTGATAGAACCCTCCTAAATCATTTCATTCTTGACTTGGATATTTCCTATTTGGACACTATTGAATAAAGGAGGATCATCTGCATGAAATATAATCTCATCAAAAATCATAAAAGTGATAGGAAATTGTAAGGAAAGAGAAGTGTTTATTGTTTCATCAACATTATTGTAATATGCTATCCTTAGATATATATAAGGTTGCTTCATGTCCTATTAAGGGAGGATGAGGGATGTTTATTTCAAATAATAGTTGCATAAGATGGTTTCTATGATGTGGAGAGGTACTCATAAGCTCAAGGAATGGAATTTGAGATGGGAAATTAGTAAGTTATGTAATGGGATCCCACTCATCATAACCCATAATAAAGTTATTATAAATAGGTGTATAATTTTGAATGAGGTCCTCGAAAGGAGGAGCTGAAGTGCATTGTAATTTATGTTGATAGGAAGGAGAAGATTTGGAACAAGGTTGTAAATTATGTTTAGAAGTTGAAGCAGTTGGTTCAAATTGGTTTTTAGAATTGGTATAAAAAGTTTTAGTAAAAATTTGATTATCATTATTGTTAGAAGATGAAGGGATGGTATACGTAGAATCATCTTGCCCTAGCTCATTTAAATGAGTTGGAGAATAATCTTGGATAACATAGAATGTTTGAGATAATGGAGGAGTGTAGATAGATTGAGAATCAATAAAAGTAACTATATACACATAATATTTTTAGCCATTTATCAAATACTAATGCTTTACATCTTGTAGGAACTTGTCAAGATTCAATCTCTCTGAGTGCACACTCTAATGGGTACACCAGGAAAGGGGTGGGTAGACCTTTCATGATTTTTAGGATTGTTGTCCCTTATTGCCATTATTACCAATCTAACTAGCTCTTGCAACCATTCCCTAACCTATTTATCCTCCTTTGAATATTCCTCTAGTATTTTCTTCTTTTTATCCTTCCTTTTCTTATCTTAAACCCCTTTTGGTCAGTTGGTTGTACTATGTCGACTGGGTCAGCATAGTATAGTTTAGGTTTATTTTTCACTTTATTATCTTGTTAACCTTTTGGCTGACCTAGCTCAGATCTAGTGAATTATCCCCAAAAACACACTAGGTTGACCCTATACAACTGAAGTTTTTGGAAGGATTTAGGGAAATACCCACCTATAAATACAATATCATTTCATCATTATTTCATATGTACAAATAAGAGTTATTATTCCAAATGATTCTTCATAATCTTCTCTTCCACC
Source organism: Torreya grandis (assembly GCA_037957365.1). Taxonomy (NCBI): domain Eukaryota; kingdom Viridiplantae; phylum Streptophyta; class Pinopsida; order Cupressales; family Taxaceae; genus Torreya; species Torreya grandis. The sequence continues at coordinate 36,141 of JARHVA010005062.1, forward strand.
ATTCTACTTGAGAAAACTTAGCTTAGGTTTATTATTTGGAGAGTCTAGTCTTGTAGATAAGTCTTGGATGTTTTGGCCTTTCTTAGTTATCCTTACAAACCACAACAACCTCTAACAAAACCCCATTGGCCAAGGGAGAAATTGAGTCTTGATGGGTTCACATTCAAGTAAGTATATTCTAGCTTTGTTCTCCACTCTTTTAGCAGATATCAGTAGCATAAGTGTTGGCTCAAATAATAATATCTTTCATATTTCATGTATTAGGGTCTTACTCACACACACTTTAATTGAGGTTCCCTATATATATTTTATATTGTTTCTAACCCCCACTTTGTGCCACAAGATTTGGTGTGCACTAGATTTTATTTACTTTATTGTTATTAGAATAGGTGAATGTTTTAAACCTTAGGACTCCATTAGGGTTGTTGTGTGATTGTGTTAGAATATAGGATTTAGAAACCTTCCTAGAATGATATGTTATGACAAGTGATCCCCTTATCAATTCTAGTGGATCCCCATATTGGTCATGCTCTAGCTTAACAAGTGTATCCAAATTAAAAGTGTAGGTATGATATATCTTATCTGAGCTAGGATTGATTTATAGACATGATGCACTTATGATTGTATACATTCCGGTGAACCTGACATGAACCCTATCCCACCACTAATTAGATTATCTTCACATTTATTTTTTTGGTTTCTTTTCTTATCATTATTAGCATTCACTTTGGCTTCAAATTCATATTAAATTATGGTAAACTCAACATGAACTAACCCTTACAAGATTTATTTCACTTATTTTCATTCTTTTAGTCATTATTTTTATCATACTGGATCGACTTTGTCGACCTAGTTTTATGACTTTTATGCACACGTTTATAAGAATAGGCAACTAGATAAATTTAGTTAACCTAATATAGGTTTATATCCTTTTAAACATCTAGTTTAGCCTACTAAGTCAACTTAGTTGACCTTGTATATTTTTAACACTCTATAATTGGTTCCTGCATAGCTTAATCAATCCTTTCGACATAGTTTGTAGGTTTTTCCAACATAATCCAAGGTTATTCATCAAAAATATTCTTTCATTTCATATTTGATCTACCAAAGTTAATTTATACCTCTCTATTTTTTTCTATTTTTTCTTTCCTTTTACAATTTGTTATCTTTAAAACTATCCTTGCACAATCAATTGGATCGACCTTGCCGACCTAGTTCTATGTTCTGTGTGTTATCTAAAATAATTGGGTAAAACCTATTGAACCAATTAATTTTTAGACCTTAATTATATAATATAGGTTTTACCTTGTTGACCTTATTCTCTATTTTGTGCATATAGTGTCAATACTATACCTTATTTCAATTTGGAATTAACCTCATATATGTTAGTAATTAGCTCACACATTTATTTTCTTGTTGTTTGCATGCTTCGAATAGTTCACATATTTTAAGTAGGGGATTTTTTATTAATCACTTAGTTTTAATATTTCTATTTTATGCACACATGACCAAATCACAAAAACATAAACAATCACTTTAATATTTTATCTACCCAAGGCCAACCTACATGGATTTCATCACCAAGGGGGAAACTAACTTAATACTCTAGTTAAGTATAAAATGTGGTTAATGGTATATTATATCTAATAACCCAACACCCTTATCATTGTGGTGTGTGAATTGATGTGGTAGGCCCAAATACCAAGCCTATATCATTACCACTATAGCCTCTTTCAACCCAAACTACCTAAAACCATCCTTAGATTGCTATATAGTTCCTTGATTTATAACCAACTTCCCATCATGTTTAAAATAATTTCATAAATAGTCTAATAAACATCTTAGGTTGACCAATTAGTTATCTCTTTACTTTTCAAGTTGATTGCTTTCACTTTGCTCCATTGTGTGGGCAAAACCTTACATTAACCAATGTTAGTACAAAACTTTGTATTGTATGCCTCAATTGGAATGGCCAACATTAATCCAATTGAATATTTATTTTTCTTCAGTACTTACTTTCTTATATTAGCTAAAAAATTTATCTTGTCTCAATTCATACTTTCTATCAAATTTATTATCTTCCCTATCTACTATGTTAGGTCAACCCAGTCAACCCTGTTCCTTTTCTAGCCTTTGTGCACTATACTAAGTTGACTCTATCAACCTTGCATAATTTTTAGCCCCTGCTTGTTGTAATGGATTAACCCAATCAACCTTGTATAATTCATCAGCCTTATTTTCTATGCTAGGTAAACCTAGTTGACCCTATACTATTTTCTTCCTTCTCTATTTACCGATCCAGTTCACTATCTTTCCTTATTAGAATTTTATTCATTTTCTTCAAGCATCATGTCCCCTATCAGAATATTCTTAGATAACTTGAATCCATTTAGAAACTATATGGAGTTCTCTTTGTTTCTTATCTTTTCCTATTTTTTCTTCCTCCTTTTAGCTATTGGGGCATCTTGTAATGCCCATACACATATTTCTCTAGCCTTTGGGGCATCTTGTGATGCCCACCCACCTATCATTTTAGACGTTAGGGCATATTGAGATACCCATCCCTACATCCACTTACCCTTTGGGGCATCATGTGACTCTCATTCTTATTCTACATGGCATGCTATCAAACTAATTCAACTCCAAGAAACCTTTCAAAACACATAAGATTGTCTCTCACATGCTCATACTTGGTATAGATGTTAGTTTAGGATCATTTCTTTGTTTTCATGCTTTCTATCTACATATATCTAACACTTTTTATAGGTTACTTAAGCATGGATCTCTTCCTCTACAACAAGTTCCTTCCTTTCACAAACTTTATTCCTCGTTTTTGGTCTTTTGGTCTTTTGATTTCTTGATGTATCATAGTCTTCTTTATCTTCTTGCATTTTCTCTTATTTTTTTCACCCCTTGTGTTTTTATTTTATGAGTTTCCTTGTAATACCATGGATAATACCTAACATTCCTCATAAAACCACCATCTTTTACTTATTTTTCACATACATTTTACTTTCCAATGTTGTTTTGGCATCCCTTGGGTTTTTCTTTTGTGCGTTGTTTTGTAAGACCATGAATAGGACCCATCATCCCTCATAAAATTACCATCTTTTTTATTTTCTCTTTTCATTTATATTTCACTTTTTATTTTTTCACCCCTTGGGTTTCTCTTTTATGTAGTTTTAGTGTAATATTGTGGATAGGACCCGACCCTCCTCATAAGATTACCACCTTTTCATGTTCTTGATCCTTGTTTTCAACTTTAGATTTTGCTTCCTTTGATAGATAGAATTTATGAAAATAATATATGTTAGCATGTTTTCATCCATTTCCCTCATTCTCATGATAAGTAATCACATTTTACTATCATTGTATCCCTCTTTTCCCTTTGTCACATTTTTTGCAATTTGAAGTAATTCAGATTGTTTCATGTGTCATTCCTTTTGATTTCCTCTTCCTTTCATCTTGACATTGGATAAAACAAGGTCAAATTAAAGATATAACTTTTATTTCACTTATATATATGAGACTCTTAGACCCCATGGTATCTAAATTTCTCTCTTAGAAACCTTATCCCAAGTGTTTAAATGAAAGTCATCTTTAGAACCAATGTTTAGTCTTCCAAATCCATATGGAGGAGGCATCAAAAATCCCATCAAGAAAGTTAAATTCTAAATCATTTGAATTAAAATAAAATGATATTTAAAAGGAAACATACAAATATTAAAATTCAAATTCACACCAAAAGATGTGATTCTAAGCAAATATCCTATCTCTAATCAAAGTTTAAGCTCCACAGTTGGCCTCACATAGAGCTGAGGTCCTTTAGGGTGTGGTAGGATAGTATATTGGAATAGGGTATTTAAAATATATATATATGGTGTTACATAATTTATCACACAAGTACCCAATATTTATATTAGATTGATGGTTCTATAAGGGGTCCTAAGGAAAGGGGAACACATCATGAGAAGGTAGGTCCATTTTAATTTTCATGCATATAACTTTCATGGGATTATCTATGTACTCTATTTTTTGACCTAATACTTTTGTAGCTAAGAGAAGTTCTTTATATTCCTTAAGGTTTAAAGTCCTCTTATTTTGAAAAACTTAATTTTAGTGTCTTGAATTAAATAAAGAATTTCTCTACCTTAGTTTTTATTTCATTCTCCTATCCACCCATTTCATTTCCCTCCTTGATAGAAAAATTGTGATTCCAAATCTATTTTCCCTTTTTATTTAAATTCCTTCTTCTTCACCTCTTAAACACATGCTAACACTACTTTATTTTAGTTTTATCTATCCTTAGAGTGAAACAACATATAGAAGACCTAGGCATGGAATAGGAAGGCCTAGACTCTATATAACTCATCCTAGCCTACCCACAAATTATAATTCTAATTTATTCAAAGCAATGGCTTGTTTACTAGAGAAACCATTGACATTTTTGAGGATGTTCATGATTTTCCTATAAATCATGAAAGGTAGCTCCTACAATTCACACCCAATGGAGGACATGATATTAAAGAGTACTTAACATATTATAAAAAACCTTGATGATGTTGAACATAGAAATTGATGATGTATCATGTAGGATCTTCCTATTTACCTTGAAAGATGCTACATGTGACTTATTTTTTAACCTCCCTAATAACTCTATCATTAGATAGAACAAGTTCAGTAATAATTTCTTGGTCTAGTTTGTGAAAGTCATTGACCCAAGTGTATTATACCAATAATTCACTAACATGAGAAGGGAACCCAATGAGCTAATTGGATCATTTAATGCAATATTTAAAAATATGTACAATCATATAACAACATTATACAAAATTGACACCCACTTGGTATTTAAAATGTACAAGAATGCCTTAGACCCTTGGATAATTATTTTTATTACAAAGAGATCCCCTCATTGTGGATTTTACACTAGTATATGATGAGGCCATTAAGGTGAATTGATATCTAAACCTACAAGGTTAGATGATCATAACATTATTTCCTATTATCCCAAACCTCCTAGTCTTGAACCCAATTCTAAATCCTAACCAAAACATCTTAATGTGGAATATTGTCCTAATCATCAACACATTACCATCAAGACATGTAATGCTAAATTATCCCTTAAACTTTCCAAATATGAAAAATTATAAATGAGTAACACATGTACACAACCAAGATTTAGTCCTATTTTTCAATAATGTCCAAAATATACCATAAGACTCTATTGAGAATGATTTGGATGCTATACAACAAATAGTTTTGAAGCTCAATAAAAAATTCTTGGGCCTTTACAATAAAGTTGGGAATAATGGTGGGGAAAATATCAACCCAAAATTCTAATACTAGAGGTATTACTATCCATTAAACTACCCCAATAAAAACCTTGAACCTTTACCAAATAAATTGACATAGATTAACATCTATGCACCTGATTTATCTAACTAATGCAGAGTGTATAACATGACCCAACATGGAGAGTTAGATAGTGTGTACCAAAATTTGGATCCAATCTATATTATCAAAATGACAATAAAATCCAAAACCTTGATAAACACTAATAGGAAAGGATAGAGAAGATAAATTATAACTAGTATATCATTCTTACCATGATATTTACATTCACATGCCTCCATTATAGGATTTGAATGCATGTGATTAGACTCAGATTGACAAAGTGATTCTTGATGTTAGATTTTGGATGATGGATTGGATGCTTGATTGAAATACTTACTATGAGACTTCTATAATAATTTTGGCATGGTTTTGGTATGAGTTATATAGATGGATTGAGAGTGGAGGGAGAGGTTAGTTAAATAGAGGAAGAGAGGGAAGATCAAGGGCTCAAATTCAAACTTGGGCCTTTGAGATTTATGGTTGAGGAATTTCCATGGAATTTTTAATTCCATAGAAATCTTTAGAATATCATAATTTTAGAGGAAGAGGGCTAAATTGGAGAGATTTCTAGAATCCTCCAATTCTTTGAATCTCCCCATATGGTTTAGGGGTTTAGAGAAGGCTAGTATAGGGTGGTGGATGGGTAGTTAGAATATTTTTGAATTTAAAATTGGCTAGCGGTATTAGGGAGTAGGTTAGTAGATAATGGGGTTTACTAAGGGCTAAATGAATATTAGGATTCCTAGGGAAATAGGAATACCTATGGTGGTAGGCTAGTAGGTGGTTATGTGGAGTTATGGAAATAAAAAATTCCCATATAATAAATTAACAAGATTAGATTAGGATAATGGGAGATTAGGGAAAATTAATAAAGAGATGGGATGAATAAGGTTAGAGAATGTAGATCAATGGAAGGGGATAAATTAGTGGGATAACATAGAATAAGTAGAATTAGTGTCAACTAATAGAAATATTAGTTTATTGTAATGAAACAAGTGATTTTAGGTGAATACATTTTGCCCCTCTTTAAAAGGGAATTGCGAGTGGATGACGTGGAAGGATTAATGGTATTTCAAAGAAAAACCATGTCATGGATAAATGTTATTAGATGATGTTAGTGTGTATGATTCCCCCTCAAGGGGACATGTAAGAGAGAATGAGCTAGATGGCCACTCAAAAGAATAAATGAAGGGTGGGATGAAATGGATAGATCAGGGGATAGGATGTTAGATATGGGATAAAAGATCAGTGATGTGACTCAATAAATGAGCTACAAGGTGATAAAGATGCCCTTGGTAAGGATACATGCACAAGGAATAGAGATGATGGGTGTCACAGTTGTAGACACATCCCAAGGGGGAATCAAATATAATAGAATGATGATAGGATTAAAGGCCACTAGAATTATACATATCCCAAGCAAGGATGCATGTAGGGGAGAATTATAGGCTAGGATAAGAATGATGATTTGATAAGGTTAAGGATGGGTGTAGCTCAAAGCTAAATAGATCAAGATGATGTAGGTGATGATAGAGAAGAATCAATATGATTAAGTGACCAAAGGATTGGGGGATGAGGATAGATGATAAATATAGTGGTTTAGATATCCTTGGGCACTAAAAAAGTGGCCAAGTGTTCCCTACATAGTCTAAAAATACTTCAGGCTGATGTAGTTTTGACTAGGAGATGATGATGATTAGTGATTAGAAATTGATGATGATAAGGATGATTATATTTTTTATTGATTGAAGGATAGGGTTTAGATGATGAGATGAGGATAAAAAGATTGGATGTTAGTCAGATGAGTTGAGAGGATTATATTAGTGATGGAAATAGGGATGATAAGATGATTAAAGGAATTATGAGGGTGGGTGTGATCAAGCCATCATAATGTCATAAATCTCATCATAGTCTAAGTAATCCAAAAATATCACACTTGACAAGATTCCCCATGATATAGACACGACCAAGATGACATTGTGCTAAAGTGAATGGGAAAATAGCGAACTCTACATCATTAAGGTAACATTTGGTGTCCTCATAGCATCCTCATTCATTTCCTAATAGTAAAAAAGAGATATGACAAACATGAGACAAAAAAGATATATACATGACATGACACAAGGAAAATAGAACAAACAAGAAACACACACACATATATGTATCTACATGCAATGTCATATTGTGTTTCCTAATGATATGATTTGTTATTAGGTGATGTGGGATTAGGATGATCATGATATGATTGTGGAATTAGGATGGAGTTGGATTTGGATAGGATGATCAAGATATAGTTTAGGATAGAAGGATGGAGAATGGGAGAAGGTTTTTGGATATTGATTTGGTCTTGAAATCAGGTCAAAAAGTGGCCAAGGATGGTGATAGACAAGTGATGACCAAGGATTACTAGCAAACAAAGCCTTGAAAGAATTTAATCTAATAAGGAGACTAAGATATGATGGGATCAAAGACATTTCATACCAAAAAAGAATGATATGATGGGTATTATATATGAAAAGGGGATTGATAGGGATGTGATGGGTGCCAGATAAAAATCTTGACAAGAAGATGTATGTTGATAATACTTAGCCAATAGGATGATGAAGATATAATGGGTAAGCACTTAGGATTAGTTCCAAGAATGAAGGTTGTATCCAAAGATGGGGGATAAGAAAAGACACATGACATTGAGATGTATGTGGCTAGGGGATTGGGCATAAGACAAGACACCATAGACTATTTTTGAATTTTTTAAATTTTATGATTTTTGAGGGTTTTGACATTTTTTCAAAATTTTAAAGGGATTTTTGGGATATGTATATACATTGTACAAATAGATTTAATAGCAAAGGGAATAAAAATCCTAGTAACTGAGATGAGGATGGATGGAATGATGTATGGGATGACAAAGGGTGATGATGATGGGGACCAAGGACTAATGGACTAGTGATAGACAATGACCACATCATGAAGGAACCAGATGGTTATTTGACCAAGTATCCATTAGAGGATATGCCAAGATGTTTCAAAGATAGTTGTTAAGATACCTTCCACTTATTTATGAAGGTCAAGATGAGAAGGAAGAAGAGATAGGATGCATGATATAATGGTGGATGATGGATATGAACAATGGGTTAAGTGATGAGATGATTGGTGATATAGACAAGGTGGAAAAGGGATGTGACAAGTGAGAAAGATGGATAAAGATATGAAATGGATGGATTTGCCCCCAAGTTTTGAGGAATAATGTAGATAATTTTTTATTCTACCATGATTCCAAAAACTAGTTTTCATCATGATACTTGCCCAAAGTGCTAGAAAAGTAGTTTTAACCATTAGATAGATGATTTTTTTGACTCTTTATTAGGCATCTTGATTTATTAAATGATGGGTGAGATGCAGGGCTTGGAAATTTGATGGATTATTTAACAAACACTTATTTTTTTATGGGTTCTAGATGCCTAAATGTCCTAGTGGCCTTTAGTGATTCTTGATGGTGACCCCTCTAGATATCTGGACCAAGTATTATTGTTGCCCCTAGGGGAGACAATGTTTCTTGAGTCAGTGATGTGGGTTATGGGTTAGATTAGAGCTTGATTTTAATGTATGAGATTTGAATGGATGATAGGATTGAGATATGATGGTGTGATGGGTGATGGAGGATTAGGACAAAAATTAATGATGGGATTATGATAGAATGGGGTGATGGGTGGTGGAGGATTAGTACTAGCACTTGCATACATCATTCAGTATGTGGGACATGCTTCATTTGATTGGTTCCATGTGACAAAAGACTATAAGAGATTTAATATGATTTGATGATGTGGTTCATCTTTGACTTGATTATTTGATGGATGATCGACCATATGATTTTGAGCATTTGACTAGATTTGATTTTTATTGGCCCCTGGTGCCTAATTTTGGGCTTCACCAAGGGAGATTGCTTATTTATTTTGACTTTGATGGTTACCTGGTGCCAATTTATAGGTTTTAGTAGGGGGAGATGTTTTTAGATTGGGTTAATGATTTGATTCTTCTTGATTTTGATTGAAGGGATCAAAGATGTCTTGATTATTATGATGGTTTTATGGAATATGGTCCTAGACCTCCATATTGATTGCACACATTATATTGATTAAGGAAGGGTCTAATGATGTATGCTCCTATTCATCCTTATGGAGGGAAGTGATTAAATGGTTATTGATGGGAATAAATGGGTCTATAATTAATGAAGGTGGTGGAGATGGTATAATGAGGTCAATGAGAGGTGGTGGGGAAACATAGTCTTCATAGGGGTTCCTAGGAGACCTAATTTTGACATCGGAGAAAATCTCCTCAAGATCAGTAAAAGGATCACTAGGACTAACTATAGTAGATGAATCCAAAAGGGGATCAGACTCACTCTAATAATCTTTGATAGATAAGGCTTGAAAGAACTCATTTATGATGTCATCATCTGGAATGGAATTAAAATATATGCCTAGTAATGAATCAGAGGTATTTGGATTATATGTATCCTCTAAAAGATAGGCATTATTAGCATTAATGAGAGATGACATTTTTGAGGAGGACTCTAATTTGGATATGGGGGTTGAACATGAGCCTACAAAACATAAGACCTTAGATACTGACTGCCAAGATGTAATGTTGTTAATAAGAGTTTCATTATCCATGATTGACCTCTCAACATGGGGTGTTTGATGTAATAAGTGAGAGGGAGATGATGGAGGAATGATGGATTCAAGGAAGGGATCATGGAAGGGTTCATGAGAGATGGGAGGACTAGGATCATGGGAGATAGACTCAGGTTTGAGGGAGGGTTTGTCAAGGATAGGAGTGGTGTCTTGACCTTAGCTTGGAGAGGGAAGGGATTTATCATGATTGAGAAGGGGATCATGGCATTCTTATTTTTATTCACCAAGGGATGTGGAAACATCTAGTTCATCTTTAATTACTATATCACAATAATTAATGAGGTCCTGAACAAAATATTGGAAAGGTCGACATCGATTAATAGTATGCCCCCATGTTTGGTGATATGCATAATATTGGTTATCCTTATACCAAGAGGGTTTTGGCTTAGTGGGATCAAGATGTCATATGGGTGGATAGACCATCATGTTAGTGGTGATAGGTTGTTTGAAAAGGGCTTCCAAGGATATAGGAAGGGGAGTATAAAGACCCACTTCATGTTGTGACTTAGATAAAGAAGAATTAGACTTATGATTAGATGGTTGTAGATATGAATAGGTAGATGGATTTGAGGTGGCCAAGGTTGGATTCCCTTTGATAGTATGAGTAGGTGGTGGTTTATGGATAGTAGATGTAGGATTGGTACGTGATTCACATGATGGGGCTTAGACAAAAGGTCCAATGACTGACATGGGATAAACACCTTTGAGAAGTGGTACACCCATCATAATGAGTTATAAAAGGATCTCATCCTTGTTTTCATGTATGTATTAGTCAATGAAGGTGGGGTGTAGTTCCATGGTGATGATTGATATATGATGGATGATGTATTTAAGATAAGGATTGGATAATGTTCTTGAACAAAATAGATCAAAATGATTGATGTAGGATGGATGATGATGATGATGAGGATTTGACTAAGATGATGGATAACTATGATCATATGTCAGACCAAAAGTATAAAAGGTGTGAATAGCCTATCAATAATGTCTAATGGTCAACCTAGCAAAAGGGTTGAAGGATTTTGAGATGCGATAATGAGGTGGATTTAGAATAAGGTGTAAATAATGAGGTATGATTAGGATGTAATTAATATGTGATTAAGAGGATATATAAGAGAACAAAGATATGTACAAGGGGGATGAGACTAGGATATACAACATGATGATTAGGATGATCATCAATAAGAATATATGGCTATACTAAGATGTGATAGAGATGATATGGTAGATGGGATTAGATAATGGATATAATATGGTGATTAAAATATGTGAGTGGATGTGGTGGTGGGTAGATATGGTTAGATTAGGAAGGGATGGACAAGATAGTGATTAGGCAAGGATGTAGAATATAACGGGGTGATGACCAAGGATAATGGGATATGGTGAGACTAGGAAAGGATGAGATGACTATGATAAGTGGGTGATGACATGGACTTGGGATAAGGATGTAAGATGTGAATGGCTAAGGATGAGTGGTTATGACAAAGATAAATATATACAAAGAGACTATATATAACAATGAATAGCATATACAAGATGAGATGTAGGTGATAGGGATGTGGATCAAGATGAGGATAATGATGAGGATGATTATTTGGAATGCACACAAAAAAGATAGTGGGATATACAAAAGATGATAAAATGATGAGGATATAATATACAAGATGATATGTGCAAAGGACCTAGATGGGATAATATAGGTAAAAGGTTGACTCGACTAACAAACAACATGGGTCTAGCACAACACACACCCAAACAAGCAAGCCATAACCTATGATTAATAAAATGATGGGTGTGTAACTTAATGTCCACATAATCTAATTGATATACAAGTGAGGCTATAGGTTGGTCACCCATTATATAATTGACTAAAACCTCTAAACCTTTCTTGCACTTGATGTTCACTTGGGTGTTTTTACTAACACCAACAATGGAACACTTGTTACAACTGAAAGGTCCTATGCTAGGCTAAATAAGATTTGTAAGGGAATCCCTTATATACACCATGGCACATTGGGGACCAAGTATGTATAGGGTGATATATAATTCCTAGTTTAGAGAGTTATCTCTTCTCTTTCATGGGTGACTTGTATGGGGTCAACTACTTAGCCTAATGACGGTTATGCCTAATTGTTATACTCCACCAAAACATAGAGTTTTGTTAGTGTGTGGTGATGAAATCCACAACACTAACCCTTATATACTAAGCCCATGCATGGGTGTCACTTCCACTTCACATGCTATCCTAAGGGAGGGGTGGAAAAATAGGCAATCACATGATATGATTAATTAACTGATCTAATTACCTATGTATGTTTGGCATGATACAAAAAATGATTCACAAGTTAACACACAAATATACACAAGGAATGATTTTTAACAAGAAATAATATATACAAGATAATATATACAAGAAAAGATGATTTAAAATGATATATACATTACAAAAATGATTTGAAAAAGTGGCACTCCAAATAGGTACCCTAGCAAGACAAAATGTTAGACCCAAAATATGTCCTACAAGATGATGTTTAAAAAAGATGACCCCTACAAGGAATAAGATGTTAGCCAAATATGCCTTAATAAAATAACCCTAAAAAATCGTGGTTTGACTTTATAAATTATTTTGGGTGAGTAGGATATGACATGTGGGGTCTAGGGGTGACAACTCCCAATGGGGTCAAGGGGTATAGCCGCTTGTGGGGTCTGAGGCTAGCACCCCAGGCACTATCCCTATTGCGGTATAGGGTGGGGTTGAGGGGTAGAATCCCTCACTAATAGAGGTAATTTGGGATTTGTAGAAGGCTTAGAGTGATGAAAATTTCATAAAATTGACTCTAAAAATACACTAAAATGGGACCAAATTAAATTCAAAAAAGGCTACAGTCTCATGACTACATAGTGCAAAACCATGACTTACAGGACAAACCCATGACTAGGAAAGTTGTGAGATTGTAGATGTTAGCTAACCATGATATTTAACCATAAAACCATGGTAGTTTTATAATATTGTGATTGGTAATAACAATCCCCTGACTATGAATAGATCGATAGTAGTGGTTTTATCATAAACCACAAAACCATGATTTCAAAATGACAATGTTGTGATTGACATAAAAATACAAATAACGATATTGTAGTTTATCAAAAAAATAGTATGTATGTCCTAAGTACAAAATTTATGAAAAAAATATAATTTATAGGGATTTCATATTAAATATAATTATTTGATGATAAAAATGCTAGAAAATCCTATCACTAATCTGAACTGGCCTAAACTACAATGATGTGACTCAAAATGATAATTCTGCTAATTATAGGGAAACCTAGTGACTATGTGAGTAATTCTATTGTTAGATGGTGCTAAATCATCATATAAGATGAATCTCCAACTAATCCTTTTTCTCATGTGTTTCACCAATACCCTATAGGATTAAAAAAACCACTTGTTAGGAGCTATTTTCAAATATGGAGGGTGAAATGTTTATGTATAGAGGTATGTTCAAAATTTTCAACCAATGGATAAAACCTCTAGTTTACAATTTATAGACCCTCAAAATTATCCAAAAAAGACCTAAAAACACTATAGATAATGATTCAAAAATGATATGGATAGTGTTTTACTAGACTAACAATAAAAGACAATACCACCACTAGGATTTGCAATCTCACTATCACTAGGGTAATCCCGCTACTGAGATAGTCATAATATTGTCAAAAAGGTGTGGGGAGTTGATTTTTGACTGTATTCTCTATTTAACCTACACAAATACAAAATAAAATCACACAAAACACCTATAAGAATAAAGAGTTAGAAAAAACAAATAATAATCTAAACCCTAACACAATTTTTGACAATATCACTACTCAAAATGATAATACCGCTATTTACAGGGCAATCTCACTATTAGGTAAGTGTTAGGATTGTCAAAAATAACCTAAAGACAAAATATTAGTGGTTTAAAAAATCACAACTAGGATTGTAAATCATGTGATTCATAGGGAAATCTTACTACTGAGAGAGTAGAGGGATTATGGAAATGCTAAGCCCTTCTAAACCCTTAACTGCTAATGGCTAAGTCACAATACCACTATTGGATTTGACAATATTTCCATTGAAATCTAGTGATTAATAGTGAAATACTATGACTGAGACTTGTATATGTAAAAATTTCAAAATTTTGGGACTTTCGTTACCAAATAAGACTTGCAAGCTATTCAAAACAACACTAACAAGAAAACATTGTTAAATGGGAGAAAGGGGGTCCCATCATGGTTTCTAGAATGTGTACCAAAATTTGGATTCAAGATATATTATCAAAATGATAATAAAATCCAAAACCTTGATAAAAACCAATAGGAAAGGATAAAGAAGATAAATCAGAATTAGTATAACATTCTTACCATGCTCCTTACCTTCTCATGCCTCCATTCTAAGATTTGTTTGCATGTGATTAGACTCAATTTGACAAAGTGATTCTTGATGTTGGATTTTGGATGATGGATTTGATGCTTGATTCAAAGACTTACTATGAGACTTCTAGAATAATATTGTCATGGTTTTGGTATGAGCTCCATAGATGGATGAGAGTGGAGGGAGAGGTTAGTTAAATAGAGGAGGAGAGGGAAGATCAAGGGCTCAAATTCAAACTTGGACCTCTGAGATCTATGGTTAAGGAATTTAAATGGAATTTTTAATTCCATGGAAATATCTATAAGAGTAAAATTCTAGAGGAAGAGGGATAAATTAAAGAGATTTCTAAAATCTTCCAATTCTAAAAATCTCCCCATAGGGTTTAGGGGTTTGGGGAAGGCTAGTGTAGGGTGGTTGATGGGTAGTTAGAATATTTTTGAATTTAAGTTTGGCTAGTGGTATTAGGGAGTAGGTTAGTATATTATGGGGGTTATTAAGGTATAAATGAGGATTATTATTCCTAGGGATATAGGAATACCTATGGTAATAGGATAGGAGGTGGTTAGGTCAAGTTATGGGAGTAAAAAATTCCCATATAATAGATAAACAAGATTAGATTAGGATAATGGTAGATTAGGGAAAATTAATAAAGTGATGGGATGAATAAGGTTAATTTAGATTAATGTAAGGGAATATTATATTAATGGATTAGGAATGGGATAAATTAGTGGGATAAAGTAGGATAAGCAGAATTAGTGTTAACTAATAAGAATGTTAATCGATTGTAATGAAGTGAGCAATTTTAGGTGCATACAAATAGTATCAAGTTTTATAATGCCTTTAATATATTAAAAATGGATATGTAAGGGTATGAGGTGGTCCCAAATCATAAAAATTCAACCAACATATCTAGATCCCAAGGTACTTCCATGGTGCTCGAGACCTTTGACTTCCCTAATCAAGAAGATAATGAAAATGACAAAGCCATAGATTATTTTCATATCTTCTAACAATATTAGATAAAAATTTATGTTTGAATGAGTAAGACATAATATCATTGACTAATGACATCCACTTCTCCTAACAAAGACATTACACCCTCTAATCAAAAACTAAATAATGACCCCCCACCCCTAAAAGGTAGTAATCAATAACCCACTATATAAGTAAAGCCTTTCATTGATAAAGGTGGTTATAACATAGTTGAATACATAAACAAGACCGAGGGGAATATTACACTACATAAGCTAGATAAAATAAAAAATAATGTGACCTACTCTTAAAGGCATTGACTAATAATCAAACCAAACCAAGAAAAATGTTTAACACATTAACATAATGATCCATAAAATCAAGGTCAATGTCCCTCCTTTGAAAGAGCTTGTAAAATGTTTTGGTTGATTTAGGGGCCTTAATTAATTTAGTTATGGTAGGAGTATATAGGAATATGGATTTTAACCCAATTGAATTAGACAAGATTATTATTTAGTTAGAAAAATAAATAAACTAAGGTAATTAACAAGTTGATCAAAATTTATATGCAACTAGCATAAGAACCTAAGGTCTGACAATTTATAGACATCTAAGTAGTGTAAATTCTGGAAACATGTGGCATGCTACTGAGTCGGGATTGGTCCAACATGTTAAATGGATACATAGCCATAAATGTCTCCCACATGTGGTTATCTTGGAGGGAGTTTCTAATTAGAACCAAATAGATATAGAGAATAGAATGAAACACATGATCACTAAGTATAATGCCATAAAAAAGGAAGTAAACATAATGCCATTAGACATAGGAATTTATACCCTCTCTACTGAACCCACCAACAATAAATAAGATAAAACTTATGATTCATCAAACTTATGGTCCCTCTACTTTGATGATAATCATTCCAAACAAGGTTCACAATATGAAGTTATATTGATTAGTCCAGAAGGAGGGTGTCATATTGATTCACATAGATTAAAATTACCTTTCACCAACAAGCTTTACTATTATGAATCCTTGGTCCTAGTTTTTAAATTCACTTTAAATCATAAGGTCAAATTAACTAAAAGCATTTGGGGACTAGGAATCAATGATCAATCAAATCAAAAGTAAGTTTCATTGAAAATTGTCTTAACTAAATAAAAACATAGAACATGGAACTTGATTGAGACATTTTATTATTTTTATGTTATGCCCATTCCCCAAGAGAACACTTAGATTATAAATTCTTTGGCAAAATCTACTGGAAAAGTGGCTCACTTGAATGATTATAAGTAATGCCAGTTCTCAATAGAATTAGTTCATTTCCCTAAATCCTATATAATGTCGAGAATTTCCTATTATTTGATGATGATTGACATATTATTGAATTGATGAACAATTTTGGAGTCTTCAATGCATAGGTTATTAATGATAAAGAAAGATATGATCATATAAATCATAAATGCGACAATTATGAAGTCATGAATTTGAGATAAATATAGATGCAAAAGGGAATGGTTTCAATAGAAAGGATATTTGACATGGATAGATTGGCTAAAATGACTAAATTAACTAAATTCATGGGCCACTAATCCACTACCTTAAAATTTAGATCGATCAACAAGCTTTAAAATGTCAACATAGGTTTTGTCTATACCAAATCTAATATGAAAGAGATAAAATAGTTACTCATGTAGTAAAAGGATGTAATTTATATGACATATAATGACTTGAAAATATTTGAACCAAGCATTAGAATAGACACTATCCCATTTACACATGGACATAAACCATTTTGGTAGAGGTAACAACCCATGATTACTATCCTTGAACCTCTCATCCAAAAATAAGTTCAAAACATGATCTCAACCAAAACAATCCTCCTATTCTACCATTCTACTTGGGTTAATAAACTAGTCCCTATTTTTAAGATAAGTGAATAAATTAGACTCTAAGTCAATTTTAGGAACTTGAATAAATCATTAGATAAATATAACTATCCTCTAGCATCCCTTGAGGAGGTAATTTAGATGGTTATCAACTCTGATATTATGTCTTTCCTAGATGGATTCTTAGGTTATAACCAAGTCTTAATCAATAAATATAATATATTTAAAACAATATTCACAACCAATTGGGTAAGTTTTCCTTCAGAGGATGCCTTTCATTTTGATCAATGTAGGAGCCACTTTCTAGTGAGCCATGTATTTTAATTTTCAAGTCTTGATTGGTAAGTTTTTGATCATTTATATGGATGATTTAATTATTTTCTCCTAGTGTAGTTCAAGTCACATACTTCACCTACAAAAGGTGTTCTAAATGTGTAGGAGGTGTGACATATATTTAAAACCCAAGGAAGGTACTTATACTAACCCGAAAAATCTAGTGTATTTTAAAAAATATTTGTTCCTAATAGTAAAAAATAACTTAAATCATTCTTTGCCAAAATAAACTTCATACAAAAATTTATTTCTATTTTTTTCAAAAAAAATTAAAACCAAAAACGTTATGTTGAATCAGAAAACAAAAGTGGAATGTGAACTTCAAGCCAAATCAATGTTCTAGGACCAACAATTTTATTAAAAAAGATATAAACACTATAATTTTGTATAATAAATATGATTTGTTAGGTGTCATAGGCCCTTATTATTATTTTAAATCTCCTAAATATTCTTATCCTAAGGTTTAGTTTATTTATCATTAGCCGCCTAGTAATTTATTTTTACAAATTACCTTTTTACCCCCCTAACCACCTAAATTTATTAAAAACCTAGGGAATCCACCTTTTAACCACTTTACCCCTATATAACCTTGTCCCCAAAAACCTCACACTAAAAAAACCCAATTTTACCTATGGTTGGAACAAACTAGCATAGATAGAATCTTAAGTGTTGATTCTCTAGATTAGCATTGATCCATATATAACCAACCAACCTTTGTCTTCAAGACCAAAAAATCTAAACCTCGAAGTGTTGCTTATATTTTTGGGAGAATTAAGGAAGCCTTAATGTCACTCTATCAAAATTGTATTACATACAATCTATATCCATCATCACAAACCTAAAAGACTACCTGCATTTGTGAGAAGGAATTTATTCTATTTACAACTAGGTTTAACGTAAGTTATCATAATATTTGTCTCATTTTTCATCATTCTTTTTACTTTTATCTACTTATCTAGTCCTTATAATACAGCCTATATCCATCTATGACTATTTATTAACATCTATCATCCAATTTAGTCTCTATTTTAACTATGTAAAATTTTAGAGAGAATTGATGCTGATTCATTTTGAATCATCAACGATCCTATAAGATCGACATCAATCCACTGTATTTAGTTTTGAAAAACCCAACCTTTAATATTAGATCCCTATTTTTAATTCTTACTAATTTTATATCATTTTAAATATGGACTTGTTACATAGATGACCATACCATGCATTATGCATGATGTCATTAATATCACTGATCTGCCCATAGTATCCCAACCCCTTTTCAATGATCAAAGTGACATAGCCTTTGAGATATAAATTTGTACCATTGTTTACTCTCCCTCTTTTGAATCCACTATTGACCAACTTGATGTTATATAAGAGGATGTTAATGGTGTTATGGATTATTAAGATGAATACTTTGCTTACATTGACAGCTTAAAAAAAGATTAAATCATAATAATTATTTTTATCATATCTTTATCTATTATAATTTAAATTGTTGTTTATCCACTTCATTTTGAAAACAATTGAGTTTACATCCACTTGAGCAAGTTCACAACTTCTCAGAGCTAGTTCTTAACTAGGTAGCTCATCCATTTATCTATTAATCTATTTTTGTCCAATTTGTTTATTTGCATGCAAATTATTATTCCTAGCAAGGGAGGATATTTTATTAATAGGATGTCTTACACATGAGATGTACTTTTTTGTATTCTTATATGGAAATTTATGCATTTTTGAAATTGTATATGCATATATGACATTCAACCAACATAGATACTATGATGGTACATGTAATTTTTTGTATGCCTATCATGGAAATCTATGTGTTATTGACATTAGACACATGTGCCTATATTATATGCCTATCGTAGCAATCTATCTAATTTATTTCCAATTTTCATTTCATTATGTGTTATTATATAATGTTGTTTTGATATTCCAAATTATTATTTACTAGATCTCATATTTAATGTTGTACATGCACAAATGAGGATAAAAAATTATTATTTTCAATGCTATAAATCTCGGATCTCCCATATTTTTTTAAATTAATTTTTTTATTTCATTGTGTGTAGTGGAAATGACTAATGAAACTCTTATCACTTAGGCTTAATTACCTTATTCTCTTTATACCTACTTCTTGTACACTTTGGAGACACTTATATTTATCATTAAACCTCTTACAAACCTCTCACATTTATTCTCTAACTCATTTCATACATTCCATTCACAAAATGTCCTCTCACTCTTTCATTATCTTCTCACTAGGCAATCCTCTTAGGTTTGAATTACCAAAACATGATATAGGTCTCAAGGAGTTAGTATTATATCATATATGTTCTTATATGGTCAAAACACACCTACCTTAACCTATTACAAGTGCTCAAACATAGTTAAATATTCAATTCCATATATAGGGCTCACAATGGTCTCCTTAGGCTTGTATCCTTTTTTGTGCAAATTCTCTTGGTTTTAGAAATAGATAAACTCTTATGGATATTTAAAACCTTTTATATCCACCCTCTATCTCTTTACAAGTGTCTGTGAAATTTCATGACCTAACTCCACTCCTAGACTACACTTCCTTTGTAAACCACCCTTTAATTAGGCCTAATTAACCCCATCTTAAACCCATAGTCACCAAATCCATTAGACTTTAACCACACAAAAGCCACTTTATTAATTTTAAATATATTAAAATATGACATATTATGAAGTTCCATTAATTTCTAATGGTTAAAACTCTTTCTATGGGGTTTTTGCTCTTGAAACTCTATTTAGGCTTCTATACAGGCCACATGGCCATATAATGCAATATCTCAAGTTATACAAAGTTTCAAACGAAAAAAATGCCACATATAGGTGTGTTTTCACAAAAAAAACCTTATATAATAGGTGATACATCTCATTTCTCTTTATTTTCTATTTTAACCATCAAAACACATGTTTTTGAGTCCTATTTACGATTGTGACAACATGGTTTGTGTGTCAATGAGTGTCAATGACTCTCTTAAGGGATTTTACAATTCACGCCACATTTTCTACACCTATCACCAAACATATAAAACATTATATCCATTATCATACACATTTATATAATAAAAATCTCTCCTCTCTATCTTTACTATGCACAACAAGGCACCCTATAGGTCTGTGATAACAACAAGGAGTATTAGTTTAATTTCAAATCTCTCATGCATCTTATAAGAGATGAAAAACCTCATTTTGATATGGGACCATCTTAAAAGTCCATATATTCAATGACATACTTGATAATATTAAGAAACAACTCTTACTTCCCTTTGTAATGTGACTATTAACCCAAAATAGGGTATAAATAGGGTTTCTTTATTCTAGATGAATGTATGTTGATTCTTTACCATTATCTTTTATATAAAAAATAATTAACATTCCACCTCAATTATAATTACACACACACACACACACACACACACACACACACACACACACACACACACACACACACACACACACACACACACACACACACCAAAGTCATACTCCCTTCATGAGAAACAACCATTTACTTTCATATTAGATCATCATAGGAAAAATAGGGTATACAGTTATATGTCTTACTCATTTCTCTATAGGTTTTTATAGGTTCAACACGTTCAAAACTAATATCATGATGACTCTAAACTTAACAACCTAGTGGAATCACTTTAAGCTCCCTTGATTATGACCTATAGTCACTTCTTGGTTACCACCTATAGTCATTCATCCACCTATAACCTTACACAAATAAAAATATATTCATGGCCTCAAGGACCTTCAAAGATAACATGAAACTAATGCAATCATATACACTAAATGGATAATCCACAACAAGTCACTTTCTAAGTTAATAGGTCAATAGGTTAGTAGGTCAATTACTTAATACCACTTAGTAGGTCAATAGGTCAATTGCCACCTAATAGGTCAATAGGTTAATATATAAATAAGTCAAAGTTGTTGAAATTATCAAAGTTTTCAATAAGGTAATATGTCAATTACTCATTAAGTTTCTAGGTCTCTAGTTTAAGTTATCAAAATTGTCAAAGTTGTTAGTTATCAAAGTTGTCAAAGTTGTCAAATTTGAAGTTATGGTTGAATAACTCTAGTTTTGATGCTTCTTGAGTGAAAAATAACATTGAAAACACATCTAGGGGGGATAATGTCTAGGACCAACTTCTTGGCCTCCTGTGAGGCCTGATCGACAAACCCACCACCCATTCCAGCCTCAAGAACACCCTTCCCAATACAAGAAAAATATAATTTTTAGCCTAAGTTAAAACATTCATAAAATGAAAAATGTATGTCATTTCCATGAACCTTAAAATACCTCCTATACCTATTTAATCCTTCTAATCACACCCCAGTTCACTTATCTAGAATCTTTGAGATCAATCCATTAGATAAGTTGCAGTAATGGGTCTAAAAAAATAACTTTTTGGTAGTGAATAAGTAAGTTCTTGAGCTCCAACTAGTATTTCTACCTCCATGACATTAACCTACAAATTTATCACTTTTATCACATATAGATAGATAAATTACATGTTATCACATTTCCACAACATTCAAATCCACCTAGAAGTGCATTTTCACTACCATTTTAGAGATCAAAAATATTGACAACAAATGGTGTCAAAGTTTAAGTTGTGGTTATAGAACTCTGATTTTGATGCTTCCTGAGTAAAAAATGACACCAATGACATGTATATGGGGACATAGGTGGATAAAATTTAGTACCAGGTTCTTAGCCTCCTATCAGGCTCGATCGACAAACCCACCACCCATTTTGGCCTCAAGAACACCCTTCCTAATACAAGAAAAATGCAATTTTTTAGCCTAAGTTCAAACATGCATATTTTTTTTAAAGTCATTTACATGAACCATTAGATCCATATCATACCTCCTTAATCCCTCTAATCATAACTTAGAGTACTCAAGTGTAAGCTTCGAGATCAATCCATTATATAAGTTGCAGTAATGGGTCCAAAAAAATAACTTTTTGGTAGTGAAAAAGAAACTT
The DNA here is from genome assembly GCA_037957365.1 of Torreya grandis. NCBI lineage: Eukaryota > Viridiplantae > Streptophyta > Pinopsida > Cupressales > Taxaceae > Torreya > Torreya grandis. Next base: position 58,876 of record JARHVA010005062.1, read on the forward strand.
CTTGAGCTCCAACTAGTCTTTCTACCTCCATGACATTCACCTATAAATGTATCACTTTGATCACACACGCACACACGCACACATGCACACACGCACACACGCACACACACACGCACACACGCACACACACACACACACACACACACACACACACACACACACACACACATATATTCAAATAACATGTTATCACATTACCACAACATTTAAATCCACCTAGAAGTGCATTTTCACTACCATTTCAAAGAGCAGAAATATTGACAACAAATGGTGTCAAAGTTCAAGTTGTGGTTGTAAAACTCTGATTTTGATGATTTTTGAGTAAAAAATGACATCGATGACATGTATAGGGGGACATATGTGGATAAAATTTAGTACTAGGTTCTTGGTTTCCTATCAGGCTTGATCGACAAACCCACCACCCATTTTGGCCTTAAGAACACCCTTCTGAATATAAGAAAAATGTAATTTTTCAACCTAAGTTCAATCATGCATAAAAAATTTGTTTTAAATCATTTACATAAACCATTAGATACATCTCATTCCTCCTTAATCCCTCTAATCATAACGTGGAGTGCTTAGGTGTAAGCTTCAAGATCAATATGTTAGATAAGTTGCAGTGATGAGTTCAAAAATGCAACTTTTTGTCAGTGAACAAGCAACTTCTTAATCTCTAACTAGTATTTCTACCTCTGGGGCATCCACCTATAAATTTATATCTTTCATCATCTCAAAATAAATAAATTACATTTTATCACATTTCCATGATATTCAAATCCACCTGAAAGTGCATTTTCACTGTCGTTCTAAAGAGCAAAAACACTGACAATAAATGTTGTCAAAGTTTAATTTATGGTTGCATAACTCTAATTAAGATGCTTCCTAAGTGAAAAATAAAATTTAAATCATGTTTGGGGGTGGTTTATAACATATAATACCAGGTTATTGGCCTCCTGTCTAGCCTGATCGACAAACCTACAACCCATTCTAGCCTCAAGAGCACTCTTCCTAATATAACCTGGTTGAACTTTATTGCATTAATATAGGCCAAAAATATAAAGTTCAAACATGCATTAAAAAAATATAATTCATTTATATAAACCATCATATCCATCCCATATTTATTTAATCCATCTAATCTCACCCTAGATAAATTAGGTGGAATCTTTGAGATCAATCCATTAGACAAGTTGTAGTGATGGGCCTAAAAATACAAGTTTTTGTCAATGAATAAGCAACATCTTGAGCTCCGACTGGAATTTCTACCTCTAGGACCTAAAAATATGAATATATAGATTTTTTCATGTAAAAATAAGCAAATTTCATAATATCACACTGTCATGATGTTCAAATCCACCTAAAAGTGCATTTTCACTACCGTTCTGGAGAGCAGAAACACTGATAACAAATGTTGTCAAAGTTTAAGTTATGGTTGTAAAACTCTTATTTTGATGATTCTTGAGTGAAAATGACACTAAAAACATGTCTAGGGTGGTGGATAATGTACAATCCTATATTTTTGGCCTCCTATCAATCTCGATCAACAAACCCACCACCCATTCTAGCCTCAAGAACAACCTTCCCAATACAAGAAAAACGTAATTTTTAGCCTAAGTTCAATCATGAATAAAAAAATGTAAGTCATTTCCATGAACCATCATATCCCTCCCATACCTCTTTAATCCCTCTAATCACACCCTAGAGTACTTATGTGAAATATTTGAGATCAATCCTTTAGACAAATTGTAGTGATGGTTGTGAACTAGGAATTTGACTAAGAAGAGGAGATTAGTATTGTGTTAGTGAAAAAATTAACAAAGCGAATTGACAAACAACACACTAAACTAACTCCTTCATGCCTAGTTACTATGGTGAGATAAATTTTAAAAAATTGACAAAAAAACCAAAAATTAAGTAGAAACAATAATCCTTCACCTTCCTTGGATGCTCCAAATGTTTTTGTAGTGGATTTCTCGACTTGTGCTCATGAAGTCTGCATCAATGGAAGCTTGAATATCCTCCACCTCCTCCTAAAACCTTTGGATTTGGCTTGGATTTGGCTTGGATTGGCTTGGAATAAATTTGGCATGGTAAAAATAATTGAAATATATTTTGGAATCATTTGTGCATTATAACTTTACATTATCAAGACTTAAAACTCATGTGGCAAGGCCTCCTATTTATAGATTTTTACAAATGGATAAGATCAACCTAAACCATACATCTCAATATTGAGATGTGTGGATAATAATTAATCCAATTTTAAAATTAAAATTGATAAATAGGATCATTAATATTTGGGATAAAGGAGCAATTAAGAGGCATGGGAGGCATGAATCGTGATATTTGTGGTATTTATGGTCTAGGGATGTCTTCCTAATAAATGATGTCACTTGATGATGAAAATATTAAATATTCATTTCTAAAAACAAGTATTCAATAATTTTTCATGGAATTATTAATTAGGATCTAACTTAGTTTAACTAGCTCTTAAGCATGATTAAGCATTTTGTGAACAAATTACTCAAATTGATCAAAATGCATTGTTATTGGTCTAAAATTTAATTGGATTGAAATTAGAATGTGAAGTAAGATGAATTGGATATTTTATCCCATTTAGGATGTTTTCAACATAAAATAACAAATCCACATGTCCCATACAAGAAATTTTATAGAAAAGAGCAATCTGGAGCACCTAGTGCAAAATTAACATTTTGACTCAAAATGATTTGATCAAAGTTAGCTAGACCATAAATTGCATTGCCCTATTTAATGATACTCTAGCCAAAATAGGCACTTGAATATATAAATTTCAACTCATTTAATGTATTTTAGTGGTTTTAGGCTAAACTATGCATTTTGGTGGAAATTGGTCAAAACCCTGATTAGAGGTTATCAGTGGCCAGATTTAGGTGTCTATAATGGTTCCAAAAAAGCAAATTTTTATCAGTGAAAAACTTCTTTAGATCCAAATAGAATTTCTAACTTTGGGACCTCCACCTATGAATCTATCACTTTGATCACTTATAGATAGGCAAATTAGATGCTATCACATCACCACGATGTTCAAATCCACCTGAAAGTGCATTTTCACTATCTTTTTGGAGAGCATAAAAACTAATAGCAAATGCTATCAAAGTTCAATTTGTGGTTGTAGAACTTTGGTTCTGATGCTTTCTGAGTGAAAACTGACACCACTAACATGTCCAAGGGGGTAGATAACATCTAGGACTAGGTTATTGGCCTCTTGTCAAGCCTGATCAACAAACCCACCACCCATTTTGGCCTTAATAACACCCTTCCCAATATAAAAAAATGCATTTTTTAGCCTAAGTTCAAATACTTGTAAAACCTAAGCTTCTCTTACCTTTGAGAATATAGAATTCTTTATTAACAGTGCCAACCACATGAAGGTGGAAGCTTATTTGGTAGCACTAACCTACAAACAAATTATTAATAAGCAAATAAAAATAAAAATTATATATGTACTATCTAAAAATAAATAAAAAATTGGTAAAATTGATTACATCTACATTTGAAAAGTCAACATACCTCTATATTTCAATCCAACAAACCACTAGGATCTGATCTAACATTGATAGTATCAATAATGGCTTCATGGTTTGACACCCAAACTTTCCATAATTTCCTATTTAATGGTCTCCCATGATATTTTTGTAATTGAATATTTGTTGCAAGAATCAAATTTGAATAGTGCAGTATCTTCTTGTGCATTTCAAACTCTTCAAACAAACATTGATCTAAATTTTTTATAGGATATTGTCAAAACCAAGTTTTAATGACTACCACTAACCTAGTGGGATAGTCAATGTTTTTGCCATCTATAACTGGGGAAGTCAATATTTTCTTTCTCCCTACACATCGACACAAGTATCAATCAGTGCCTTCTTCATTATCTTCATCTACAATAATTGCAAAAACATGCCCTGTATCACAAAAAAATCATTTTTAATGATAATATGAATATATATTTAATGAGAATAAATTGTACATAATGAAAAATAGCTACTTGACTGCACTAGATCATATACATGGTCAAAGTCATCTGATGATGTCATATATATAAGTTGCAATACTATTGGAACCTAATATGTGTTGATTGGAATTATAGGTTTGGAACTCCAATCATACACACACTCTTGTGACTCACACTCATTCCAAATAGAGTCCATGCATTCAAAACATAAATATGCCAAATGTCTCATATGAATAATCTAAGAACTTGCATTTGAGATATGAAATAAGTGGAGGTCACTTGAACCTGTTAGAGTCATACAATCCTCATACTTTACCAAGTGTTCTTCCTCCATTAACTACAAATGTCTATGAATAGCAGAATTTGGTTGAGTACCATGATACATGTTCTCATTACACCTTTCAAAAATATTTTTTACATCTATCAAATGAACACCCTCTTCAAATTTAAATTACTCCCTTATAATAGCTATTTTTACACATGCTCTAGTATTTTCGTGCTCCCATTTTCCATGGCTATCCTTGGTGAAACTCCAAATGTTTTTTACACTAGTAGTAATGTGAATCTTTCTCAACCAATAAAGCACCCATGTATTTTTGAATTATGATGTGTAATTGTCTGACCAAATGTAATGTTGATTGAAAGTAATGTTCCTCTGACTCAACTATTCCTAGAACTTCTAAAAACAACCTTGAACATACTCTAAACAATGTGATACATCATCGATAATATATAAATGGTACTCCTTTAATATTTTTTATTTTTTATTTTTACTTTCAAGTGCATGCATGAATGATATATGCATGAATATGGTAACTTGTGATGAGTTGTAATACTATGATTGAACTTCCATTTGGGGTTTGAATGTGTAATTTTTAGAAAAATCAAATACTAAAACAATTGAACCGAGTGAGAATGTATCCTTGATTATATTGAAATATTCATCCAATCATCTAACCTTGTGTGTTTGCCTTGCATACTCATAAACAATCTTCTCCCTAATTTTGACCAAAAATTTGGAAACAAGTATCTTTTTCGTAACAAGCTCACACCTTTTCTATTATTTTCCATCTTTTATTTGATAAGTCACTTATTTATATTTGACTAAACCAAATAATTCCTATCCAATTTCACTTTTAATCACCTCATGGATACACTTTTTTAATTTTGGTAATCCACCACAAATGCTATAATTTCCATTTAAACATGATTTGTTGTAAAATAATTATCTATCGGGTCTTTTGCAAAAGATAGATGGAATAAATTTCCTTGGTTATTTTTATGGTAATTCAATGCCACACTCCTACAAAATGTTAGTCTACAAAGTATAATGAATATGGTAAAAAACATCATAGTGCATTGAAAATTCAACATGTTGCCTACAACAACAAGTGGTGCACGTGTGATTTATTTTAACATAAGAAGGTTTTGCCATCTCAAAATATATTTGACAAATATGAATTTGTAGATTTATTCCAAAAAAATTGAGTACAATTATGTTTAAGTCATATCCAATAAATGTTTTGGATGTGATTTGTCAGGAATCTAGAACAACAAACATGCTCTGATCCCACTTGTCAGGATGCAAAACCGGAAACATACAATTAATTACCAAACTTCAAGCAACTTAATATGCGGAAATAACCAGATTCACCAAGTAACTAGAATTCAGAATAACACAGCATATGAGAGACAATACACAACTTGTATTAACACTTTATACAGAAAAGAATACAATAAAGAAGATGCCACTTCTTCTCCACCACCTTACAGAGGTTTCCCACACCTCAAGTGAACAGTAATTCTTCTCCCCAAAGCTCTCCCTCTCACAGGTCACAACACCCAACTCAAATACAGAGTTGATGTTCACCTCCCATGCTCCACGCATAACACAAGTGCTCCACGCACTCCACAAGCACTCCACGTGCTCCACAAGTACTCAAAGTACTTCAAGTAGATCTCCCATGAACCTGCAATAACCTGCACTTCAACAGACCATACTTATGGAAGGAACTTCCTTGCCTTCCTCTTGCTCTATCCGAGTACACACCTGTACTCCAAGTAGATCCTGCCTGATACTGCTCCCTGTTGTGTTGCTGTCTGTATGACCTTGCACACCTGCAAATCAAACAATGATTCTATTCACCTGTGAACCTCGACCTTGCATACACATACACCTGCAGATCAACGATCTTACTTACCATGTAGATCTCCTATATAGGCCATGCAACTGTGACCAAGATCCTACACTCTTGAAGAACCCAGCTGGCTCTCCAATCCAGCACCAACAAGCCTGGTACTGTGGCACTAGGAGGAACGCACCATTGCTCTACCTCACACACAGAAGGAGCTTATAATTATGCTCTCTTACTCCCTAGCACACTTTTCCAATACAACCATGAGTCTATTATATAGATCTCATCCAAACAATAATTAGACATCTAATTACAATAATTAGATCCGCAGCTATGAGTCTAAAATTAGCACTCATCATGCAAACTCTTCGTTCGTTAGCTAACTGCCCGTAGATAGCTCGTAGTCGAACTACACAGGCGACCGACGTCGGTCCCTGTCTACCTGGGGTCGCCGACCCCGGTTGATATATGACCGACGTCGGTTGCCTTCCTGTCTTACCCTGCCGACGCCGGTTGGCCAGACCAACGCCAAACACTTCTGACACTTAGCAACTCATTTTGCAACCTCCTCCATGTCTGCATCAGTGAAGCTTTTAGCTCCACAATCCTAACAATCTCCCACTTGGAGATAAACAGCTGCACTGTACCTGTACCTGTACTCCGTCTAATCTGTTTCCTGGTTTGTATCCCTCTTCAAGCTCCCACCTGAAGACAACACACCACACAACCTGTGATGTACCTCCTGTCATCCGAGTACCTTGCCACATCCGAACCTACAACACCTGTAGTGAAGTCCTGACCCTGCATAGCAACACCTGCTGCCGGTCCCTCTCAGAAAACCTGAGAACCCACTTCCCCGAATTGGCTCCTAACTCTGACAGCTCCCACTGCATGGGAATATTCAGGTCTATACCAGACCTCATGTGATTTCAGACACTGTACCTGTCCAGCCCTTAGTGTGCTCCGGTTCTGAATCCCGAACCTCGCCAACACCTGATTCACATCAGCTCCCACTCGAGACAAAATCAACCAGTGATCTCCATGCCTCCCATGTCAAAGAATTCCGCTGCTCCAAACTCCTCATGACATGCCACTGAACTAACCTTACCCTTAGCTCAGCAAAACCCTGTATGTACACTCCTGCTAGCTAGCATACTATCCACATACAGCAACAAAATGATGTCATGACTCATCATCCCCCTGGTAAGACAAAACCACAGTAGTTACCCTGACATTGACTGAAGCCATGCTTCGTCCTCCACCTGTCAAAACCTGTACCACTGTCCTGCAGCTCCTCAAGACCGTATGCCTGGTCTTCCGTCTCACGTATCCATTCTCTCTATTCTTCTACTAAGGCATCCATTCGTCTCTGTGCTTTCATCTAGCTGGCAAACCTACCAAGTCTCTCCCTTGGTTCTGCATCATAAACCTGCCAAGCTCACACCTGTTTCCTGGATCCTTCTTGCTATACAATCAGCAACAAGTATGAAGAAGAGGAACAACAAATTTGAGGGCCTACTTACGCCTTCAGTCCTCCGTATGGGTGTTTGAGACTCCTTGACAGCTTGCTGTCCACCCAAAATTCGTTACAATGACCGACCTCGGTCACCCCACAGTCTGCATCTGACCGACGTCGGTTCCATGCGTCTGTACTTGACTACCAACCTGCCTGCGCTGGTGTCCCTGCTGCCGACGTCGGTCCTCCTGACCGACATCAGTCTTACTGCCGACGTCGATCCCATGACCGACGTCGGTCTTACCCTGTCTGACATCGCCGGCTTCGGTCTGCACATGACCGACATCGGCACCTGTCTGTTCGACGCCGGTTCTTCCTGACCAACATCGGTGTCTGTGTTCGCCTGTGAGTGATGACTTTTTACCCGCGAGCTCCTTTGGATCAATCTCCATGTCCAAACTGCCCTGCTCAGATGTATCCAGCCTCATCCACTGAACTCTGTCCGCCATCTCCTCCAAGAACACCAAGGCTTTCCAGTTCTTAAGCCTGTCAAATATATCTGTCTTCCGCTTAAGAACATGCATCTCCTTCTTGCTCATGTGACCAAGCCTACGAAGCCACGTCTCCGCAACAGAAGAAGAATCAGTAATATAAACAAGTAGATAAAGTATACCTATTTTCTTACCACCAGCTAATTCAAGTGCTACCGCTGTGAGAGTTCTTGTGCATCTCTCATCACCCAATCTTTCTGAAGAAATTAGCCATATCTCCAAACCTGGGACCTGCATGACCTTCATCAACACCTGTGTGTTGGCCGTCTGCAATTTCAGCTTCACTTCCCCTTTGCCAATTCTTTGGCAAGGCTTACCAGCTCCTCTATCTGGGGCTGCATGGAAAGAGGCAACCGAATCTTTTATCCAAGATTCAACTTTATCCAAGAAACCTGCAAACACATCCTGTGCAATAACACCTGCAACATCTGTATCTTCAGTTTCTTCATGCTGATCTGTTACCAACCAACAATCTTCTTTTACCTGCTCTTTCTTTCCATCAGACCGTGAGTAATCGTCTGTGCTTTTCAACTCCTCCATTCTTAGCTTACTTTGATCTGCCGTTGCTCTACTCCCACTCAATCAGAAAACCCTGAGAGTGCCCTGTAATCAAAACACAACCTGCTTCCTGCAACCTTAGCTCTGATACCACTTGTTGGTATCGAGCTAAGAACCTACAACCAAGGCTCTGATACCACTTGTCAGGAATCTAGAACAACAAACATGCTCTGATCCCACTTGTCAGGATGCAAAACCGGAAACATACAATTGATTACCAAACTTCAAGCAACTTAATATGCGGAAATAACCAGATTCACCAAGTAACTAGAATTCAGAATAACACAGCATATGAGAGACAATACACAACTTGTATTAACACTTTATACAGAAAAGAATACAATAAAGAAGATGCCACTTCTTCTCCACCACCTTACAGAGGTTTCCCACACCTCAAGTGAACAGTAATTCTTCTCCCCAAAGCTCTCCCTCTCACAGGTCACAACACCCAACTCAAATACAGAGTTGATGTTCACCTCCCATGCTCCACGCATAACACAAGTGCTCCACGCACTCCACAAGCACTCCACGTGCTCCACAAGTACTCAAAGTACTTCAAGTAGATCTCCCATGAACCTGCAATAACCTGCACTTCAACAGACCATACTTATGGAAGGAACTTCCTTGCCTTCCTCTTGCTCTATCCGAGTACACACCTGTACTCCAAGTAGATCCTGCCTGATACTGCTCCCTGTTGTGTTGCTGTCTGTATGACCTTGCACACCTGCAAATCAAACAATGGTTCTATTCACCTGTGAACCTCGACCTTGCATACACATACACCTGTAGATCAACGATCTTACTTACCATGTAGATCTCCTATATAGGCCATGCAACTGTGACCAAGATCCTACACTCTTGAAGAACCCAGCTGGCTCTCCAATCCAACACCAACAAGCCTGGTACTGTGGCACTAGGAGGAACGCACCATTGCTCTACCTCACACACAGAAGGAGCTTATAATTATGCTCTCTTACTCCCTAGCACACGTTTCCAATACAACCATGAGTCTATTATATAGATCTCATCCAAACAATAATTAGACATCTAATTACAATAATTAGATCCGCAGCTATGAGTCTAAAATTAGCACTCATCATGCAAACTCTTCGTTCGTTAGCTAACTGCCCGTAGATAGCTCGCAGTCGAACTACACATGCGACCGACGTCGGTCCCTGTCTGCCTGGGGTCACCGACGCCGGCCGATATATGACCGACGTCGGTTGCCTTCCTGTCTTACCCTGCCGACGCCGGTTGGCCAGACCAACGCCAAACACTTCTGACACTTAGCAACTCATTCTGCAACCTCCTCCATGTCTGCATCAGTGAAGCTTTTAGCTCCACAATCCTAACATGATTCATGGTTACGAAAACCAACTCTTCTTTTCACAACATCTCTTGCATTGGGTAAAATTCTTGTATTATCTTTCCAAAATTGAGCAAATAACTCTTTGAGAGTATAATTTATAGCCTTGTATTTTCATGAAATTCCACCAGAGAATGACCATATCTCATTGGTATTAAGTTCATTAAGTCTTTCACATATTTAAATTTCTTTCATTATTATTTTTCTATTTATATTAAGTATTCACCTTGTTTTTGAAACCATTCAATATTTCCTTGTTTTGTCACTTATTGCACAAGTTGTAAGTATACATCAGGTAGAATTTCAATCTTTGGTATGTTATTTTGGGTCTACATTATGATATGCATCATGTATATTTTCAACAATTTCATTATTTTCATCATCTATGTTAGATTCTCTTAGTCCTATTGTGTACATTATAGGTCTCATCTTAATCAATTTTATCAATGAAACAAATGTTTGACATTTTTTACTATCATACTCCAAATTATGAAAGAAAGTATCCCAAATTTGTTGAGCCAGTCTTATTTAATGGCGATCAGAGTTTTTTTATGTATTGGTTATAAAATATTTTCATCAACTTTAATTAAGTACTTGTCTTTTCTATGCACAATTCATGAAGGTGTTGGTAATGGTGGAATTTGTTGAGAGGGTGTTTCAAAATCATTATTAATTTCATTGTTAAGAGGTGGGATGACATTTTATTCATTGGTAATTTATTCATTATATGTTTCATGAAATTTTCTTGATGGTTAATTTAATCATTATTTATTTCCATTAAATTTTATTCATTCATGGGGGGAGGGGAGCGGGGTGAAACATCATACATAGACTCATCATCAACAAAACCAAAAACTTGGAAATTTGAATGTGAACTTCCAACATTAACTAATTCATTATTTTAAATTTGATTATTATTCATTTCATTATGGTCAATTTCAACATTATTCAATTGATTATAGTCAATTTCATCATTATTTAATTTATTGTTGTTAATTGGCTCATTATCTATGGTATTTGGTTCATCAAGATTAGGGTTTGTACCTTATCTACCATGAAGTTTTTGCATTCATAGCTTGTTTTAATCTCTCAAATATTCTAATTCATCTGGTGTTTTATTCTTCAACATCTTCCTCTTCCTCTTCAAACATAATTTGACACCCATCAAAAGGGATAATTGACAAATTTTCAAAGGTGGGGTCAAGTACACAAGTACCACATATCTCATAGAAGTACATAAGGAATGTTTGTGGGGAAAAAATTATCACTTTGGGTTAAAAATAGTTGTTCATAAGTGAGCTTAATCTAAAATAAGCATAAAATGATCGTGTTATGTTTTGTATAAGGTTCTACCCCATCTAACGCATTGATAATCTTATATCGACAATAATGCAATCATGTTATTGTCAATATAAGCTTTGGGGTTGGTAATTGGAAATGAGAACCAAGTGTTACCTATGTTAAGAATAAAATGATCACATTATAATTAATATAGATAATGGATAATGGATTATGGATTAAAGAATTAGTGCATAGGGTTTATGGATTAAGGATTAGGGATTAAAATATGTGTTTTAGGGATTAGGGAATATAATTTATGTTTTAGGGTTTAGGGATCAGGGTATGTAGGGTTTGGTTTTGAGGGTAAATATAGGGTCTAATTGCTCTATTCCATGTGTGAACCTAATTTTTACTACAAAATATGTTAATTAGGACTAAATCGATTGGTAAATAGGGAAAGTTTTTAGTTTACAATTTAGGGTATAGTGTTTAGGGCTTAGGTTTAGGGTACATAGGGTTAATCACAAAGATAATTTATAGTCTAAATGATGTTAATTTGTGATAAAATGATTGGTTCAACATTTAAAGAGTTTATATTTATGGTTTAGAGTTTAGAGATTAGAAACTTTAAGCATTAGTGCTTGGCATGCAGGTTTTAGGGTATATAAGGTACAATTATGATGGAACTTGGGGTAAATTGGAGTTGATAAAAACCTAAATAACATTTTATGGTCATGAAATTAGGTTGAAGGGGCTTGAAATATCCCCAATTTACTTTAGATGCATAACTAGATTGGTACTCCAAAGGTTAAGTTTTGACCATAGGTTTAAAAAATGCATTTTATGACATCTCATGATAAAATTAATTGCATCATAAGGCATGTATGTTTCCATCATGTAGTGGGAATTACGGCATAGGGATTACAATTTATGTTTTAGGGATTATGGATTAGGGTATGGGGTTTAAGTTTAAGGACCTGTATATAATTTATCTAATCACTTTATGCCATGTGAACCTAATTCTTACTAGAAAGGATGTTAATTTGGAGTAAATCGATTTGGTAAATAGGGAAAGATTATGGTTTATAATTTAGGGTATAGTGTACATAGGGTCAATCATAAAGATAATTAAGGACAATTTGAATCAGCTAGACCCATTTATGACTATAAAATGTGCTTTTAGGTTGTCATTATACCCTAGATGTCATCGTGTAGATTGACTGAATTAGTCAAATGGGGTAATCAATCAAGTGATTTAGGCCAAAATGATCCCTATGAACTTAATTCTTAGTCTAAATGATGTTAATTTGGGCTAAAATGATTGGTTCAAGGTTTAAAGATTTTATATTTATGGTTTAGAGTTTAGGGATTAAAAAATTTAGGGATTAGGGATTAGGGTATAGGTTTTAGGGTATATAAGATACAATCATGATAGTGATTGGGGAAAATTTGAGCACCTTGAACCTAGATATGTGAGTAAAGAATGTGATTTTGGGATCAATTATCCCCCATATCATCATAGACTAAGCCTATAAAGTTAATTATGGTAATGGCTGATGCAATTTTAACCATGTTCATCCATGTGAACCTAATTATTACTATATATATATATATATATATATATATATAAAGGATATTATTTGGGGATAAATTTATTGGTTTATGGTTTGGGGTATATAATTTAAAGGGTTTGAGTTTTTGGGATTATGGCTTAGGGTTTAATGTAAATGGTACATGGTTTAGGGTTTAAGATATTAGATATATGTTTCAATCACTAAAGTAATTGAAGAACATTTGAGCTATTTTTGACACCTATTTACGAATTGATTACCTTCATGTTTGCATTTATAATAAAAATAGGGTCAATTATGACATGTACATGTTACATACATGTTATACAATCAATTAAGCCATAAATTTGGTTTAGGGGTTCAATTTTGCCCAGATCACATAAGGAATTGCATAAATTGACTAATTGGATCAATTCATGATAGAAGATATTAATCTTTTGATTTTACCCCAAATCATATCTTGATGTTAAAGGGGTTTAAATTGGCCTCAAATATTTCCTCGATTAAAAAAATTAACTATCTCCTCTTATATGGTTAATTAGGTTGAAGGGGCTTGAAATAGCCCCAATTTACTTCTAATGCACAACTAGATTGGTACTCCAAAGGCTTTAGCCATAGGTTTAAAAAGTGAATTTTATGGCATCTTGTTATAAAATAAGTTATATCATAAGGCATGTATGTTTGTGGCATGTAGTGGGCATTAGGGCATAGTGCTTACAATTTATGTTTTATAGAATAGGGCATAGGGTTTAGGTTTAAGGACCTATATATTAATATCTAATTACTCTATGCCATGTTTTCAAACCTAATTCTTACTATAAAAGATTTTAATTGGGATTAAATTGAAGTTGGTAAATAGGTAAAGTCTATGGTTTATAATTTAGCATATAGTGTTTAGGGTTTATGGTTTAGGGATTCTAGGTTTTAATGTATATACATGGTTTAGGGTACATAGGTCCAATCAAAAAGATAATTAAGGACATTTTTCATCACTTGGACCCATTTGTGACTATAAAATGTTTTTTTTGGTTTTTCATTATATCATGTATGTCATCATGAAGATTGATTGAATTAGTCAAATGGGGCAATCTGTCATGTGATTTAGGCCAAACTGAGCCCTATGAACTTAATTCTTAATTTAGATTATGTTAATTTGGGATAAAATGATTGGTTCAATATTTATGGTTTAAAGTTTATGGATTAGGAAATTTAGGGATTAGGGCTTAGGGTATACATTTTAGGGTATATAAGGTACAATGATGATGGTGTTTGGGGTAGATTTGAGCTACTTGAGCCTAGATCTATGAGTAAAAAATGTGAATTTCAAATCAATTATCGCCCACATCATCATAGATTGAGCCTATGAATTCAATTGTGGTAATTACTAATGTAATTTTTACCAAGTTCATCCCTGTGAACCTAATTCTTACTATATATAAAGGATGCTAATTGGGGATAAATTGATCCTAGGGGCCTACTGAACCTCAATGTAATAAATTTCATCCATATGATATCAATTGGGATCCACGTACTCACCATATTAAAAAATAAGTATTTTTTAAATTTGATATGAAATTCAATCCAAAGGAGCCATGTGCAAGGAATTACATTTATATATAATGAAAAATAGGACTTACTTGGCCCTAATTGAATACCATATTGAACCAATGAAGATTCAGTACTAGATGATACATAATTGGGGCTACTTGAGGCTTGCCCAAGGAATTATGTCAACATAATTTTAATTAGGGTCCTAATTGCACACCTTATTCAAATAATTGAGTGTTTGATTTAATTTGATATGAAATCAAGACCAATTGAACCCTCTATAAGGAATTACATCCATATAATAACAATTGGGATAATAATTGTGTACCAAATTCAATTGAAAGAATATTTAGTTCATTATGATATTATAATTTATTCCAAACAAGCCTTGCATAATAAATTTCATCCTTCTACTATCAATAGGGGGCTCTGTTGGTCCCAAATACACAACATATTGAATCAACCAAGTATTTAGTTTAGTTGAATATGAAATTATGGATAACTAAGGCTCATACAAGTAACTGAATACGTCTAATGTTAATTACAAATTTTTGGCCCCAATTGTAAACTATATCTAGCTAATCATTTATTTGGTTTTATCTTATACATAATTAGGGCCAACTAATCCCCATGATAGTAATTTTTTCCATATAATGTTCTAGTTGGGTTCAATGAGCCGTGATTGCACACCATATTGAACAAATTGAGTATTTAGGTTAAATATTAAATGTAATTGGGGCCACTCAATCCCAAATCAAGGAACTACATCCATCTAATGTCATTTGGGGCTCTAATTACACCATGTTAAATCAATTGATATTTTTTTCAATACTATACACAATTAAGGACAACAAAGTCCTATGTAATTAATTGCTTCCACCTAGAATATCAATTGAGGCATTTTTCACCCAATGTAATGAATTATGTCCATCTAATGTCCATTATGAATATTTTTTCCTAATTACACATCATATTTAACCAATCAAGTATTTTCTTCAGTATAATCTATGATTAAGAGTAATTGGTCCTTGTGCAAGGAATTCCTTCAATATAATGTTAATTAGGGATTTGATAACACACAATATTAAACTAATTGAATATTTAGTTCAATCTAATACATAATCAAGGTTAAATGAGCCCTGAGAAAGGAATTATGTCCATATAATGTTAATTAGGTCTCGAATTTCATGTCATATTATAAAAAACCAAGTATTTAGTTTAGTTTGATATGTAATTGGGTCCAAGAAAGCTCCATCCAAGGAAATATGTCCATCTAATGTCAATTTAGGATCTATTGGTCTGATTACACATGATATTAGGATCAAAAGAACAATAAATTGATTCATAGGTTAATACATATCTAATTATCATTCAATGTTATCAATTCTTGACAAGAACATTGGTCCCAAACAATAATCTTAATCAACCAATATGTGATCTTAAGAATAATAGGCCTAATGTCTCCTATTTAGGTTTTAGAGTGTTGAAAATATGTAACATGATCACATTATTAATGTGATTATGTTAATAATGTATTTAATAATGTGATCATGGTACTTTAATTTGAATTTAATTCCCATGCCTTTTGGCTTAGGAATGGCTTGGATTCTTGATCCAAAGGCTTGGACTATCAATGTACAGTCGAGTTATGAAAGGTATAAAAATAAATAATAAATTTTAACTTTGATTTCCAAATAAACTAATAATTTCAATGTAAAAATTCAAAAACTAGATACTGTCATGATGATAATACTCTTCTCTTTCCAAAAATATGATTTTTATAAGTTTTGGACTAATTTAAGGTTTCAAACTATGTTGATTTCTAACTATGCCTTTTTTAGGTGATTACATGCCACAAACACACATGCCTATACATGTTCATGTAATTTGTATTTCATTGTTCCAGGTTAAAAATAAGCTATATGGTGACCAAATATGCCTAATTCTACACACATTTAAAAAAATGATTTTCATATTTTTGAGGTAGTTAGACATGTCACATAGATGGCTATCCATTTTTTGGTCTATTTTTAGGATCTATTTACTTGAAAACTTAATATAAAAAGGTATTCATTAAAAAAATAAAAAAATATAGGTGACATACTAAAATATATTATCTAAATTTTTCCCAAAGGGTTTTAGTAATATTAAATGCTGCTAAAAAAATGATGCACAACACGGCTGTCTATCTACTATGTTTTCTGGGAAAAAAAAGGAGTTCCTATTCAAATTTTAGATGTTTGACTTTGTTATACTTAACCATTTTTTTAAAAAAATAATGTTTTGGAAACTAGAATTGAAATTATACATTTCATATTCTTATGACATATTCAAATTTGGAGTGTAGATATCTCAAAGTATCTATAGATGTTTATATTTCTAAAATTTTAGAAAAATCATGTCCATGGTTAGGACATTTTTTATCCCCCAAGTTTGTGCACTTACCCCACATGTACTCCATGATTCATCTCCTCATCACTATTAATCCTCCCCATGAAAAATATAGAGAAAAGAGTACCCAAGACTCTACTAGTGCTTTTGATACTCTGTCTGTCTTCCTCTTCGAGAGCGAGGCTCATGAGTGATTTAATAGCCAAGATTTGGAGCCATAAATGATTGGATCCTTGGTATAGAATAACATCTATTAGATTTCTTTCTATTAACACATTTTTAATACCTTTTTTCTTAATTTCTTGCCTATTATGCCTTGACTACTAACCACATTTTGAGTAGCTGGAGGGAGAAATTCACTATCCTAATTTGGGCATTGAAAAAAATCTTATCCACCTAGATGTGAATCCAATGATTTTGGGAAGGAGGTATCTAGTGCTTCCAATCTTGCCATAGTTTGTATGATCCTTGGAAAGTATTTTCAAGATGCACAACCCAATTATACTTGAACTCGAGTGATTGGCATCATAAAGAAATGAAGAAATAGATTCCAAGGCCCTAGGATCCATGCCACATGAAGTGAATTGCATATAATATGATATACAATATAATAAAATTTATAATATCATATATAATAGGATATAGAATAAAATATCCAATAGCTACCTCAAATATGCACAATATTCTAAATGTTGAAATGTTAGCTCAAATCCCAATGAACACAAATGCAATCTATCACAAAATTTGGATGACACACTTTGCTCAAATGTTTGGAATTGGACTGTTGATTATTGTTAGCACAAATCACGATTAAGTTTTCAATCACATCACACCATGTTTTATCACCTAGATGGATGGTTGAGAAAATAATCACAAATGGTTGGAGCATTTATAACTTTGATCTTGATTGTATGCACCCATGTCCACTTCAATTTGTTATCTAAATTCCAAATTTCTCTCAATTGTTTCCATTTTTTTTCCACCATTGTAATGACCTGATCACCCACAATTTCCTCAACCCCAACATGTTGAGCTCTTCAACAAGATAGTATAGATGTCACCTAATTGAAACCAAGGGAGTTATAATTCTGACATAGTGATTAGGAAAAGAGGCTATCTCTTTCCATGAAGAATGCAAACCATCGTAGACTAAAGCATTGCATGGTGATTTAGATCTCAATCGATCTACCCCCATAATTAATTTACATGAACTTATTTTGACATCCAAATACATTATTACATTTAATGAAATATTTCAAGGTGAGTTGGACAATGATGGTGAGAAGTAATGGCAAGGCATTTAAGGTGATGGTCTCAAAGAACCTTAGGAACATATAGTTGTATAACTTAATGACATGTCACTTCTATTGATGCAATCTATAACTTTTATATAAATGTTTCAATTATTCAAAAAATGATTAAAATATGGGTTGCCTAAATGGAAAATAGGGGTCAAATATTTAATGACTCCTCTAAAAATGTAGAGAATGTACCCATGTCAATTTAGACAAGTCTAAACGCAATTAGATCAAAATTATGATTATTTTAACTATTTAAAACCTACATATTTTATGCTTTTACAGTCCATACAAATGAATCTTGCTATTTGGAATAGCTATCTACTAGTCTTTACATTGACATTTCAAATCACTATCCCATGATCTTTCATCATGAGAAAGAAATAGCCAACCTAGAATATCTTAAATAGGTTAAAGATAATGGTCACCTAGCCAAACTATTTTTCTATTAGGGAAGTCAAGATGTAACATTTAAGTTTTCACACATCTATTCATCTTCAAAATGTATATCCTTGATCTGGTTACTAATGTTTCCTTTCCACTCTTCACCTACATTTTAATTTTATGCATAATATTTATAATTTTTTTGGAAGGCTCAGATTCATGTACTGATATTTCACAATCGATGTTGTTAAACTTTGGTTTCAATTATCATTTGAATTTTGAAAAAAAAAATCTTAAGAATATGAACAACACATCTATCAATGCCCTTAACACATTTTGATAATTTTATGGCCTACCCATTGGTATGATTCACAATCACATCTTTTCTAAATAATTTTTTTAAAAAGGTAACATCTTCTAAATTTTATATTTTAAATGGGACTATCTAAAACCATTATGTATATGATTATTACATATAATATATAATATATAATATCTATAAATATTATATTTTATAATATATTCTAATATATTTATAAATTATTAAACAACAAAATTGTGGAAAAACCCTAATTGGTGAAGACAGTTAATTAGGAAAAATTGAATAGTAACTTTGGTTGGGCCATGTAGTTAATATGTTTCGTGTTGTCTTAAAATGCAAGACAATGGGTGTCTTTTAACTAAGGCTCCCACCTTTCTTTGGCATAACAAAAAGTTTTATTTTCACATAGAAGATGACATTTTTCATTTTTTTATTGTTGCAACTAACCCACCATGAAGTTGTTGATTGAAGATAAGCTTGAAGTAGGTATTTTAGATTCATCAAGAGGGGCACGTAGGATGTTTGGAGCTAAAAAAATGTAGGTAGATGCATTGGAGGAAGAATAAACCAATACCCATCATAATATATCTTATTATTTTATAATTTATAGGAAAATCTAAAGGGGTTTTCGAGGAAGATATTCAATCCTTCCTTACCATCATAGACCCACATTCCCTATCACCTTAATAGGTATTGTATGTAGATTCCCAATATTATTCCCCTAATAACCCCTCCTCATGGGTATAATAGATAGATTCACTAGAATCAAATCCCCATGTATGGCCATTGCAACTTCTTTACTACTTTTGATGCTCAGTTTGACATGGCCATTGTAGTCATCGATGACAATGAAGGCCTTAAATCTTGTTCTCTATCCTACCCTAGTTGGTATGTAGCCCAAAATATTATGATCTCTCCTATTTTCATACCCAATACACTAGTGGTGAACTTTGTAGTGGCCTTAGATCCTTCAGAGACTATGAGCTTGGATAGTACACCAAGCATAACCAATTTCATGACTGACTGCACAAACCTTAAAAGAAGCATCTCCTTCTTCACATATTTGGTCAATTTCAAAGATTCCCCTACTAATTTATCAAAAATTTTAATCATGAAAGGGTTCATAATGCTCATGGACTTGCTAGAGATGCTGAGCTCAGGGTGAACCTACTTCAACACCTTTTACACATAAATATTGTAACTTTTTGCACTCTTCTTCCTCCTTTTCTTCTTTTCATCCTTCAATGGGCCCTGAGCATTACTTCCATGATCTGGTGTTCCTTCACAGGAAGGGAAAATAGGTAGATATGCTCTAGGGAATGGATTTTTCCCTATTTTACAAGGTGTCCAAGCTTTGTGACCTCCTGTGAATGGATTTGCTCAACATAAATATATATCTATTTTTTGACTATAGTCATGTACATCCACTCATAATTTTCTAGCTATCAAGGAAATCAAATATTCATCTATTTTGTTTCTTGTAAGTTGAATATGCAGGGGTTCCCCCACTGTATAAGACTCTAGCTTATATATTATAAAGCTAAAGAATAGGGTTTCATTGTGGGAGCTTGTAAATTTGAGGTATGGTGTTTTTGTGCATTATTTTTAAAAATAATTATTGTATTTTTTTTATTTTTTTTTGAGTATACAAAAGGAAAATTGCATTTTTTATGTTGATTTTTCCCTCATTTTAATGAAGGTTTTTATTATTCTAGGGTTCGATTCTTAAGTTCTAAAAATGTAAGGTTTGTATTATTTTTAGTGAGCTTCATTTATTTATGGGGCTGTTTTATTTAATTTATATTGTCTTAAATAAAATCTAAGTTGCACTTAATTGTAGGGTTTTAAAAAAAACTATACAAGTCATTTTATTTAGGCATGTGTGAAACTTAACTCATTGACTATAATTCAATTTATTTTCAAGAAAATATTGTTAAGATCTATTACAAATTCTTTATGTTATAAACTTCTAATATTTTTTATTTTTTCCTTTATTTTTCCATTTTCTATAATTATTAAAATTTAAACATTTATATTTTTAAAGTTAATGGATTTGTTTGTAGATGATTTTATCCATTCTTTCTTGACTTTCTTGCATCCACAAGGCTATAATAAATTACACAGATTTATTGTGCATCCAGTTATTTTTTAACCATATTCTCAGACATTTTTATTAAAAAAATGATTTTGTGCACATTGTAATATATAGTATTTAGTCCTTTTCACACATCATTTTTACTATTTATTATGTTTAATTATGTTTGTATTTTGAATACACATATAAATATTTAAATATTTATTTATTTATTTTTAATATTTTTTATGTAAATTAAAAATATTTGTTATCAACATTGGTTTTTTATGCTTATTTAAGACATCTCCTTATTATCATTTTCAAAAATTATTATATTTACATTGGTAACAATTTGGTATCAATTTTGGTTTGTTATACATTTTCCCTGACTTTTTATGTATTGAAATTTTAAGGTTTCTTTAAATCATTGAATTTATATTTATATGTATGTAATTTATTATTGATAGTGAAGAAAGAATTGAATTAATTATAATTTGTAGAATATTTTAATAATAAATTGTTATAAAACCACAAATTATTAATTTGTAAAAAATTATCTTATTTCATATTGAGGTTAAACTATTTGTACAACATTATCATTATATATATATATATATATATATATATATATATATATATATATATATATATATATATATATATATATATATATAATGTTGAATTTGTTCTATTAATAAAAAACTTGGTTCTTATGTAAATCTATTTGAGAGGGAAAATTAGTTTTTTTTTAAAATTTTGTAAACTCAAATTATAGTTTTTTTAATTGTCAATTTATTATTTTGGACACTTGCAATCACAGAAATTTAAACACATTTTTTTAATTTTTGTTTTCAATTTAAAAATATAAATATTATTTATTTTAAAGAGAAACTAAAAAGAAATTCAAATAACATCAATTCAAAAAGATTTCAAGATAAAGGAGAAATTAAATTTATTAGAGTTTTTAAAATAAAATTATAAATTTTCATTAATGATTTTTATTTTAGACACTTCTAATCTTATTCTTATTGCTTCCATGCAATGTTTTTAATGAATTTTATTTCATTTTTTTGTATTTTCTTTCTCAATAAAAAAGATATAAATATTATTAATTTAAAAAAAAGACAAACAAATTGTAAATAATATTAGTCCTAAATCTAGAATATATCAAGATACATGTAATTATATTAGTCTAAATAAAATTAAATAGATTTTGATAGGATATAAAATCCTCCCATTAAAACACAATACTTAAAATAAATTAAATTGTAAACAAGAAAATCAAAACAAAAAAAAATATTTCTTTAAAAATTAGAATTATAAATCTTACTTAATTTATAAACTTTCAAAACTCTCTATAAGTAGCCTATCAAATGAATAATGAACATTGTAAAAGACCTTCAATAGTTTGAAATTTTGTTTATGCAGGAATCCCTATCGAGCTAGATCTGTAGTAGTTTCCTGCATGATGGATCTACTAGTGCATACACTTTGGTCAATGCTATTCCTAAATCATGTGAAAGTGCTTATGAGGTGATGCATCCCCTAAGCTCTTAGGACAATGGTCCTCTCTTATCAGTTTCAATCTCAAAAGTCTTAGGTATTCTTTCTCCTTCTCAATAATCTCTAGACACTAGTCTTCCAAAACCCTCATGGTTTGACTTAGCAAAGGGCCTAGATCTGGTGAGCCAAGTTACTTCAAGAAACCATATTTTCTTATTTATAAAGGATAATGACACCTTCTTCCTAGTCCCATACTCTTTTGTGGAACAAGCTGACGTGGAGTTGGCCAAATCTATTCTTTCTAGAGTAAATGGTTTCCATCCAAACATTGACACCTTCTAGAAATGGGCTAAAGAAATATGAAAATTGAAGGGTCACTTGGAGGTTATTACTTTCGATATAGGTTTTTTTCTTATCAATTTCTCTCTACAAGAAGACTACATCAAGGCCCTCTCATAAGGCCCCTAGTTCATGGGGAAGGTGGGGGTTTCAATCAAGAGATGGAAAGCTAGCTCTTGTATCAACTTAATTACCTTAGATGATGTCCCTATGTGGGTCCTCTTGACTGAGTTCCCTCTAGAATATTGGTAACTATAAATCATTTTTGGCATTACTAGAGCCCTAAGTCAACCCATTAAAATTGACCTGATCACTCTCTCTCACCAAAGGATGGTGGCAGCCTGTGTCCACATCTTCCTACTGACTAATGAAACCCTTCTTCATGAGATCAAGATAAAATCAAAGTATGAGATCTAGTCTCAGAGCATTTTTTACAAAACCAACTCTATCATCTACCCTAGATGTGACATTCCTAGTCACTCACTATGTGATTACCCAAAAAAGGACATCCTTCAGAAGCTCCTCATTAGTTTCAAGACAAAGTTAGCACCTCAAAAAAAACATTTTGCTCAGAGGACCCACTAAAGATTGGTTCTCCTCATAAACCTTCAAAGAATAAGTAGTTTGAAAATCCCAAAGGTGCCTTCTTGGCTAAACATAAAAAGAAGGCCAACCCTTTTTCTTTTGTTCTTTCATAGGTCTCTACCTTGTCCAACCTAGTTCTTCGCACTCATCCTCAAACCTTGTCATCCTCTCACTCTTCAAAGAATCTATTAGATATGTAATTCTTCAACCCTTTTTCCCCTCTTCTTTCTTTACCTTCTTTTGTACCCCCTCACTCCCCTAGTGGCATGAGCCTACCCCCTAAATCCCCTTCCCCCCAACCCTCTCCATAGTCCTATTTTTCCCTCTTCCCCCCTCCTCCCCTTGGGTGCTCTTGTGTCCTCCCTTGATACCTCTCTTCCCCCCTCCTCCCACCTATTATCTTCCCCCTACCACTTGTGCCTACCCTTCCCCTAATAATCTCTCCTTCTCTTCCCCCCCAAATTTTTCTCTCCCTCCTCTGCAATCCTCCCCCTTGGCTCCCCCCGACTCTTTCTCCCCAATGAGTAACCTGCCCTTCTCCCCCGATTCCCCCCCTTAGCTTCTTCCTCCTTTCCACCTCCCACCTACCCCTTGACATCTACCCAAGTCCCTACTCATAAGAACCCCCTCTTTGAAGGGTTGGGTTTATTCGACCTCCACCCCTAAGGGCCCCTCCATCCCCTTTCCCTTCCCTTACCCCTCTATTGGAGTTTTTGGGAATATCTCTTTTTATCCCCTATCTCCTTCTTGAGATCCCCCCTAAATGAAGGGCAAGTTCTTTACCCCAAATCTAAGAGAGGCAAGAAAAAATTCAATCTTGGGGTCACCCCTAATCCAGTGGGTAGATCTCCTCACATCTTAACTCAAAGTTTGGAAATTGTAAAAGAGATTACTAATGGCTCCCAGTAAACTCTTAAATTCCTTCAAAATTCTAAATGAAAGTTCTTTCTTAGAATATCAAGGGTTTAAATAACTCTAATAAATAAAAGACTCTTTGTAATATAGTAAAAAGGGTCAACCCCTCTATTTTTCTCCTATAGGAAACTAAAATGACTAACTTTGTTCTTAAAATTAGCATGGTCAAAATATGGAAAAATTCTTCAGATCTCACCTCTGAGTCCATAGGTTCCTCAAGAGGATTAGCCATTTTTTGGAACTCCAACGCACTGGAAGGAGACCTGATTTAGAAATTATCCAACCAAATTTATATTTTATTCACTAACATTGCTAGCAAGGACAAATGGATCCTCACTAATATTTATGCCCCTAATTCCAAATCTACCAAAAATATCTTATGGAAAGCCCTTGTGGACTTTAATCAAGGTTGCCTTGATTGCAATTGGATTATGGTGGGAGACTTCAACACTCCTTTCTCCCTAGCAGATAAAAAAGGAGTCATCTCTAACCTCACTGACAACATGCTTAAATTCAATGACTTCATCTCTAATGTAGGTTTAGTTGATGTGGACTTAAATGGAATCCCCTATTCTTGGTCTAATAGAAGGCTAGGAAAAAATTGATACAGGTTTACCTTGATAGATTTATGATCTCCCTAAATTGGGATATACTCTATTCTAGTAGACTCTCTTCTCTACCTAGAATTGGGTTTGACCATAATCCTATGATCTTCAAAGCCCAAATGCCACCCATTCATATTTGAGAGTATGTGGAATCACCATCATAGCTTCACAAATCATTTGAAAGATCAATGGAAGGAACCCTTTTTGGGATCAACCATGTTTATTCTCACTAAAAAACTTAACTTAAAAACTAAGCTAAAAATCTAAAATAAGGAAGTCTTTGGAGACATTTTCCTTTAGAAAAATTCCATTAAGGCAAAAATCTCCACCATTAAAGAATTTAGTTCTTCAAGAGACTATAATGAATAGATGGTTGAGAAGGAAAAATAAGTCCTATGAAACTTTCACAATTTGGAAGTAAAAGAAAAAGTATACTGGAAACAAAAATCTAGATGTTTGTGGTTGAAAGAAGGGGACAAGAACACCATATTTTTCCACCATTTATATTATAGTCATATGAGTTCCAATATAATCCCTCAACTATAAATATAAGATGGAACCACCAATAAGGATGAAGAGGTTATATCCTAACATATCATCAATTTTCTGAAGAAGCTTCTCTTGAAAGATGGTGAGCCTGATAATTCTCTAGTCTCCTTGACTTTATCAAACTTTGATAGGGTATTCACAACTATAGATAATGCATCCCTCATCCAAATCCCCTCTGATGAGGAAATCAAAACTGCAATCTTTCTTATAGATGGATTAAAGGTCATGAGACCAGATGGCTTCCCTCCCTTTTTCTTTCAAAAATTTTGGGACATTATCCACTTAGAAGTTGAAGAAGTGATTAGATAATTATTTTAATCCAAATATATCCTAAAATAAATCAATAATACCTTATTGGTCTTAATTCCTTAAAAACAAGGGGTAGACAACATCAAATACTTTAGGCCCATTAGTATTTGTAACATCATTTATAAGATTTGCTCTTCTATTCTGGTCAAATGTATGCAACCCCTCCTATATTCTATCATCAAGGAATAATAGAGGGATTTTGTATCTGGAAGACAAATTTTTCATGGCATTATCATAACTCATGAAGTGATATGTTCCATCACCAAATCTTCCAGGCAAGGTATGCTACTTAAACTGGATATATATAAAGCTTATGACTAGTTTTCTTGGTGGTTTCTACTTTAGATTCTAGAAAAGATTATATTTAATCATGACACTCATAAAATAATTTAGAATTGTATTGCAACCCCTAAGTTCTCCATAATTATAAATGGGGTCCTAAAAGGCTTTGTCCATGCTTCTAGAAGCCTAAGATAGGGAGATCCCCTCTCCCCATACCTCTTCATCATACTAGTAGAATCATTAGGGAGAATATTGAGATATGATTATAGTTAGGGCCTGATTAAGGGTATCTCAGTGGTCTAGAATATGGACCCTATCACCCATCAATAGTTTACATATGACACTATCATATTAGGTGAGGCTTTGATAAATGAAGAAAAAAGCTTCAAATGTATCCTCAATAGTTATGAAAAAGTGTCTAATCAATGCATCAACATTCAAAGAAGATTCCTTTTCTTCTTAAACATGTCTCCTACCTAATAGAGAAGGATTGCTAAAATCCTAGATTGTCAAGTGGGCAATCTTCTAGCTAACCATTTGGGTATCCCCTCTTTACTAGGAAAATGGAATCCCATCTATGGAATCACCTGATTGATTGAATCTATAAGAAATTATAGGTTGGAAGGGGCACCTTCTCACATAGGCAGGAAAATATTAGCTTCTCAAGGTCTCAATTTAGAGCATTCTTATTTATCTTATGTCAATCTTCAAAATGTTGACCTATGTAGCTTCCAAGATAGAGAAAATCCAAAAAAAAAATTCTTTGGAGAGGAACCAAAGAAAGATTTAGATTCAATTTGGTTGCCTGGGAAAAGGTATGTCTCCCCGAAGCTAATGGAGGTCTTCGTCTAAGAATTAGAAACTCCATAAATAGATCCTTATTGGAAAAAATGGGTTGATGTGTAATGAAGGAGAAAGGAAAATGGACCAAAATTATTAAGGCTAAATACCTAGAAGGTGTAGAATAGGATGCCTTCCTATGAGAGGAAGGACCTCCTAGAGGTTTCACCTTTTGAAAGGCCATATCTAGTTGAAAAGACCTTCTCAAAAGAGGCATCTTATGGAAAATTGGAAATGGAGATAATATTGAATTTTGGGAGGATGAATGGTTATCTCCCACCCTTGTTTCATTACAAGAGACATGGGCTGACTGGTACGGTCAACTCAAGTAGAGATGGAGCTCCAAGATCAAGGACTACTAGAAAAACAAGGATAAAAGTGTTGGAAATCCATACTCAATGAAGGAGTCCCCTTGGATGAATCACAAGATATTTAGAATCTCAACTAGATTCTTATAAATCTTCATATCCCCTCTATTAAAAAATATGATGATTTCATCTAAAGAGCAAAAGATAGTGGAAAGTATTTAGTGTCCTTGGGTCATGCTATTAAACTTAATCTAGATAGCAACTGGGACCACTAGAAAAAAATCTAGGAAAAGCATCTAACCCCCAAGGTTAACTTATTCTAGATAGCTACATACAAAAAAAATTGATATTAGATAATCTCACCAAAATTGGACTAATCATCCCCAATAAATGACTAATTTTCAAAAAATTTGAAGATTCCACTCCACCTTTTTCTGGAATGCCCTTTAAATTGAAATTATTCAACATGATTCTTAGTCACTTTAATATGACTTGGGTCAAACCTAATATCATAAATAATCTCATTTTAAAATTTAGTCCCCCATGGAATACCCTTTATTTGACTTTCCTTTGGCACCTTGCACTTCCCCACTAGATTTGGTGCATCTAGAAAGCTCACAATGACAACTTATTTTGAAATAAAAGGCATCAGTGGAAGAATGTCTTCCCTAAGCTCTATCAAGCCATTTAAAAAAATTGGAAGGACTTTCTTCCAAATGACAATGATCCCACCCCCCTTTTGGCATGAATTATCCTTAACAACTGAGATCTTCAACAATATATCAACTCCTCCTCAAAAGACATCATACACAAATAAACCAAATTAAAATCCCCTCAGAGGGGTGGATAAAATTGAATTTTGATGGGGCCTCTAAAGGAAACCAAACCTTAATATCAAATATGTAATTATAATAAATACTAAAGGTAAAATGATATTGGCCTATGTAGGCTCCATGGGTAAATAGACTAACCATATAGATGAAGCTAAAGAAACCCTCTAGAGAATTCAGCTAGCATAAAGCCTTAACTAGAGAAAAATAATTATAGAGGGGGATTTTATAAATATTCTAAATTCCTTAAAAGGAAAAACCACTCATTTAAATAATATTAAGGATCTGATCAAAGATGTAAAGCTTATCCTTTGTATAATTCCACAAGTTAAACTCAACCATACTTATAGGGAAGGTAATGGGGTGGATGACACCTTGGTTAGTACTGGATACATCTCTAAGGTTTAACTATCTATAATAATGAATGTAACATACCTCCTATAACACTTAGTGTCGTCTACATAGAAGGTATGCATACCACTTAATTCCATCATGTCATCACATGTGCAACTTTTCATCTTGAAGGGCCAAATCACAACCTTTTAGACCCACATTCATTTCAAAGAAAGGGGATGCTATTATAATGATGTTTTGGTGAGCTTTCTTCATAACACAAACCCTAGTTATTTATCTAGTATCTTAAACCCTTGAATCACTCCCTCCAACCCTGCAACTTTAGAAAACATGGGGGGTGACAGAGACTGGCTAGAGCTAACATCCTACAAAGATGTTTGAGAGGAAAAAAAGGTGTGGAAAAAGCTTAAGAAGGGAGTATTAACTGAGTACATGGAGTGAATTATTGAGTATAATCCTTTAGTAGTCAGAGACTTTTTAGCTACTTGGACAAAAAAGAAGGTTTCCATGAGGAGGATTTCCATAAATGTTTCTAAAGAGTTTATAGGAGATGTCATGGGCATGGCATGTATAGGTGATAAATAATACAAGGATCAATACAAGAAGAAATAATCCTTATAGTTCTTCTTTTGAACTAATGAATTTTTGCAAACTGAGAAGAAGGGATTCCCTTGCATCAACCTACCCAAGTACTATCCTAAAGTCTAGTTATGGGTCATGAGGTACATGACCTTAGAAGGTAAGTATACCTTGATCTTATCACACCATTTAATTTTATTCAATAATTTCATTGATTTTAAGATCAACCTTCCCTATTTTCTTCTAAAATCCTTGGAAATCATAGTCCTCCTTCATAAGGTAAATGATGATAACTTGATCTTGCACCAAGGCTTCATCCTTCTGCTAGTGAAACATGGGTACACCTTTCTCAATACAAAAGTCCCCCAAAAATTATCATCCTCTAAAGAGGACTCCCTAGAGGATGATCCTTTTATGAGATCCCTCCCTATCCCAGAACACTCTACTTGTAACAATTTGTCTAAATCCCCTCCTGATGACCTTCCCCTCAAAATGTTGTTTATCCCTAAACCCAAACCCATTTATTTCATTACTCCATCCACCTCTGATTATAATGGAAAGGACATTATAACAATGAAGCATGAAAAAACAAATAAATGATATAAAACTTCAATGTAAAGGTCAAGTAGGCAGGTCTTAGATTGTCTAAGTTGATTCAAGATTGGAATGAGCTCCACTGAGTGATGGAGGACATGGTCTAAATGTTGGTGTATTATACCCAACCCCTCCCCTTTCCCTAGTCTTCAAATCCCCTAAGATTCCTAAATCCCCCCTAAGGTCCCCCAGGGGGTCCCCCCAAAGAATCCCTTCCCCTAGGTGAAAGGTGGAAAATAGCTGAGGATGATTTTCCCCAATGAACAAGCTGAGGTTCCCAAGAATCATACTAGAGTAAAGGCCTCAAAAGATAAGTCCAACATCTTGACAAAGGATAACTATACTATAGAGGACACCTAGGAAGGTCACCCCATTTAACATGTTTTTTCCTGTGTCTGTTCTCATTTTTGTTGTTAGTCTTTTTATTTTGATTGTTTGGCCATTTGGGGCTTGGTTATAACTCTTTGTCTCACTTTTTGTGGTTTTGGGTCCCTATAAAACTCAATTTTACATTATCAAATAAAAAAATTATAAACTTTAATTCCATTTGAATTTAAATAATCTTGTCATTAAAATAAAAATCCCATTTTAAATCACCAATCAAATATAATGGGTCTTCACTAGGGCTTATCTCAACATCTCCACACAATCTATCAACACTATTGTAACTATCTCCTTACCTCCCTCTACCCCCACCCTATATTTACCTTATATTGATAATTTATCAATAACTACTAGGGGTATTAAATTTTTTATAAACCATAAACATTAATTAGGAGAACAAGTGCAAGAATGACAAAATTATCTAATTTTACCTGTAGACACCGAAATCGTGTCGACTCCCCTAGTCATTCCCCGTCTTATTCTTCTTCGCTTATTTAACCCTTGTCGATCACTTGTTCCACCAACCTTGACCCTGACAGCATGTAAAAATGAGCACAAAGCTAAAGCTAGACTCTGTCCTCATTGTGCATCTGCCGACAATGGTCTTTACCCGGCCGATGTCGCCGACGTCGATCACTTATCGGCCGACGTTGGCAATCTTGCCGACGTCGGTCACCTTACCGTTATCCCTTTTCAGTTCTCATTCAGTTCCCGATCGATTTCTCAAAACGGTTATCGAATCGTCTCTCGAACCATCCCCCTGGCCTTCATCAGCGTCCGCTGATCAATCCCGCACAAGAAGAACATAATCATTCAATCTCCTCTCTGAACTCTGACATCCACAGACTCTTGCAATCTCGCAATCAACTGACTCCAGCATCCACCAACTCCAGAGTTCATTTCAATTCGGCACTGCACAGAGAACTTCAACTATGGCTTTCATCACGGCTTCTGACAGGTAAGTATTTTTCTTTGTTTCTTCTTGATTATTCTTCGTTCACTATTTCTATCATCCCGAAGCTTTAAAACCACAGACCCAAGTTTTAAATCTCTCCTTTACATTCCTGCCCACTATCTGAATCCATAACTCAGTCCAGACTCAGCTAAAACCCCCAGACTCTGTCCAAAACCTGACCTTACTTTCCCCAGACCCTATCCTGACCTTATCCCGATTCCATCAGACCCTATCCCGACCCTGTCAAGACTCTGTCCCGACTCTCCCAGACTTTCTGCAACTCTATCTAGAACCTGCCCCGACCGACGCCGGTCACTGCCCCGATCGACGACGGTATCTCAACCGACGTCGGCACTTTCCCTAACCAATGCTGGCATTACAGAGATCGACGCCGATGACTGTGCAAAACAGTGCCGCTTATCAGGTACGCCTTTTTATTTTTTGTCATTTATTTCTGTCATTTTCTCTTTCATTATTTATTTTTGTCAAATATTCCGCTTTTTATCAGTGGGTTGATATCCTTCTAGGGAGTCTTCGTACTTCTGGGATCGGGCGTTCGCCTGACAGCCCACCATATCTTTGACTAACGTCTTTCTGTGTTTTAGTCTCTTTTCTTCGTAGGTGTCATTCCTCCACAGCCAAAGAGGAGAATCTTCCAACGTCTGATTTCGGTGTGCGATCTTTATCAGGTACTTCTAGCCTTAACCATTTTCTTTCAGTTTCTTATTTCTTCTTTGAATGTAGAAAGCAATTTTGCATAGAAACATTCTGGCACGCCCGGTGGGACCCTAGGTCCTCCTTGGGTTCTTTCTCTCTTTCTTTCATTCATTTAGGCACATTAGGTTCCTTTCTTTTCATCTCTTCTCGTCTCTTCTTAAATGACATCATAAGCAGGACTAAAATGAACATTTCTTTCTTGCACTTCTAGACTAGCTAAAACTCATATTCTTCGACTCTTTCTCCATTCATCTTCATACGAACAAACATTTCGACTTGGACATTAAAACACTTTGCATTCATTTCTGTTTGCCTGCATCTCTTAGACCACACATAGTAATTAAACCACATATTGAATTAATCTAGATCACTTGATGTTACACAACCAAACCACCTGCACAAAACAAACATTTTAACTTACCTGAGACAAGGCCCGACTGGGATTTCATCCCCCAACAGATACCTTACCCGTCCCGGTGACCCTACTTGGATTTCATCACCAAGGGGGAAGCCCACTCCGTTCTCTGGCGGAGGATAAACTCTAGGCGAGGTATATCTTGGCTAAGCGAGACCAGCTAATCACTGGAATCATGAAGTGAGGGGAGCTTGCTCCTTAGCACCAGGCCACGTACCAGACCCTAACACAGATTTCTTGAGCACCATAACAAAACCCGAAACCTTCCATAGACTGCTTCTTCTAGGACCCGACTCACAAAGCCAATCTTCCTCTACACACATTCTAAGGCATAAGCCACTATAATCCTAATAATTTACTTCTAGGTTTTTAGGATCTGCTTGTGTCTTCATCTTTTTTTTAGTTCTTATCTACTTGTTTGAGCTTGTGAGGATGTTCTTCTTTGCCTTGAATGGTTCTGACTCGTAGCTAAGCCAAGGCTCTAGTCGATCACGCGAGGCGTCATCCTCTTCCGTCTACCCCGCCTACAACCAGCCCTATAATGGAGTTCAACTCGAAAACTGAAAGAACTCCTACCAGACCATCTCCGACCCAAATGCCTATTATCCCAAAAGGGGACCAAGATTTCGCACAATTCTTGGACCTCAATACCACAGCCTTGCAATACTATCTCGCGAATAGCTGAACGCGAGACTCCTCAGGCAATCCAATCTATGGAATGCCGACTTCTCTCCTCAAAACTGCGGTCGTACCAATGGCGTCCGTAGTCCAACCCTTAGATACCCAGGCTGTTACCTCAACCAATGACCAATATTTTACCAACCATCCAAGTGTGGCCTCTCCTTCCATCGTTGGGCCCACTTTCACTGAGGTTTCGGCCCCCAACCAATCTCAGTCCACTCAACCACTTTCTACCCCCTTTCAAAACTTAGTCGTCTCCATTCTGCCTACCCTTACTCTTATCAACACTAGGGTGGCTACCTATCCATTAGCCCATGTTACCTCTAGCCAACCTCCCATGACCACATCAAACCTAGCCATGCCTTCCATCCAACCATCCTTAGTCACTTCTTCTATCCCTACGACTAGTCATTCATACGTTGCGCCCTTATTGGTACAACCGACTACGTCGTATACCTCTTCCAGCCTCTTTCAAGCGCCTTACAATCTAGGAGGTGCTCCACCCCCCAATCCGTCAGTAGATATTATCAAGATGCTGATGGATAAAATGTCCAACCTAGAGACCTCCGTTACCGGTTCACGTAATACTCTCTCGTACGAACAAATCTGCAACGAGCCCATCCATCCTTCTGTCCCCATCAGACCATATCCCAGCCAGTGGGAACTTCCTAAGTTTTCTCATTTTTAGAGCAAGGAAGACCCACAACAACATTTACGGGCATTCAGACACGCCTGTTACCTTATCACCCACGATGATGCGTTACTCTTACGCACGTTTCCCATGTCTCTCTCAGGTGCTGCACTTGACTGGTACAGCTCTCTTCCCAGCCATTCCATCTTCACATTCACTCAATTGGCTCAGCTCTTCCTCGATCATTTCTCCATCAATATCACCAAGAAGGTCTCCATCACAGACCTCTATTCTATCTGCCAGTTCGAGGATGAATCTATTGCTAATTTCGTCGCTCGGTGGAGGGGCCTTATCAATCAACTTTCATTTTCCTTACCCCAGCCTGAGCTTATTGAACTTTTCTCTCAAGCCTGCGCTAAACATATTTCTTCTACCTTGAGGGTTCAAACCTTCCGCACTTTTGACGAAGCCTTCACGATGGCTCGTAAACTTGAGTTACGTGCCGTTGAGGAGAATAAAGTCAAGTTGCGGAGTAAGAATCCCAACTCCAAAATCAATGACCCCTCTTCTAAACCTTCCTCGTCCAATTCTAAATCTAAAGCTTCAGCAAATGCTGTGGTTGTTAGATCTTCTTCCTCTTCACCTTCAACTAATCAACCTGAACCATCCACGTCTATGAGCGCCACTCGTCAATTTTAGTAGAGATACATACAGCGACAGTTTACTCCACTTGGAGAATCATACGCATCTGTGCTGGAAAAACTCATCAAACAAGGGGCCATCAATCTCCCTCAGATCCGACCTCCACCACAATTTGATCCCTCATGCACCATCCCTGCGTGGTGTAGGGAAAATGACTTCTGCCACTACCACCGTGTTAAAGGTCATGACACGGGCAACTGTAAAACCCTTAAAAACATAGTCCAAGACATGTTGGAAAAGGGTGACCTCATCCTCGACAATCCTAATGCCCCTCCTAATCAAGGTATCGATATCTTCAAACAACTGTTTCCCAATCATCCACCAACCCAAAACAACGTCCAGACCTTGACTGACAATACCCATGAACATAATATTCGAACAGTCAATACGGTCTCACCCCTCATTTCTAACCAACCTCAAGAGGTGACTTCATCCATCAGTCCATCACATGTGGACGAACCTCTTTCACTGGCTAGTTCTCCCTCAACTTCTCTCATTTTGGAGGACGCCTCGACCTTACCTGTTCAGCCAGTTTCACCATCTTCTTTCTTGCTACCCATGGAAGACCCAACCTTTCCTACTCCTCAACCACAAGTGGAGGGCACTATCATCCCTGCCCTTTACCCGCTTGAGGAGCTTCATTCTCCAATTTCTTCTCCACCCAGGGAAGAACCCATCTCTCCTTCGTCCCCAACCAAACATGAACCTGTCCAGACTTCACCATGCTTTGGGCCTGAGACTACTACACCCATCTTACCTTCAGTCCCACAACCGTCGACATCTTCTCAAGAGCCCAAACTTCATCCTGCATCTTCTCAGCCATTTTCCCGACTAGTGGAGAGACTCAAACTTCTCCCTTCTAGGAAAGTGGAACATCAGGGATTGTGGGACCGTCTCACAGCTCTTCAACAAGCCTGGGCCCTCTCATCTCATGCTGCTAATCCTCCCATGACAGAACCTCCTAAGACTATCAACAAAAAACTGATCTCCACTTCCAGACCGTCTACATCTTCATCAACTTCATCGAAATCAAAACCCTCATCTACTCCGCCTAAACCTATCAAATCGCTTGGCATTCGCCCCGTCTCCAACCTCACTCATCCACAAGTGAAGGTGGACTTAACCCAGACTTCAACTAATAGTAGTCTTCAACCTAAATCACACAAGACTACCAAACCACAGAGGCGAGCACCTCCTCTTCCGTCACCATTGCCCTCCATTTTTGGCCCGCATCCTTCAACCCTAACCAGAGTCCTTCCCACTCCAACCTCTAATCAAAACCGATTGCCTCCTTTGCTTCCTTTATCGACCACTAACCTACCCTCTTCCAAAAAGGCGGTACCTCTCATGAAGAGTGTACCATCTCAGCCTGTCATCGCACCATCAACCCAGAAGGTGGTATGAAAACCCCCTCCAACTTTGCCCAAGCAAAAGTCACCGACATCGCATACATCGATGAGCATGGATCCTTTAGTGGGTTCATACTCTTTAATCTTGCAACGACTTTTGCAAACTTCTAGCATAACTCTTCCACCCATCAAGCCCTTTCAACCTCTTGGGTCTAAACCCTCCTGGTTCGACGACACGAAGATTTGTTTATATCATCGTACACCAGGACACGACACCGAGACTTGCTGTGCCCTCAAGGCTGTCATTCACCGTTATCTGGAGAAAGACACTCTTCTCTTTGAGGACACTTTCGACCGCCCCCTGACTCCTTCTCATAACCCTTCTACCTCTTCAAACCCATCTACATCTCATCAACCGATTACGACCCCTTCATCATCTTCACCTCCCATCTTTGAAATCAATGCCATTCATATCACCACTAGGTCACAGAAGGACAAGGCGAAAGAAAAAGCTGCCATTCCTTGGACCTACCCTTTTGTCAATCCACCTCAACTGCCTAAACCTAAGATTTCTATCCTTGGCGCGCCTCAACCCTCCTCTTCTTCTTCTTCTTTCAAACCAATCCACGACTCTATGTTGAAACAGCTTCACCAGACGCCTGTGAAGATGTCCCTCTATGATCTCATCCAAACCTTGCCCCAACATCGTCAGGCCCTCATCCAAGCCCTGCAGGCAGCGAAGGTCCAACCCGAGGATCCCCAGCCACTTGCTACCCTTGTCCACTCCTTAGCCCCTATCGCCTCCATCACATTCAACAATTCTGAGATTCCTACATCCAACACGGAAGATCAGGACGCCGCCCTCTTCATCACCGCCTATATCGATCGAACACGCATTAAACACGTTATGATCGACGGAGGCGCTAGCATCAACATCATCTCCACCCATGCCTTTGATCAGTTGGCTCTTCCCAAGAATTGCGTCTCCAAAACTGACGTGATCTTGCGCTCTTTCAATGACACTACTACCACGACCATTGGCACAGTCATCCTTCATATTCACGTTGGTCCACGCACAGTCCCGGAGCTCTTCTACATCATCGAAGGAGAGTTCCAATACAACATCTTACTAGGCCGACCCTGGATCCGCCCCATGGCCTGTGTCCCCTCCACCCTGCACCGTTGTGTGAAGTTTGAGCATGATGGACAAGTCCATACCATTCCTGCTGACCCTTCGCCCTTCAAAACATGCAACACCACCTACCGTCCAAATGATGTCCTCATTCCTATCAAGCCATCAACTCTGGCACTGCCTCCATCCGCGGAAGCTTCGACGAGTTTGCAACAGGCGGTCGCCCTTACACCTCCCCTTCAAGCGACAACCACAGACCCCATGGAAGACGTCTTCCAAAGACTTTCATTGGGAGAATATCACTTGCTGGCTTTAGACATGTTCCAAACTCCACAAGAGTATGGATGCCTTCATCATAGCCCCAGCTACGACCATCGGATTGGGATGATCATACCTTATGGTCCCCCTCACCTCCGCACCAACCTCATCTATGGGGGGCTTAATCAAGCTCCTATTGATGGTAATCCTCTTTCTTCACCTCAACCTTTCACATCAGATTTCTCATTTCTTGGCAACCCCGCCTTTGCACACACTTACCTTTACAGGTGTGCATGGAAGGGTTTTGGTTTCGGACGCTATGAGCAGGGCTCCCATCAGCCTATGCAACCGCTCAATGATGATGACGCCAAGAAACGGTATGGTCTGGGATATCACGACCCCACTCAAGACCCTTTAGACCTTTGCCCTAAACCAATCCTTGACCAATCTCCTCCACACTCGCCTGTTTCGCCACCTTCACCTATGGAGTCAGTGGTTTCCATTCCTCCTAGTTTTTTTTCTATAAACACCATCCGCCTGGACCCCTTGACTTATCAGCTCAATGGGGTATCCAAATCTCTCCCTCTCATTCTTCCCAGCATGATCGAAGATGAGTTGGCAACCATTCACACTGTTCATTGCGTTGACGATGACGCCATTCTTTCTTACATGGGCGCTGACGATTCTTTCATCCAGCGCTCCCTCCCTTCTGAGACCCAGGTTATGTTAAATGAATCAACCATTGACATCAACCTTCCTTCTTTTGATGTTCCTCATGTCTTAAAGATTAGCCAATCTTTAGACGCTCAGGAGCAGCTTGACTATACCCAGTTCCTCTCCGACCATAGCAAGGCATTTGCTTGGACTTACAGTGATATGCCTGGCATCGACCCCACCATCATTACCCATAACATTGTCACCAAATCAGAGGCTAAGCCTGTCAGGTAAAAGCTTCGAAAGATGCATCCTCGCGTTGCCCTCCTTGTTAAAGAGGAGCTTCAGCATCTCCTTTCTGTCTCCTTCATCCAGCCCATCGATTATCCACAGTGGGTCTCTAACATCGTCCTAGTCACCAAGGCAACTGGGGGGATTCGGATCTGCACAGACTATCGCGACCTCAACCTAGCCTGTCCCAAAGATGACTTTCCTCTTCCTAACATCGACCAGCTTGTTGATCTTATGGCCGGATATGAGATGTTATCTCTTATGGATGGGTTTTCAGGATACAATCAAATCCTGATCGCTCTGGAAGATCAGCACAAGACTACCTTTATTACCCCATGGGGGACTTTCTGTTATCGAGTCATGCCTTTCAGCTTGAAAAATGTAGGAGCCACTTATCAGTGCACCATGACCTACATTTTCCATGATCTCCTCCACAAAATCATGGAGGACTATGTGGATGACCTGCTCGGCAAGTCCAAGCTTCGCCGCGACCATCTAACCATTCTCAAAATCATCTTTTCTCATCTTCTTCAGTACAATGTTCGTCTTAACCCCAAGAAATGTGTTTTTGGGGTCCTCTCTGGCAAGCTTCTCGGCTTCATTATTTCTTTTCGTGGCATCGAGATAGATCCTGCCAAGATTCGCGCTATCCTCGAAATGCCTCCCCTGACCAATCTCAAGCAGCTATGCAGTTTGCAAGGGAAGCTCCAATCCATTCGTCGCTTCATCTCGCAGCTTTCAGACTACTATCAACCTTTTCATCATCTCCTTAAAAAGGATGTCATTATTACATGGGATAAGAACTGTTAAGAGGCTTTTGAAGCCTTAAAATGCTATCTGGTCTCTCCACCAGTCCTCATTCCACCTAAAGATGACCAACCCTTCTACCTTTATATCTCAGCCACTCACCATTCGTTAGGTGCCATGATCGCGCACTGAGACGAGCATCACCGTGAGCAAGCCGTTTATTACATCAGCCGAACACTGGTCGACTATGAAACTTGGTATACCCATATCGAGAAACTCTATTTGGCGTTAGTCTTTGCTGCTACTAAGCTTCGCCACTATCTTCTCAGTCATAAAACCTTTGTCATCACTCACACTGACCCTCTCAAGTATATGCACTCCAAGCCATATCAGAATCAATGTATGGCTCAGTGGCTCATGCTGCTTGCTGAGTTCGATCTCGAATTCATCTAGTAGAAATCTATCAAGGGGCAAACCATCGCTGATCAGCTAGCAGATACCCCTCTTCCTGACAATCAACCTTCATAGTGTGAATTCCCTGACGAGTCTATCGCTGCGCTTTCCTCCGACGACACCACCTATCAGATGACTATGTTCTTTGACGGTTCCAAATGTCAACTAGGTGGGGGTGCTGGGGTTATTCTCATTCCACTCGAAGGAGAGCCCATGCCTCTGTCTTTTAAACTCGACTTTGATTGTACCAATAATATGGCCGAATACGAGGCCTTAATTTTGGGACTTCAGACCGCCCTTTCTCTCAGCATCACATCCATCAAC
The DNA here is from genome assembly GCA_037957365.1 of Torreya grandis. Taxonomy (NCBI): domain Eukaryota; kingdom Viridiplantae; phylum Streptophyta; class Pinopsida; order Cupressales; family Taxaceae; genus Torreya; species Torreya grandis. The sequence goes on from JARHVA010005062.1 coordinate 98,093, forward strand.
ATCTTCGGTGACTCGCAGCTCATCGTCAATCAGGTCAATGGTTCATACCTCTGTAAAAATGAAATTTTGCAAAGGTACAAAAACCATGTTGACATTCTCCTTACATCTTTCGACCATTTCCTCCTGCAGACTGTTCCTCGATCCATGAATAAGTTTGTTGACACCATGGCTTCTCTCACTTCACATATCCCATCTTCCTCATCTGCATCCAGACTTTTTGTCACGATGCGTTGTGTGCCATTGCCTTCATATATCTCTCCTCACATTCATCATGTCAACACTATAGACCCTAGTCCACAAGACGCTTGGTATAAGCAACTTGTAGACTTCTTATCTCTCTCTGTCATTCCTCCCAACCTCTCTAGTAATGCACGACGAGATTTTATCAAGTGTACCACTCGCTATACCATGCTAGGAGGTCTTCTCTATAAGCGAGGCTTCGACGGCCTCCTTCTTCGCTGTCTCACCTCCACTGAAGCATCTCAAGCCATTCAACAAGTCCACGACGGGATTTGTGGCAGACATTTCAGTGGGAATTCGGTTGCCAAGCGCATCCTTCGTCTGGGCTATTATTGGCCTACCCTTCATCAAGACTGTAGCGATTATGTTCGGCGTTGCATCAAGTGTCAGCAGCACTCTAACTTGCTTCATCTCCCCAGTCACGCCTTACAAATTGCTCAGGATTTCTGGCCTTTTTCTCAATGGGGTTTAGATCTCATCGGTGAGATTAATCCTCAATCGTCTCTTCGTCATCAATCCATCATCACAGCCACTGAATATTTCACCAAGTGGGTGGAAGCCATTCCTCTCATCTCCACAAAAGCCGACAAGATCGTCGACTTCATCAACACCCACATCATCTGTCGTTTCGGTGTCCCTCATAAAATCATCACCGATAACGGCAAGTCCTTTAAAAACAAAACTGTCTAAAAGCTATGCGACTCATTCGGCATCAAACTCAGTTTCTCTTCGCCTTACTACCCACAAGCAAATGGGCAGGCCGAGGCTTCCAACAAAATTCTCACCAAAATTCTCATGAAAGTGGTTAGTGACACAGGCAGGGATTGGCACATTCACATTTCCTTCACTTTGTGGGCCTACCGCACTAGCATCTGAACCTCTACGGGTGCTACCCCTTTTTCTCTCATGTACGGAATAGAGGCTATCTTACCTCTCGAAGTACAGATCCCGTCTCTCCGCATTTCTCTACATGATATCCTTTCCAACGATGACTTTCATCAAGATCGCTTAGCTCAACTTGAGTTACTTGACGAACGGCATCTTGCTGCCCTTAATCATCTCCATGTCTATCAACGTCGCATCAAACGCACCTATGACAAAAATCTGCGAGAACGAGACTTCAACATCGGAGACCTCATCCTCAAAGAGAATCAACACGTGACCAATATGGAGTGAAGTAAACGAGGCAAGTTTGACCCTAATTAGCTCAGACCTTTTATTATCACGCACAAGTATGGATCAGGGACTTACCGTCTGTCTTCTCTTGATGGACGACCAGAACTTGAGCCTCTTAATGCGTTGCATCTGCGACCGTTCTATTGTTAGTCGAGTATTCGTCCACTTGACACTTAACTTGAGCTCGTCCCTTGAGCAATCCCCATCCTTTTAGTCCTCCTTCCTTTCAACCCTATTCCTCTTAACAATTCCTATAACCCTTTTATGCTGTATGGATGCTTTGTCCTAATAAAAGGGAGCCCTTAACCTTCTATAATCTTGTCCATGACTCACATTTCTGTCAAAACAAATCAAGATGTCACAATATCCATGGTCACTATATCAATGTCAAAATCAAAAAAAAAAATAGACTGCTCCCTCGAAGGACAGCTATACTATCATTGCTGTAATTAATAGACTGCTCCCTCGAAGGACAGTTATTCAAAAGCCCTTATATTAAACAAAAATCTAGACCACTCCCTTGAAGGATGGCTATGACTCAATCTAGCAATAAACAACACTATTTTAGAAGCTTCTCGCATTGATCAGCTTCACAACCTGACCACCAAGCAAACGACATCTCTATGCAGGCTTCCCGCATTGATCAGTCTGCGCTTAAAAAAAAAAAAAAAAAAAAATTGAATGAGTCATGGACTTGACTTATAGTTGTCTCAGGGTCTCTTATAAAAAGGGGCATAGTTATCTCTGCTCGTACAACGGGTTACCCTCTTTCCTCCTCCTATCACCTGCTCAAGGGACTTCGAGCTCACTTTAATGTCTAAGTGATTCGATTACCGCTCTAACATAACCACGGTCAACGACGTCATGCATGACTGGGGCTCTTGGTTCTCATAACCCCTATCTATGCTATCTTTTTGGTCCTTGTCAATGAAAGAGCAATATGCTTTTCACTTCTTCTACACTTTGGTCACATTCACCTTCATCACTTGTCAATCGACTCAACTCAACTCTCTTTTCAGACCATCAACATGACTTAGCCTATTCATCCTAGTTTCTATGGACACCAATACACATGGAAACTATCGACCCGCCACAATTTATGTTTAGCATAAACCAATACTTGCTGAAGCATAAATAAACCTCAATTCATTTTTAGCATACATCCATCATGAATATGGAATATTGCTAGGGATGAAAAACCCCTCAACCAATGTTGCAGAATACACCATTTGGAAAAGACTGCAACATCTTTTTTCTTCATCATTTCATCATAACCACGACCAATCTATCAACCATTTTAACCACCTAAATCTCTCTGATGGACAAACCTTCTTTCCTTCTTTTAACCATAACCTTGTCCTTGACCACGACCCATTTTATCCCTTTGACCCTCCCTCCCTTCTAGGGAGAACTACATTGGCCTGAGGCCCTATCACCAGGGCTATGTAGGCAGCACTCAGTTGACATGGAGTCTTCTGGGGTTAGCTCAGCCACATCCTTTCATCCATTCCTCCCCTCGACCACCAACCATTGGAGATCATGCCTATCTCCTCCGACCTCGACTACTTCCAAGACACTGTTGCCTTGGTTGTTTTTGCATGTATGCTACCTCATGACTGGTTAGCAGAATTGTGCGCAGACCTTTTTTAGACCCTCACAAGTATAGGATCACAAGCCGGTTGATCCACACTACTTGTGACTTTTTCATGTTTCTAGGAGCACTTCCTGAGCCTGGGATACCTGGAACACGACAACCATTTGGAGCTTCAACTTAGATTGAGTAACCTGATCAGCAGACGACTAAATGCTGGGGCCTGGTTATTTCAATTTTGGCACTCCTCGACCCTTGACCTGTGACACTTTTGACCTGACCATCTCATGCAGTGGTATGTGCACAATCACGACTTTTGTAGCGTTCACCCTCACCCCTTTTTCATCCACTCCTTATCAAATCAGCACCCGATTCTTGGTTCCCTTCCCTCAACTCCTGCTTTGAGGGGGAATACCTTATCCATAATCGGGGCAACCTATCTTTTTCCTATTTTGTCTTGCAATTCATTCGAACAACCAACAAGACGAAATCAACCTTATCCCTCACCTGGGGCAATTACTCCTATTTTTGTCTTGCAGTTCGTCCAGAACAACCAACAAGACAAAAAGGGGCAAATGTAGACACCAAAATCGTGTCGACTCCCCTGGTCATTCCCCGTCTTATTCTTCTTCGCTTATTTAACCCTTGTTGATCACTTGTTCCACCAACCTTGACCCTGACAGCATGTAAAAATGAGCACAAAGCTAAAGCTAGACTCTGTCCTCATTGTGCATCTGCCGACGACGGTCTTTACCCGGCTGATGTCACCGACGTCGGCAATCTTGCCGACGTCGGTCACCTTACCGTTATCCCTTTTCAGTTCTCATTCGGTTCCCGATCGGTTTCTCGAAACGGTTATCGAACCATCTCTCAAACCGTCCCCCTGGCCTTCATCAGCGTCCGTTGATCAATCCCGCACAAGAAGAACATAATCATTCAATCTCCTCTCCAAACTCCGACATCCACAGACTCTTGCAATCTCGCGATCAACTGACTCCAGCATCCACCAACTCCAGTGTTCATTTCAATTCGGCACTGCACAGAGAACTTCAACTATGGCTTTCATCATGGCTTCTGACAGGTAAGTATTTTTCTTTGTTTCTTTTGATTATTCTTCATTCACTATTTCTATCATCTCGAAGCTTCAAAACCATAGACCCAAGTTTTGAATCTCTCCTTTACATTCTTGCCCACTATCTGAATCCATAACTCAGTCCAGACTCTGCTAAAACCCCCAGACTCTGTCCAAAACCTGATCTTACTTTCCCCAGACCCTATCCTGACCTTATCCCGATTCCATCAGACCCTATCCTGACCCTATCAAGACTCTGTCCTGACTCTCCCAGACTTTTTGCAACTCTGTCTAGAACCTGCCCTGACCGACGCCGATCACTGCCCCGACCAACGACGGTATCTCAACCGACGTCGGCACTTTCCCTAACCGACGCCGGCATTACAGAGACCGACGCCGGCGACTGTGCAGAACAGTGCCACTTATCAGGTATGCCTTTTTATTTTCTATCATTTATTTCTGTCATTTTCTCTTTCATTATCTATTTTCGTCAAATATTCCACTTTTTATCAGTGGGTTGATATCCTTCTAGGGAGTCTTCATACTTCCAGGATCGGGCGTTCGCCTGACAGCCCACCATATCTTTGACTAACATCTTTCTGTGTTTTAGTCTCTTTTCTTCGCAGGTGTCATTCCTCCACAGCCAAAGAGGTGAAAGGTGGAAAATAGCTGAGGATGATTTTCCCTAATGAACAAGCTGAGGTTCCCAAGAATCATACTAGAGTAAATGCCTCAAAAGATAAGTCCAACATCTTGACAAAGGATAACTATACTATAGAGGACACCTAGGAAGGTCACCCCATTTAACATGTTTTTTCCTGTGTCTGTTCTCATTTTTGTTGTTAGTCTTTTTCTTTTGATTGTTTGGCCATTTGGGGCTTGGTTATAACTCTTTGTCTCACTTTTTGTGGTTTTGGGTCCCTATAAAACTCAATTTTACATTATCAAATAAAAAAATTATAAACTTTAATTCCATTTGAATTTAAATAATCTTGTCATTAAAATAAAAATCCCATTTTAAATCACCAATCAAATATAATGGGTCTTCACTAGGGCTTATCTCAACATCTCCACACAATCTATCAACACTATTGTAACTATCTCCTTACCTCCCTCTACCCCCACCCTATATTTACCTTATATTGATAATTTATCAATAACTACTAAAGGGTATTAAATTTTTTATAAACCATAAACATTAATTAGGAGAACAAGTGCAAGAATAACAAAATTATCTAATTTTACCCTCAAATCCATTTCATCAAAACTCTTAGTGTTGTCATTGGACATATATTTTCTTCTATTAGATATGTTTGGAAAATATTAAAGTGGCATATATTTTATGTTAAGACTCAAAACCTTTTTTCAAGGCCTATGATAAAATTTTGAAATGAATATATATAAAGTGTTATTAATACATTTTATATAGTAATATAGAAATGTGTTAGCTATTACAGTTATAGTTAGGTGTTTCAATTAAGAGATGAGTTATACCACACAATTATTATAATACATGATGAAATTTAAAATAAATGTAATAAAACTTAAATTTTTATTTGATTTTAATTATATAAAATTATAATTTGAATATAAGAATAATAACATAACAATTTCAAATGAGATGCATTATAATATTTGATCATGATATATGTACTATGATCTATATCTTTAAGTTCACTAAAATTATAGATTAATCATAGTTGGATTTTTATATAGTCACAATACCCACCTACTTAAATAATACTAAAAAACCTATTGACATGATCAAATATTTATAACACATTATTTTTGACACAAACATTAACTTTTCACTACAATTTCAATGCACCTTAACATTTCACAATATAAGGCATCACATTGAAGCATGTTACCTAGTGATTTTTAATGAATCCACAATACCCTTAAATAATTCAATGAATTAAATATAAATGGTTATGAAATTCATTGGATGATCCCTAATAACACATCACAAGAAAATGTGTAGCTAGACCAAGTTATGCATAAGATAATTTATATGGATGTTACAATCTCACAAGGTTATGTCACAATGTTTTGAAACCAAAGGATGGATATAAGACTTCTTATGTATTAATCCTTATATTCATATTGTTTCACACCAAAATATTATATGAGACATCACAAGCTTTCACACCAGACTCACAATACTTTAATTTGAAACTAGCACCAAACTAAACAAAGATCCTTGATAACATACTTGCATACAAATTCATAAGTAGATATAAACTAAAACAAACCATGCACACTATCAAAAGATGAAAAACATATTACATAGAATATATGTGTGGATGATGATGATGATGATGATGATGATGATGATGATGATGATGATGATGATGATGATGATGATGATGATAATAATAATACTAATAATAATAATAATAATAATAATAATAATAATAATAATAATAATAATAATAATAATAATAATAATGGAACCTAGATGGCTAGAAATAGGTAACACTCAACGAGTAGTTTTTCAAAAACAAGCAGTGGGTGGGAAGTTACAGGTGAGGAGAGTGGAGATGGAGAAGATGAAGATGATGATGCCCATGAATATGGGAGTCAAGGGATGAGATTAAAAGCATTAATTCATGTTGTTTATCAATTCTGGTACCCACTCTATAGATCTAGATGGAGCATGAAGGCATGGTCATAGTTTGGGATGCATTTGACAAAATCTACACTTGGGATAATGGTGATGTTTTAGCCTCAAATTCACTTTAAAGTGATAAAAATAGCTAGGCAAAATATATTTGTATGGATATTTATCTCTTGGGCTATAATTTTGAAGCTACATGGTCTTTGCATTTACTTTAGAGGATCTACATCTCTTATGCCTCAATTTAAACCAAATGGAGTCCCAAACAAGGTGTTGATGGATCTGAGTCTGGAGTAGATAAGGGTCTTTACATGGTGTGGAGTTGCTTAGTCTCTGACTTTAGGCATATTACAGAAGAGAAAAAACCCCTAGCACTCCAAGTAGACTTGTGCTCTTTTGGTTAGAATGGTGTGGACTTTCTTACCCACTATTACTCTTTGCATGATGTATTACATAGGATGGAGAGAAAGCAAAGTAGAGGAAGCTACCAAACTTTCCCTCCTTTATCTTCTAGCTTCAATGTGCTACAAAAGCATACCAAGGTTATTCCTCCTTGTGGAGATGATGGTGGAAAATCTTTTGTTATGTCTTGGTCCTACTCTTTGGTTAGGCTCGATAAATTTTTTTGTAAGGGAGGTGGTTGGTCATCCTCTGACTTGTTCATCTTATTTGGTAAGACTATTATTTTTTGATCCTTGGATTGGGTAGAAGATAGAAGATCCCACCCCTATTTTTTTTGGGGCCATGATGGGAGTTAGAGGAACCCACTCTCATGTTTTGTTATGTGGTAAGGTTTTTAGAGGAAGCCATGCTTTGACCTTGCTTATTTGCTTAGAAAATGTTTTTTCTTAATTTATTTCACCTAGACAATAGTAATTTGGTCCTTTATCTAATTTATGTAGAAGGATTTTTGTTGAATATAAGAGGACCCATTTGTTTAATTGTCAATGTTATAGGATCCTTAAAACCCCTGGTTGTGGGTTCCTTAAAACCCTCATGCTTCATGTTCTATGGTTGTGAGTGCCTCAAAACCTCCTGGTGTTTTGTAAAGATTATGGATCCTAGTGGGAAGATCAATTTTTTTAGAGGACCCTACCTTAATGCGGTCCTCTTTCACTATTTAAATATGGATTATAGAGGAATATGTGTAGATGTTCTTCAAGCTACAAGATTATGTAGGAAAATCAAATATGAAGAGAACCCATATTAGTTTAAATTGATTTGGCTCATGATGAATATTAGAGTTCCAACCAAACATTTCTATCTTAGTGTGGGTGATAGAGGAATTTACCTTTGTAGATGTGATGTAGACACCCCAAGAGGTGGAAGACCTCCTTTTCTAGTTGAATTTATGTGTTGTACCTGGTTTCTTGTTATGTTTTGCAAAGCTATGAATCTTAGAGGGAAGGGAAACCCTCTTGTTGGAAATTTATTATTTGAAGGCTATGCTAAAGACCCTAATGGGAGAAGATCTCCCCCTTCAGGGGTATTTCTAGTTTACAAAGTAACAACTTTTTTGTGTTCTATAGGTTATGAGATCTCAAAGTATTTGGTTGTGTGACTCCAAAAAAACCTCATGTTTTTTAGTTTCACTTTGGTCATTAAACCTTTACTCTATTGATTTAAGGTTTGAGGAGCCTCCAAACCCTCTTTATTGTACTCATAGGTTATGGAAGCCTCAAAACCCCTAGTTGTGGGAACCCTTAAAACCCTATGCTCTTTAAAAATGTTGTGATTCAACTGTGCTAAAGCTATGTGGATATCCCAAGAGGCATAAGACCTCTTCTTCCTATTGGACCTTTGATTTATAACATGCTTCTTTTTATGCTTCTCTTGGATGTGAATATTAGTGGGAATATAAATCTACTTTCTATGATTTTTTTGTATGAATGTCATATGGAAGATCCTGATGATGGAAGACCCCCCTTACTGGTAATTCTAATGGCATACAGTACCCCTAGAAAAGTCATAATGAAAGGTGACTATCCTTTGATTTTCATTATTTAATTTCACTTTTAGGTTACAGGACCTTTAAAACCATTGGCTGTGGGAATATTTAAAACCCTCAATGATCTTTCATCTTGTTTTGGTCATGGGACCCTTACTTCACTTGTTAATGGTTGAGGGACCCTTAATATCCTCATGTCTTACCTTGGTCATGGGACCTTCACTCTACTTGCTAAAGGTTGAGGGAGTCTTCAAAGCCTCATTACTGCACTCATAGGTTATAAGATCCTTATAACCCCTAGTTGAGGGAATCCTTAAAACCCTCATGTTCTCTTGTCTCTCCTTGATTAGGGATAACTCTACTTCTCTTGTTGTTGGTTGGGGGATTCAAGCCTTGATGCTACACTTAATTTTTAGGGAGATCTACCACCATCTTAGTTGTACCTAGATGTGGGTCCAGTTGTCAAAATCCTCACTCTCTTAGTTCATATCACCAGTTTCAAAAGTGTTTACCCTATCAAATAATAATAATAATATACACAAAATTGAAAACTTATGATTCTATAAAAATAATTACTTTTTACTAAATGTTAGATTACATATTTTAGTTAATGAAGGAATACAAATAAGTTGAAATACTTTTTCATCATTATTCCTAAATACAATTAAATATTAAATAACATTTTAAAGTGATTTTTCATTTAGTTTGTTACACTTTTATGATATTTTCTAGAAAGTATTTTCTAAGCAAAAATGACTGTAATATAGTAAGTATGCTCCATATTATGACCATGGAATCTCTAGATACAATGTCATTTGGTATGTTACTTTTAGTGGATAGGGTTATTTTTTCATTTTTAAAAATATCTCCACTAGATTTAGATCAAAATATTTTAATTTGATGAGGTATATGCCTTAATTTGTTTAAGTTGTAACTTTAAAACATTTAAATTTTTATAAAATAATTTGAAATATATATAAAATCTACTCAAACATTAGAGTATAACTTTATATATAATAAATAATGAAAACATTTGAGTGGAGCTTGATATTAATCTAGTAAATGCAAGATAAACACATATTCAAATAAAAAATTCTCAATATGAAGCTTTATCATGTTGTATTTTTTTTCCTTTCTATATTTTTAAAATCATGTTATTTGTTTTAATGCATTAATTACAATCTTTATCTTTCAATAAAACAACACATATATTCCAAATATTATATTCTATGTGAAATGGAGATGACCTTTCATATAAAAGTGCAAACATAATGTGCCTCTCTAATTGAATGTACAAACCAAGATCTTCTTTTGAAAAAATTTAATGCCCATATTTTTATGGAGAATTACTCAAGTTTTCAATTGTGTAATTGATGGCCTACATTTTTAGAGTTCTCAAAGGATTTAGGTAGGTGATTATAATACTTCACCTTTTTTTACATTTTTCTATTGATATAGAAACCTTTTTTTTATATTTATTGGCTTGACATTTCCTTCTTGTGTAGAATAATTTAATCTTAAACATGGATATTATTAACCTTAATAATTTCATAATTGACAATGTCAAGCTAGCTTAAGATCTAGCTAAGGATATTCATCCATTTAAGATTCCACATCCCCCATTGTAATATATTATCCACCTAAAACACACCTTTCAATCAGATCCTTGAGCCCTTATTAAAAACAATGATCAATTCAAGGAAAAATTATCTCAAAAAGTTCTCTTTATGAATATAATAATATAAAAATCCATGGAAAATTATTTTGATTTAATTTTATAGATGAGGAAGGTAATGAAGTGCATATAAATACTTTTAATCAAGCATCCAATGAGTTATTTTAACATTTTTAGCCTAGTTAGGCATGTATTATTTCTAATGGTCAAGTCAAGGAATAAAAATACATCGATTTGAATGATCCATGGGAATATTATTTCACTCGACATCCACTATGACTCATTTTCCATTTGAAGCATCATAAATTTTACTTCACATCTTCCACTTTAAGCCAATGAAAGAGTTAAGAATATGGATTCATATTCCATAGTTGATATTACTGGTGTTTTCTTAATAATCTGTAGAATAAAAATGGTTCAGAGATTAACAAATAAATATTAAAACTCATATATTTATGTATGTATGTATGTATGTATGGATGTATGGATGTATGCATATATGTATGTATGTATGTATGTATGTATGTATGTATGTATGAAGGTGTAGTGTTAAGTCACACTTTATATTTTTCATTGTGTTGTGAGGAAATCAAATTTTTGATTTGTGTAGTGAAAAATTAATTTTGTTCTTATAAAAAAATTAGGTCAGCAAACTACATAAAATTATATATATATATATATATATATATATATATATATATATATATATATGTGTATGTATTAAAATGATATTTTTAATAAAACTTTATATAAAAGAGGAAAATAATTTAAAATAATTTTTTTTTGAGGTTTATATTATTCACTCCACATCTGAGTCAAAAACTGCTCTTTAAGGAACAATATTAATTAGGATCTATATTCTTGTAATTCATGAGATGGTGACCATAGAAAAATCTCAGTTTTTTATTAGGTCCATAATTACAAAAATTATTTTGGAAAAATTATATTCCCTGACATGCCCTCTTATAGTTGAAAAGAAACAATAAAGTAATAATTCAAGCAAAAAATAGACAACATTTTTTGTGCTACCCAAATGTGGTGGTGATTTGATAAAATGTGATTATACATATATGTTTAAGCTTTGAAATCCAAGCCGCATTGAATAATTTAATTACACCACCATATTTTATGAGACATCATTTTAAATAATGGGCATTTATGTTAGGGAAATTTAATTATTAATTATAGAACTAAAATGTGTCCACAAAATTTTAGGTCATGTGGATTTTCACCATCTCCTATTCCATAACATCCCCACTAAGATCTACCTAAAATAAGTGATTTTTTGTAGATAAATAAATATAATATAAATAGATTACACCTCAAGAATCTAATAAAAGATCATAAAAAATACTCTACACATGCTAATGTTAAATACAATATATTACATCATACATCACATATCTCTAATATCATGAGAACACGTCATAATACAAATATAGAAAATAATTACATTAACTCAGCCATGGTTCAAACAAGTTTATGACCTATACTATCAATGTAAAATAATAAGTAATTACATCTCTTCATGACAATATTTCAATAATAATTATAATACAATACAATGTACATATAATATACATGGCTCCCTAAAGCATAGTTCCCAATCTCTAGTATCTATGGAAATCTCAGGCGTCATCTCAAAAGTAGTATTATTGTGGAAAGGGAGAGCATCATCCAAACACTTTTCCACACTAACCATAGACCAATGATCACCACACTAATCCCATCAGGGAATGGCCCTCCCTTCATGGATGAGTAGATAGTGATGGCATGGGAATCCAAAGAGATATGCTAGTACTCATGTACAATATGATTTCTAAAACTAAACATGCACTATATCATAGGAAACTCATTCTATTACAAGATATTGCACAAACATGTAAATCATAATTATGAAATGATAATGTCTCACTAAACATACTTCGGCCAAAGTTTTCAAAAATAATAAATAATAGTTATTTATAGATCAATCAAAATTCATCGACACCACTTAATTGGATTGCTTTCATCTAGCATTATGATGTTAATAAGCCAATGAAGTCTATCTCACTCCTTACTTAGTATCAAAAATGTGAGATTGGTCAACATAATATAACCAAAATATTTATAAAAATTACATCCCAATAGTAATCGTATCACATAACATGTTAAACATAGGATTAATTAAAAACATACATTTATTTTATCAAATGTATGAATGAATATTACATTATTATCTATCTCATACTAGAAATAATGACTACAATTAATACTATCTAGGTAAAATACACATTTAATTATAGATTCTAATTAACATAATTATTTTCCAAACATTGTATACCCTATGATAACCCATATTACCATAGTCTACTGATTTTAAACATAACTACAAAGTTCTGCAACTAGTTTAATAAAGTAGTCATAAATCCATGGAAACATAAACTCTTATACAAATAACTAGATATAAAAAAACAAATCTCAGTACACATGAAACATAAAATACTTTAATCTATCATTTGTTATACTCTCAAGGGTTTGTATGAATGCATTAGTAAAGCTCTTATTATACATAACTCTTTAATATAGTTTATTACCACCTCTAGAATTAAAATAATAAGTACACACCCCTATGTATATGAATATGCTAATAGGAAATTTTACACCAATATTTCACATTAAACATATCGTTGATAATTCATAAATATGTAGCTTATATTAATGTTACACTTACACCACATGTTTTGATTCACAAGCTATATATCATAAGTATACTCATGCATATCACAATGAAGACTAATTTGAGCTCTTTATACCTCACATGCCTCATTAAATATTTTTAGGAATCTCAATATACTAACCACATGTATACACCTATAGTTATTAATATTCCCAAATAGAGTTTTTAACATGCATTATAATGAATAGATTGACTATCATTTATAAGTCTCATTACTTATGGGAATATTATAAACAACTCCCCTTAGTCAATTTTGAGCTTATATATATTTTCCTGTCAAATCATTATTTAGTTAGGACTACCAAACATTCATAGTTTTCTTAAATCTGATTGAGTATACTATCCCACATCTTACTATAAGGTCAATTTCATCAATCCTTGGTTTTTGCATGAGCTTAATTCATATTTACCTATATATACTCATGTATAAACCCATTCAAATAGACACATGTCCCAAGTACATTTTTAATCTACATTAAGGATATATATATATATATATATATATATATATATATATATCATTGAATCTGCACCCATATCAGATTATATCTGAGCACTAAAATGTTGTTGTAAATGGAGTATAATTTAAAGCATGGGAAAAGGGTAGAATAAAGGCTTGGATGTAGTCGAGCAATAATGATATCCATCGAGGAGATGTAAATGGAGGCATCTCTAAGGTATACTACTTATAAATACAGTATACTTGCCATACTATAAATAACAATCAAAATATCATATTATATCCAATTCATTCATTCATTCAGTTTGCACCTAGATCATTACACTATAAATAATTATATAGTTATGATCATTGTTAATATATACATGCCAATGAATGAGTATAAATGTAAACATCTCTATAACTATACATATCCATTAGTAATATCTTCTTCATTATTTTCTGAATGTAATTTATAAATATAAATTGTTTATTTGCTTTACCTTATGTAGTTTGATATTCATTGAAGAATGCATATTTAAAAAAATTCCTATGTTGCTAATATACATAATTGCTTAGTTTGAGTTCATACAATCAGTTTTTATAAGTATCATTTGATTTAAGATAATTGAGTATCAAAATATCTATACATAGGTGTTATACTTCTTTCTCAAATTTACAGATTTCTATATCCCAAATATAATTATACTAATACTCATGAATACAATTTTCTATAATATAAATACTTGTAATACATATACTCATAACATTCATAGTTTGATCATTGTGTATTATAATTAATGTCAGAGTCATGACCTTTAGACCCATATTAATAATAATGAAATACATAGTAACAATATGGTTCTTGTGTTATAGTAAAGTCATTACATTCAATCAGTGATTTGTTTTCTATTATGCCTAAAGGTAGTGATGTAACGAAAATAACTAATGTTTATGTATATGTCTAGGATTCCCATGATCATTGTGTGTGTGTGTGTGTGTGTGTGTGTGTGTGTGTGTGTGTGTGTGTGTGTGTGTGTGTGTGTGTGTGTGTGTGTGTGTGTGTGTGTGTGTGTGTGTGTGTGTGTGTGTGCAGTTATTTTGAGAATTTTATAACTAAAATATTTCTATATTTGTGAGTAAACAATAACAATATTCTAAAAATATAGTAAAATTTTAGACTTCATAGGATCAACACCTACCTCTAGAAAGCTTCTTATTGATCTATGGAAAACTCCCCTTAAATTTGCTCCTTCCTTTCTACAATCACATGCTACTTTCTTCTTCTAAAGTCTCTCCTCTATGATATACCTCCTCCTTGCTAAATAATATTTTTATTTTTATTTTCATAATCTCCATCAAGACTAAAAAGGGCGTAGTCTTTTTCCTCTTTAAAATATTTTTCTCTTTTTTTGTTTTTTCTTTATTTTTTGTTATTATTTTATGTATTTCCTTGTTTTTGTTTTTCCTAATTTTAGTCCATTCTATTTTATTTATTTTTTAATTTTTTTCTATTTTTTCCTCTCAAATAGCAATTTCTAATTTTTTAATTTATTTTTAACATTAATTAAAAAATCCATAATTTTATTGACTTAATTTACATCTTCTAATGCCATATCAATTTATTAAATTACTAATATGGATTTAAGTTAACTAAGAAAATCACATTTCTACTCAGAATTTAGTGATAACACATTAATTATGCAAAATAAATTTCATAAACCATTTAAACTACACTAACAATTCATAAGTAAAAACTATCTAAAGCTTCATCAGTCCTTTTGGAGGGTGCTGATGTGTATCTTAGAGTACGGGTCCTTTTTTACTTTCCTGATTGTCATTTTTGATTCAATATGCTCCTTTGATAAGGCAATCGAACTGCTTCATCATTATGGTGATTGCTGTGAAATTATGTTTGAGCATGGGATGAGTAAGTGTCATCTTTGTATGGTGTTCCTAATTATGTGTTGTTTCATCACCATTATCAATATCTTTGATTAAGGGATTGAAGTTACTAAAAATATGACTATGAAAATTTGGGATTTTTCTAATTTTTTTGTAAGTCCAACATGGGTGGTGATAGAATCCAAATGGAACCTGTTTCTTGTTATGAGTTCAAAGATAACCTGGTGGTCTGGTACTATTACAAAGAGGGTGGGATTATCCCCTATTTGAAGAGGAATAATGGGTATGATGAAAACCTTTCTAAATAATTTGCTAGGTCTTGGCAAAACTAGTGAGTCTCTGTGGGGGGAATTAGTTTTGAGATTTTAGAGAATGTGATTGTTATGGCTATTGGCATGTCTACTTAGGGGATTAAACTACAATAGAAAACTAAAATTGTGGACCTTTCTAGTCAAAAGCTCTTTCTTGGAGAAGGTAAATAAATAGTACCCTACCAGGGGGGATTTGATCGAGCCAAGTTTCCTGAGCCTTCGGATGGCATGTGTTTTCTCCTCATGAAGTATTTCACCTTGGAGGGGTGCTTCACTAGGTTTTACAACAATCATCTTCCCCTTATAAATAATTTTAGGCAAAATGCACACATTAGCTTTCCTTTTTATCTGCTTTCTTCCCTTGAGCATTTTATCCTTAGGGTTAGAGCTAAATTGGCTAAGAAACCTGATAAGAAACCAATCCCCCTTCATCAGGGCCTTATTTTCTATCTCTACAATTTACATCTTGCCTTTGAGCCTTCTAAGGCCATTCAATTTGATAGTGGGGAAATTTATTCTAACCCTAATGCTACCACTATTGTTGAAGAGCCATGCCCTTCCCTTATGTCTACTAAGACTAAAGAAGTTTCCTTTTTTACTTCTGAGGAGATTCCCATAAACACTCTGGGTTTTACTATGAGTATGAAGTGTAAGAAGAGGAAGAAATATGCTGGTGAAGTAGGCACTATGGGGGATACTGTGGGGACCCCAAAAAATCCCTATAGGACCCTCATGGGTCAAGGTAGTAAGTCTCATTCATCTAATAAGGCTATTAAAGAGGTTTTCTCCTCAGGAGTTAGGCAATCAGGGTGAATTGCTGGAAAACCTGCTCCCAAGGCTAGGCTTATTGACTACTCTGAGAGTGCCTTTAATAAATCCACTCAAGATGATGAGGCCAAGCACATGGATGTTCAATAAATCTCTGTAGATGTTGAGGGTAAGTAGGAGACTAAAAAATTAGAGGCTACTGTGGAGGATGTTGCTAACTTTGCAAAAAATGTTGACAAAGTAGAAAAGATGTTTGTGGAAGAAGCTGATGATGAAATAGAAATTAATGCTAGTTTGGGATTTGAAATTGTAGTCCTGAGGGGTTGCATTCAAAAAATAGAATGGAATCTTTCTATTATGCTCCAGAATTCTATTTTTCTTAACAGTTCTATGCTACAAGACTTGGGTGCTGCTATTACTGCTAAAAATGAGGAGAACTCTACGAATTTGGATGACCTTATTAAATCCATGTTTAAGCAAGGAGAGAATCTACCTCCTTAATTTTTGCTTCTATTTTGATACTTTGCTACTCTGTTATAACTATCTTAGTTTATAGGTGTTATTTTTGATGTGTTTGTTGGGTTTACTGACTGTGATGTTTCTGTTTTAAGGCACTTTTTGTGTTGGTTGCCTCTATGGCTTTTCTGCTACTTGTAAGGGTTTGGCGCCTTGTTTATCCACCTTATATTATCAAAAATGAATATCTAAAGCAAGCAGTAATTAAGACATTATGCTAACCATTTTATTATGCATTCTAACATGTGATAGATAATGTGGTGTGTGTAGGGTTATATATGGTTTCTCTATCATATTCTAACATCTTTATCTATGTCACCCTCTCCAATGATGCTCTCCCTCCGTCATGCTCTAAGGGATGAGATCTCTTATGTCAACCTCATAACAAGTAGGTAGCTAGACCATATCAACATGATATACATACATCATAAAATATAACTAAAATAACAAATCAACATTTGCATAATGTAAACATATACACTAAATCTAACTCATAATAGTGTAATCATGTAAGATAAGTAATATCCAACTATCCGATAACAACATATATCAAAAAACTTAGTCAAAGATAGCTCAAATCAAATTTATCAACTATAAATATCCATAGATAATAAAATAGTTTGCTTAGTGAGGAATCTGCACCCCTCATACTATTGATTTGGTGGAGTGATGATAAAAAAGGTACACATGAGTTGTTTGAATCCATTACTTGAACACTAAACAAGATAATAATGTATACACTAGAATAACTCTATATCACACTAAAAGAGATTGTCAAACCATCAAAAAAGACAATATGACATTGAGATTAAATTTAATAAATACATTTTAAGGTATGGGATACTATTAACTATCATAAAATCAATGTCAAAAATATAGATAAGATCTCTCAATGAAGACGGCCCTAGTGGTAATGGGGGAGATAATCAACTGAAGAAGTGAAAAGGTGCCCAAAATAGAGCACACAATGCATGAAGATAGATAAGATTAAATCAAAAAATCCTCCATGACACTTTATAAATTAGTGTGAATACAATATATCCTTTACACAAAAAACACCAAATATAAATAAGGAAGACACTGGGATTCACTAGAATAACTCCAAATGAGGAGAATATTGACCTATTAAAGAAGCCATAAAAAATCATGAGATGTTCTAGAAATAATGGAGAAAAAAAATGTCTCTATAGAAGAAGGCAAGGTGTTAAGAAAGGGGCCTTGAGGAGACATGGCATATATTACTATTGTGTCAAATGACTAATTCACGTTGTGGGCTGATGGAAGAGTGTGGCAAATGGAGAAAAGGGCCATCATGTATGCAAAAATACACCAAAAAAGGATTAGTAGCCCAAAAAAACCACCTATAAATCACATGTAAAAGGATGTTGAGATCATCCCAAAATGCATCTAAAATAGTACATGCATGAAGTACAATATAAAAAGTAGTAGGTCCCATATCACAGGCAATCCCCCCTAAATATGGAAATTTATAAATTTAATGCATTTAAAATAAAAATAGGACTGATGGAATGGGAATAAAAAATAAATCACTTTTACAAAAAGTGGCACTCAAATCTAATTTATCAAGCAAAAGTTATGGCTAACATTTTCCATCATTAATGACCTATTTTAATTAATTATGCACAAGCAATTTAAATGCATTACCAAACAAGGGGTAAGGTATCCTTACAACCACTTGTTGGAACTGACACAAAGTGTATAATGTAATGGTTTATATTGTGAGGGTGAATTTGCCTCCTACCAACCCAAGCTTCACCCTTTGTCTAAAGAAGAGGGTAAAATCAAGTACAACCATTTGTAAATAACTCGATGTCCCAACAACATAGTATTTTTGTTAATAAAAATAATCAAAAATTTGTCTCACCCCCACAATACTCACCTCCATTAAAAATTTAAACCCCAATCATTATAAAAGATGTCCCTAAATAGAATATATGGCCCCTCAAAAAATAATCTCCCCCACTTAAGGTTAACCAAACAAACAACCATAAACTTCACAAGCCTAGAAATAAAAAGATTTTATTAAACATCACAACTTTGATGTAAATTAAAAATAATAAACCGCATCTTAATGATTTTGAGTTTGGAGGATGAGGGAGGTTTCATAACCATAAATTTGGTTTTGACTAGGTGGAAGGGTTGCTTGTGACCAATGAGCCAGGTGGATGGCAAGGGGAAGAGGTCATGGGTAGCAGTTCATGATGGAGTTGTAGTTATGCCTAAAAAAGCACCATTATATAATGGAGAGAGTTATGGTGTGAATATATCCATATCCACTTCAATACTTAGAGATCTAAATCCATGACATTGAAGTTGAACACATCAGACATTGTCATTGACTTGGTGTGCCTCTAAATTGTTTTTGGTGAGATATCCTTGGTGTAGCTACATGGATGGTTGAACTACATAGGTCAATATCTCAAAACATTGAGGAGTTTTTAATCACTGAGGTGGGTATATATGGAATGAAAAGAGACAAATTAGATTTTAGAGAGGACTAAGCCCAAATCTTATCAGGATAAGAGTCGATAAATAAGTTGAGATGGGTTTTTTTCAGTAGCTAAATGCCCATACTATCTATATCTATCCATCAAGATTGAATTATTACCATAGATCCATTCACTACTTTAAAACTCATTTATTAGCTAAAAGGCATCTAAAAAACTAGAAAAACTAATAAAAGACTATTCAACATAAATTTTTGAAGTGCACCATTATAATGGTATACTATTGTATCTACATCTAGAGCTCAATCTACCAACAACCTAGTGGTAAGACTCTATATGACTAATTTACATGGAAATTTCAAGCAACTGCATCGCCCTATAGTGTAAAATATAAAAATATGTATATCTTAGTTTGATTGGAATCTCCATGAAATGCCTAGCTATAAACATCTCAGACATAGCAATTTGGCATCTTCATAAACATGGTTTGTGTCACATTATAAATAGAAACATTAAGCCTCCACTCCTTCACATAATTGTAGATAGGGACTTCCAAAAATGTGATTATGTAGTATAACCCATTAAACAAAGTGATTGTGATTGTGCAATACAATCAGACAAAGTGTCAATGATTGAACAGACTTGATAAAAATAATACCCAATCACCAAATAAAACATTTCTAATTGTACAAAACTAGGTCCTTTGTTAAAAAACACAAATTAAGCCAAAAAATCATATCTCATCAAATCTTTAACAAATTAAAAATGCCTCAAATAAATATGACTCAATTTTGGGATAAGGGGATGCGTAATGACTACTTGGAGGAGTTTTAGTACCATGAAAGAGTTAACACTCTTTAGCCAAGATCTCTCTTAGAGCTCATTACCATATCCATAAATGCTTCAACATATACATAAATAACAAAATTAATTAAACAAAACCAATTATTATTCATAAAATTAATATGTAAAAAAATGTATAATATAATGGAGAACCCTTGCTTAAGTAGGCAAGGAGAAATAAGACTCAAGCCTAACTAGCCAATGTGGGATAAATCCTCACATAGAAAAAAAATAGAAAGAGGAGAAAAATCCTTGTTATAACTTAACAAGCATTGGAAATATACTCTAACATTCTCTCTAATGAATTCACTAATCTAGGCCAACTTTTTTTATTTGATAAGGTAAAACACTTTCTACCAGAGATAGAATAATTACTAGGGCACAACAAGGGTCCCAGTCCCCAAAATAAGTGAAAACACAAATGTGATAGGAAGAAAACAAAAATTAATAAGACTAATAAGGCACCTCTCACAAGGGGAATAATTTAGACTTTAGCAAAGAGTTAGTAAAATAACCAAATAAGGACTGAGACCCTTTAACAAAATTTTAGCCAATCTATCATAAAAAGTCTAGAAAGGATAGAAATGAAGTGGAATCCACCTAAAAAGAGTCCAAAAAATATGTTGTTGACCTAAAATTGAGTCATTAGCCTCAACCAAAATTTAGACCTAGTTTTCTCTCATGCCTTGAGATAATATATTTCATCATCCATTAGGAGCCATTGCGTACTAAGTCTTTTGCCTCCAACCTTAGTAATTCTACCTTAGAAAATCTTCCTTTCTTCTTCATGGTGGAGCCAACATCAAATTTGGCTTTACTAGGTCATAATGAGGGGGAGGGGGTGGGGGTGGTGACACAATTATTTAAAAAATATTAAATGGTGGGGGAGGGTGAAAAAGAAGAGGGGAAAGATGCAAAGGGGGAACACATGAAGTAAGGGAGGGCTTTGTAGGAGGGGGCAAAGAGTGGGACATTGGATCCTAGTAAAAAATATCAAGAGAGAGATTCCTAGAAAATTAGATGGGGGAGACCACTTTATTCCTCCACACCTATTAGGAGGGGAGAGGGAGGCCAATGAACTAAATAACACCTTGTTTCTTTGTGACCTAAAATATTCCACCAAAAGCAATGAAAAGGAATCCTTCAAAGTTGAGGTATTGAGTTTGCCTACCCCTATAAGAAGATAACACCACTAAATGTAAGAGAGGATTGGAAATGTGCATGAGAATTCAAACTCTCAAAAATATTCCATTTAGTTAACTCCAATCCATTTTAACTAAATAACCCACTTTGTTGACCAAGTCCCTGAGTAGCTCCTCCTTTTACATGAAAGGAGTGAAACATAGTATTCTTTTTCTATCACGTGTAAATGTTTTACTAAATGTTTCTTTTATATACATTTGTTGTTTTAGCTTGTCTCATTATAGACAAATGTATCTTTAGTTTCACATTTTGTATTTTTTTGGGGTTTGAGATGCTTAATGTTTAATATTCCTAGAAATCTTTACTTATATTTATTTTTAAAGTGTAGGTTTTTAATGTCTACAAAACTTACCAACTATGATTCCATAATGTTTTAATTATTTGTATTTTATCTCAGTGATCATTGATACAAAACTTGGCTATTTTATTCAAACTTATACAATATTTATGCATGCATAACAAGAATTATACATAGCTCATTAATTTATATTCCTACCAAATTTTTTCTTACCCACCATGGCATGATTTATTTTAATATATGTTATACTATATGTCTCTTTATCAAGTCAGTTGTCTTATGGTTATTTCCATGTCCCATCAATTTTATCTTCCTTCTTTTATGCCCTTGTCAGGGCCATATTTAAATTGAAGATCAAGCATTTACTTGTTATTTTATATAAATAGATAATGGGTAGGTTCATGTTATGGAACAAATGGGTTTGAATAAATAAATTTCAAAGGATCTAATATCAAGCAAAAAAAGATAACATAAATAGATGAAATTGGGAAATAAGATACTTTATGGCCATGGAATAAGCTTCCTTTACACAGGACTGATATAATGCATCTTTCATATTCCATTCAAATTAAAAATCCTAGGTTACTACCATTGGACCCTTTTCACACAGCCTTAGATCTACTTCTTCAAAAAGTACTATGTTGATCTTAATTTCATTTTATGAAGTATTTATTTTTCACTAGTCACTTCACACAAGTAGGGAAAATTTTAGTGGCCAAAAATAAAATGAAATTGGGTTTTTTCAAGAAAATATATTTTAAAATTATGGTTAATTAGTTTGGAAGGTGAATAATTGTGTAGGTGAGTCAAACATTGGAATGGGGTGCATCAAGGATGGTAATTAGATGAATGTGTTACTTAGAATGAATGGACTTGTAGGTGTTGTCTATACACATGTGAAAACAATGATCTACATATGTGTGTAGATGACCAATTTCACATGAATATGGGTCAATTGCATATGTAAATGGGTCATTTGTATAAATATTACCATTTGCATATGGTCTCCTTTTCTCCACATGACCCATGTAGAACCCTCATTAAATGTCACCATTTTTAATGCTGACCAATTGGTTATCTATAAAATGGAACCTCACCCCTCATTTTTCACTTTTACACCTAGTATTCTTGTGATCCAATGTCTAAATTCCAACAATGGTCTTACCTACCTACAAGGCTACACTATTTATAATTTCCAACACCACTATAAAAATGGATGCCCCGAGCTCATCCATAGAGGCTAAAACATGCTAAAAATATAATTTGCATATAAATCCTCAAAATTATCCAAGAACAACAAGATAGATACAATTAATGTATTGAAAAGTGCAATTTTGAGGGGATGGTTTACATGCCATAATATCATACATATACTTTCTTTCTAAAAATTTCCTTAGCAAGATTCGACATTACAACATTGACATTTAAAATTAGCATTGAATCATGTTACTTTTCATTTGGGATTAGTCTTGAGGACATCCATAGACTAACATGCCTACCCCACAAGAATGTTAACCATGCCACTACGAAGGCCTTAGTGTATGATGTGGACAAAAAATATTTGGATTCCCACTATGGCATGTAGATGGATAGTATGATGTTTTTATTTTTTAATTCATCAAATTTTTAGATTAGTTTTACTCTTATTAGTGGTTATTACTAATACACTATTATTGATTTTTTATTTATAGCTACCCATAGTTACAACAAAAGGGGGTTTAAAGTTGAATCTATAACACATTTTTTTATGCTTGCCATCGTTGAACCTTTTCAATTCAAATTAGTATTTTAGAAAAGAGCATCAGACATTCCATTCTGGGATCTTGTGTATATCCTATGCAGTCTTAATGGTCAATAACTTGATTGGTATTCATTTATGTCTAACATAATTAAGGACGATTTTAATTTTTATCTTCAAAATGAAAATACCACATTTGTATGTACAACTATTATTATTGCATTCTACAATGAGGCATTTTTCCAATTGGAGGGTATAAATATTCTAACCATTCTTCATCAAAAAATGGTTATCAACTCACACTCCATTGGAGATCAAGAGGTTAGGGTACATTGCACTATAACTATTTTAAAATGATTATATGATCTCTTTAATATAACTAATATTATCTTTAATTCTTATGAAATGGCATGGCCATTTTTTTTGTAAAAACAAAGATGACATACTGAAATACACAAATAAACAAACACAAAGCATGAGTAGATATAACATTTCATGTCAATCAAATATTCATGTTCATAATTTATATATTTGCCACCATTTCATAATCAAGTGCATTCTATTGACTAAGAGGTCAAAATATCTAATCATTCGACCCAACACTTTAGAACCCATTTGTTAGCTTGAGCCAAAGATTATTATGTTAATATGTCAAAAAAATCATCAAAATTAACCTAAACCACTATAGACACACTTAGATCCACATGGCCACTGTAGGTCTTCTCCAGTCTAAGTTACTGGGATTCAACATCATGCCACAAATCATGATTTTAGGACCCTAGGTCCAATGCGAATCACCCATCTACCTAGGCCTCCAAACTCTAGGACATTACCACCTAACTATTTCTTGGGATCTCTAGACCACTAAGGATTTATGGAATGGATGTCAATAGATCAATTCTTTCAAATTTATAGGCTTCAAAATGCTTCCACTTATCAATTCCCTGATGACTTGGGCATTCTAGATACTTCACAAACTATGTAGATTATTTTCTCCCCCAAGTTAATAAGATACCAACACATGGATGACTCTTGGTGATCTACTCATCTAACATTGGTCATATAATGTCTTGAGCTAATGTCAACCCTAAGTTAGTAATATGGTGACACGTTGATGGTTCTTAATGATATGCTCACCTGGTGACTACTATACAAACATTTATGCTGATATCACTCTTGATTTAGTGAGATGATGCCACATGGATGGTTCTTGATAATCCACTTGAATAACAATGATCATATATTGGATCTTATTAACATCACTCCCAAGTTAGTGGGATGATAACACATGGGCAACTCCCAAAGATTTGCTTTCTAGTATCGACCATACAATATAACTTGTTGATGTCACTCCAAGGTTAGTAGAATGACAACATATGGATGAATCCTAGTGATTTGTTTTCCTAACATCAATCATATAATGGATCATGTTGATGTCACTCCCAAGTTAATATGATGATGACACATTAATGGCTCATGGTGATCTGCTTTCTTGACATTGAATGTATAATGGATCTTACTAATATCACTCCTAGGTTAGTAAGATGATGGCACATATTCCTAAAACCAATTTTAGAATGTCATAAAATTGAATAAGGAAAAATTTATAAAATAATCTAAGAATTTAAATGGCTAAGGTAAAGGGCCACAAAAATATCGTATTAAAATGACTAAGACAAGAACTACACATGCAAAACTATGCAAAGAACTCATTGAGAAACTAAGGGAAACAATGTGTAAGGTAACTTGCCCAATCAGCTAAGACACACTCTAGTAAAAAATCAAAGATAGAGATAATTAAGGCATACAATAAATATCCAAAATAATCATTTTTTATAAATCGACCAAGGCACAACCAAATGAAAACTTAGAGATGACTCCATGAATTTAGAATCAGCTGAGGTAAAAAAATTCCTATAATAACTTCTACTAACCATAAGGTCCAATAAATTCTTCCTTATTTAGAGTAGATTTGTCTAAGCTAAGTATACAATGCATAAATGATATAATTGACACTAAACCAATAATCTCATTGGTTTAGTCAATAATTGAAAACTCAAGCATGTTTTGATACAAGAAAAAGTTATCTAAGATTGGAAGGGTACTATTCAAACCAATAATCTAGCTAACTTAATCATATGATTCCTATAATTGGTTTATGCCCTATAGGTCCATTAATTCTATTAAATCTAAGAGAACAATAAGATATTTACTTAACTATTAAAAACTCAACATCAAAGGGTTGGTTTGTAAGACCTTAAATCATTAAGCCTTAGCAAGGGTGACCTCATTCAAACCTAAATGCTCCATGCCTTACTATAATTATAATAGCAGAGCCAAGATCTATTAAGTCCATATCTTACTTATTTGTTTCTAACTAGTTTTTCACTTTTCACATTCAAAAGAAATAAGAAACTAAGATAATGGTCAGGGGTTTGTACATACCCGAATGAAGTTTGCACACCGTATCCAGATGATTGAAGGAGCTCTTCTTTGGCTATGGAGGATGACACCTGTAGAGAAAATAAGACTTTTAAAAAAAATGTTAGATAGGTATAAGGTGGACTACCAAGCAAATCTCAGTCCCAGAAGTGTAAAGACTTCCTGGAGAGATGAAAGTCCACTAGTTGATAAAAGGAGTGTTACTAGAAAGATAAATGGTGAAAGATTGAACAAAAGAAATAGAGACAATGTGTACCTATATTTTGCTATCGGTCTACCACAGTCACCGATGTCAATAGTTCTGTCAGCGTCAGTTGGTCAAGTTGTCGACGTCGGTTATGCTATCGATGTCATTAGGGGAAATGGTCAATGTCAATCAGGGTAATGGCCTTGGATGGGTTTTGGATAGGGTTGTGGTTGACAGAGGGATCTAAAAGGTCTGTCTAGGTTTGGAGGTCCATGCAAGATTGTAGGGAAGTCAATAGAGTCTTAAGAGGGACAAGGGGTAGAGGATAGATTGTCAAAAGGAGTAAAGCTATGGGGGAGGCCTCTCAGCCTCTTCGAGAAGAAAGTCAGGTTTGGTTGATGATATCTAGAAATGCTAAATAGAAACTAATTACTAATGCTTTTTGAAATGAAAATAGAAGAAGAATACTTAACTCTTACTTGTTGAAGAATCAGTGGTGTGAAAGCTTGTTCCTGATGCCACTGCTGATATAAAAGACTTCATGCAATGTTTCAATCAAATGTGGAGTGACTGATGCAGAGTTCCTGTAGCCTGTGATGCTTAGTGTGCATCTGAGAGAGAGAGAGAGAGAGAGAGAGAGAGAGAGAGAGAGAGAGAGAGAGAGAGAGAGAGAGAGAGAGAGAGAGAGAGAGAGAGAGAGAGGTCAAATTTTAGGAGCAAGAGAATTAGCATTCAGGTCTGTGATTAGCCATTTTGGGGGTTAGAACATTATTTTAAGCAAATGATATCGGTGATTCCACCGGTGTCAGCCGATTGGTAACCGATGTCGGCGGCTAAAAGATGGGAAAAAGGCTATTTTCAGCCTTTTTCTTGTTCCTCCATCTGCCAAGTTCAGCTGTCATTAAAAAATAGTCCCAAGGTGGATTTAATAGGCGTGGGGGTTAATGGGAGAGTTGAAATAGGTCTTGGGTCATTATGATTTGTCATAGGTGATAAATGGGGGTATCCAAGGGCAAGGTGAGGTGTCATGGGTGATGTGTCAAGGGTGATGTGTCAAGGGTGGTGTTATTAATTTAAAATAGGTAATTTATTTTAAATTAATAAGTGTGGGTTAGGGATGTTTAAAAGGGGACTAAGGGGGAGTCGACTAAGGAGTAGACACAATTTTGGTGTCTACATTTGCCCCTTTTTGTCTTGTTGGTTGTTCTGGCGAACTGCAAGACAAAAATAGGAGTAAGTTGCCCCAAGTATGGGATAAGGTCATTTTTGTCCTGTTGGTTGTTCTGATGAACTACAAGACAAAAATAAGAGTTGGTTGCCCCAAATGTGGGATGAGGTATTCCCCCTCAAAGCGGGAGTCGAGGGAAGGTAACCTGATATCGGATGTCAATTTGATAGAGAGAGGATGGATATGGTGAAGGTTGAGTGTGAATGCTGCAGAAGTTGAGATTGTGTGTATACCACTTCACATGATAGGTAGGTCAAATTGTCGCAGTCAAAGGTTGACGAGTGCTAAAAATTAAAATAACCAGTCCCCAGCATTTAGTCGTAGCTAATTGGGTTAAACGATCCAAGCTGTAGCTCCAATGGTCATCATGTTCCAAGTATCCCAAGCTCAGGAAGTGCTCTTGGAAAACATGAAAATGTTACAAGTAGTGGGGATCAACTTGCTCGCAATCCAATACTTGTGAGGGTCGTAATATGGGTTGCAAAAAATTTTGCTATCTATTCGTGAGGTAGTAGACATGTAATCAAAACAACCAAGGCAGAGTTGTCTTGAAAGTGGTCATGGTCTAAGGAGATAGTCGCGATCTCCAAGGTCATTGGTCGAGTTGGGTTGAGTCATTGTATGATCTTAAGTGGCATTATAGATAGATGGTCCATTAGATGGATAGACAAAGGAATGGCCGAGCTAACCTCAGAAGACCCCATGTTAACTGAGTGCTGCCTATATCGCCCCTGTTTGAAGGGCCTCAGGCCAATGTAGTTCTCCCTAAAAGGGAGGAAGAGGGTCAGTTATGGATGTGGGTTGGATGAGGTTAAGTCATGGTTAAAGGTTAAATGGTTTATCCATCAAGTAGATGAACAAATGAATGTGGCCGAACTAACCCAAAAGACGTCATGTCATCTGAGTGCTACCTACATAGCCCCTATTTGAAGGGCCTCAAACCAATGTAGTTCAGGCTGGTTGATAGGTTGGTTTGGTCAAGTTCTAAATGATGAGGGTATGATGATGTTACAGTCTTTTCCATATTATGTGATGGTGTATTTTGTAACATTGGTGAGTGATTTTTCATCCCTAGCAAGTTTCCATATGGGTGATGGATGTATGCTAAAAATGAAATGAGTTTATTTATGCTTCAGCAAGTAATGGTTTATGCTTGACATAAATTGAGTGGTCAATAGTTTCCATGTGTATTGGTTTCCATAGAAACTAGTGTGAATGGTCTATGTCATGTTGGTGGTCTGAAAATGGTTTGGTTGGTTTGGGAATGATTTGGTTTGGTTGGGTTTGGTTGTATGTGATGAAGATGAAAGAAGTGAAAGGCACATTTCTCTTTCATTGACAAGGACAATAATGATAGCATAGATAAGGGTTTTGCAAACAAAAAGCCCCATTCATGCATTACGTCTTTGACCATTGGTTGTGTTAGAGAAGCAATCGAATCACTTGACATTGAGTGAGCTCGAAATCCCTTGAGTATGTTGGGGTAATAGTTTTGATGATATGTTAGGATAGGGTAACCCTTTTTAGCAAGGATAACTTTGCCCCTTTTATAGGTGACCCTGAGAATGACTATAGGCAAGTCCATGACTTAATAGCTTGTCAGTCATTTTTTTTGTAGACTGATCGATGTGGGAAGTCTACGTGGGGATGTTGTCTTTTTTTATGGTCATATGTGAAGCTGATCAATGCGGGAAGCTTCTGAGAGAGTGTTGTTTGTAGCAAGATTTTTAGGCATAGCCATCCTTCGAGGGAGTGGTCTATATTCTACTTTGTATATTTTGATGTCTTTGGATAGCTATCCTTTAAGGGAGCAGTCTATCAATTATAGCAATTATGCAACTATCCTTTGAGGGAACAGTCTACATTTATAGTTGATGACCTTTGGATATGCATCACAGTTTTATATTTTTTGGATTGAAATTTTAGTCATGGACAAGCCTATAGAGGTTTAAGGGTTTCCCTTTGATTAGGACAAAGCATACATGCTTGAAAAAAGGGTTGAATAATGTTTGTAGGGAAACAGGGTTGAAAGGAATAGGAATGATGATGATGGGGGTTACTCAAGGGATGAGCTCAAGTTTAATGTCAAGTGAATGAGTAATTGACTAACAATAGAATGGTTGTAGATGCAAGGCATTAAGGGGCTTAGGTTCTGGCTGGCCTTCAAGAGAAGACAGATGATAAGTCCCTGATCCATACTTGTGTGTGATGATATAAGGTCTAAGCCAATTAGGAGCAAACTTGCCTTGTTTACTTCTTTCCATATTGGTCACATGTTGGTTGATGCTTGGTTGGTTGATGTTTGGTTGATGCTTGGTTGGTTGACGTTTGGTCAGTGCTTGGTTGAGGTCGTGATAGTCAGTATAAAGTTGAATTCCCCCAGTCACTTTTGTGACAGGGACAATGTTTGACACCCATTGCAGATAATCAATGGGTCGGATAAAGAAGATGAAGAGACCTGGATACTCCACCTAGTTGATAGGTTAGGGGTTCCAAGTGAATGGTGTTTATGTAAAAAAACTAGGAGGGATGGAAACCACCGACTCCATAGGTGAAGATGGGGGAATAGGCGAGTTTGGAGGTGATTGTTCTATGATAGGTTCGGGGTGAGGGTTTTCAGAATTTTCAGTAGGTTCTTCAAATCCCAAACCATGTCACTTCTTGGCATTCTTTATCACCTCGTCATTTGGTGGTTCGACAGGCTGGTGGGAGCCTTGTTCATAGCACCCAAAGCAAAAGCCCTTCCATGCACACCTATAAAGGTAGGTATGAGCAAAGTTTGGGTTTCCAAGAAAAGAAAATTCAGATGTAAATAGTTAGGGTGATGAAAGAGGATTCCCATCAGTGGGAGCTTGATCTAGCCCTCCATAGATGAGATTTTTTTGAAGATTGGGATGACCATAAGGGATGACCATTTCGATACGATGGTCATAACTAGGATTGTGATGAAGTTGTCCATACTCTTGAGGAGTCTGTAACATGTCTAAGGTGAGTAAACGATACTCCCCCAGTGAAAGACGTTGGAAGGTATCTTCCATAGGGTCTTTTGTTGTCACTTGGGGAGGTGGTGTAGGTGTAACCATCGTTTACGTACTTGTTGAAGCTTCTGCAGGTGGAGGCAGTGTTTAGGTCGATGTTTTGAGAGGAATGAGAACATCATTGGGTCAATAAGTTGTGTTGCATGTCTTGAAAGGGGAGGGGTCTGTGGGAATGGCATGGACTTAACCGTCGTGTTCAAATTTGACACAACAGTGTAATTTAGAAGGGACACAGGCCATGGCACAGATCCAAGGTCGTCTTAATAACATGTTGTATTGGAACTCTCCCTTGATAATGTAGAAGAGCTCTAGGATTGTTCGTGGGCCAACACAAATATGTAAGATGACGGTGCCAATGGTAGTGGCGGTGGTGTCATTAAAGGATTGGAAAATTGCGTCAGTCTTTGACATATAATTCTTTGGGAGGGCTAATTGGTCATAGGCATGGGTGGAAATGATATTGATGCTGGCACCCCCATAAATCATAACTCACTTAATGTAGGTTCGATCAATGTAGGCTGTGATGAAAAGGGCAGCATCTTAATATTCCAATTTGGAGGTAGGAATTTTAGAATCACTAAAGGTAATAGAGGTGATGGTGGGTAATGATTGGACTAAGGCAGCTAGTGGTTGGGGGTCCTCAGGTTGGACCTCTACTGCCTATAAGGCTTTGATTAGAGCTTGACGATGTTGTGGAGAGGTTTGAATGAGGTCATATAAAGTCATCTTCATGGGCATTTGGTGAAGTTGTTTCACCATAGAATCACGGATTGCCTTCGAAGAAGAGGGTCGGGATGTACCCAAGATAGAAACCTTGGGTTTGGGTAGTTGAGCAGGTTTGACAAATGGGTAGGTCCAAGGAATAACAGCTTTCTCTTTTCCTTTATCCCTTAAAGTTTGTGACTTGGTGGCCACGTTGATGGTGTTAATCTTGAATAAAGGGGACGAAGGAGGTAAAGGGACCATAGTTTGACGATGAGATCCCGATGAAGGTGGAGAGGTTGGAGAGACATTAGAAAGTGTTGGAGACCTGTTGATAGTATCCTCAACAAGAAGGGTGTCTTTTTCCATGAATTGGTGGATGACAACCTTAAGGGCACAACAATTTTCAATATCATGCCTAGGTGTGTGATGATATTGGCAAATTTTAGTGTCATCAAACCAAGACAGCTTTGGTCCGAGAGGGTGAAATGGTTTGATAAGTGGAAGAGTGATGTTAGAAGTTTGCAAAATTTGGCATAGTATCAAAGCATATGAACCCACTAAGGGGTCCGTGCTTGTTGATGTGCTAGGTGTTGAGGACTTTTGTTTGGGAGTTGTTGAGGGAGACTTCCATACCACCTTTTGGGTTGGTGGTGCGGCCACTCATGTAGATGACACTTTCCTTGTGAGGGGTGCCAAATTTTTTAGAGGAGGTATGTTTTTGGTGGGTAAAGGTAGTAGGGGAGGCAATTTGTTTTTGATAGGTGGTGGAGTAGGAAGCACCCCTTTTAAGGTAGAAGGGTGTGGGCCCAAGATGGAGGACAATGATGATGGTGGAGGAGGAGTTTGCCGACATGGTTTAGTAGCCTTCTTTAGTTTACTGTGAGGACTACTATTGTGTGAGGCAAGGTTCAAGTCTAACTTCACTTATGGGTGAGTGAGGTTAGATAGGGGGAAAAAACTAAGGGATTTAACTAGTGTTGGTATGGTGGATGTTTGTGAGGGTTCAGGTTCAGATGTGGATGGTTGGGCTTCTAAAGATTTGGAAGTAGAAGCCTGATCTTCATTGGTGACTTTTGGAGATCTTGTCATAGAAGGGTTGACAGTATGAGATGAAATGAGATGTGTAAGATAAGGAGCTTTAAGTCACTCCCATAATGCCTCGTGCTCTAACTTCTTCAAATGGAGAAGTCTTAAGTTCTCAACCAATCAAGAGAATAGTTTGGAAGATGTTGGATGAGGCTTTGGTTTTTTAGAAGATGTGGGTGGTTGTGAGAGTGGGAATGTGTTAGATGTGGAAATCTCAGGCCAAAGGTGAGAGAGAGCCATTACTGGATCATCTTCAGTCAAAGTAGGTCAAGAGACAAGTTCTTCTCTTGGTGGAAAAGGAATTGGAGAATGTGACTCCTCAAGAGGATAGAGGGCAGGGATATTGTGCCTTCTACTTGTGGTTGAGGAGCAGGAAAGGTAAGGTCTTCCATTGGTAGTAGGAAGGATGAAGGTAGGGCTAGTGGTGTTGGTATGGTCAAAGCATCCTCCAATATAAGAGAAGTTGATGGAGAACTAATAGGAGAAGAAGGCTCTTCTTCCTGTGGTGGAGGAATAGGAGAAGAAAGCCCTTCTTCCTATGATGGACAAATAGGAGAAGGCTCTTCTACCTGTGATGGACAAATAGGAGAAGAAGTCTCTTCTACCTATGATGGAGGGATAGGTTGACTAACCTTTTCAGTTTGTGGAAGAGGTTGGCTAGGGATGGAAGGTGAAACCGTGTTGACCGTGCGTATATTACGCTCTTGGGAGTCATCAGCCATGGTCTGGATGTTGTTTTGACTAGGGGGATGATTAGGGAATGGTTGTCTAAAGATGTCAATGTTTTGGTTAGGTGGCACGTTTGGGTTATCCAAGACAAGATCACCTTTATCTATCATGTCTTGGACAATGTTTTTGAAGGTTTTACAGTTGTTTATGTCATGGCCTTTGACACAGTGATAATTACAAAAGTCATTTTCCCTATACGATGTAGGGATGGCTTTTGTGGGGTCAAATTATGGTGGTGGTCAAATTTGGGGGAGGTGGAGGACTCCTTGTTTGACTAGTTTATCCAACACAGACGCGTATGATTCTCCTATTGGATTATATTGATGATGTATGTATCATTGTTGGAACTGTTGTGTAATGCTTTGAGATGTGGAAGGTTGAGGTTAGTTAGTTGTTGTTGATGATGATGGTCTAAGTACCACAGCATTTGCTAATCCCTTGGACTTGAAATTGGAGGAAGAAAATTTGGATGAGGGGTCATTTGATTTTGTGTTAGTATTTTTACTACGCAATTTGACTTTATTTTCTTCGACATCACAGAGTTCAAGCTTCCTAGCCATGGTGAAAGCTTCGTCAAATGTGCAGAATTTTTGGACCCACGAAGTAGATGAAATGTGTTTGGCACATGCTTGTGAAAAGAGCTCAATGAGCTCAGGTTGAGGTAAAGAAAAGGAGAGTTGGTTGATTAAACTTCTCCATCAAGCAACGAAATCATCTATGGATTCATCGTCAAATTGTCTAATAGAATATAGGTCCATGATGGAGACCTTTTTAGTTATGTTAATTGAAAAGTGGTCAAGAAATAATTGGGTGAGTTAATTGAAAGAAAAGAGAGAATGACTGGCAATAGAAGTATACCAATCGAGGGCAGCACCAGAAAGTGACATGGAAAATGTGCATAGTAATAACGCATCATCATGTGCTATAAGGTAACAAGCATGTCTGAACACTCGTAAATGTTGTTGTGGGTCCTCCTTACTCTAAAAGTGAGTAAACTTGGGAAGTTCCCACTAACTAGGATAGGGTCGGATTGGGACTGAAGGATGAATAGGTTCATTACAGATTTGTTCATATGAGATAACATTTCTTGAACCTAAAATGGATGTCTCAAGATTAGACACCTTATCCATCAACATCTTGATTAGATCGATTGATGGATTTGCAGGTGGGACGCCCCCTAGATTGTAAGGCATTTGGAAGGTGTTAGATGGAGCGTATGACATACTAGGTTACATTTGTATTGGTGCAACATATTGGTAGTTCTTCATGGGGATTGATGTTGAAGTCAAGGGTGGTTGTGTCATAAAGCTAAGGGGCATAAATTGACTAGATGCCGCCAAAGGTGGTTGAGTGGTGGAAACACTAGCAAAATGATGAGTAGCCCCCTTGTGTTGATGGGTGTAAGAGTAGGTGGGATGGAGACAATTAAGTTTTGGAATGGTGTAGAACTTTGTTGAGCAGTTTATGGTTGAGGGGGTACCCGAACCCCAATGGAGGTAGGTCTAGAAACAAAAGGAGAGGCCACACTTTGAATATTAGTCATGGTCAGGTTGTTAGCTGAGGCAATGGCCTGGGTGTTTATGGGTTGAATTACAGAGGCTGTTGATATGATTGCCATCTCAACTAAGTCAGTTGGCATCCCATAAACTGGGTTGCTTGAAGAGTCTCACATTTGACTTCTTGTGAGATAGTGCTGAAGGGCCTTGACATTGAGGTCAAGGAACCTTTCAAATTCTTGGTCCCCTTTGGGAACAATATGGGGTTGAGTTGGGGTTGGAGTATGCCCATTCTTAGAATTATACTCCATTTGGGGACTTGATATAGAAGGCAAAGGCGGGAGTGGTTGTTGCCTTGCGTGGTTAACAAGAGTTTTGGTTTGACTACGTGTCAAAACCATCCAAGGCAAAAGTGGGGTTTAGGTTCTGAAAACTGTATGTTTCATCCTTAGAAAACTAGAATTGGTGTTTTTAACAGCAAAAAGGTTAGGTTTTTAGCTTGCTATTTTGAGAATAAATTTTTTTGACAGTGACCGACGTCGATAGAAGAACTGATGTCGGTGAAGAAAGTTGCCGATGTCAGTTAGATAACTGATGTTGGTTAAGATCAGTTACCGACATCGGTAGAAAAATTGATGTCGATTACTGTGTATTTCTAGAAACTCAACAAATTGAAAGTTTTTGGAAGAAAGAAGAAAGTTTGAGTTGTCTTGGAGCTTAGAATAATGTGTCCTCACCAGCTCAAAAAACTAGATAGAGACAAAAAAATAGATGAAGACAAGCAGACCCTAAATGTTAAATTCCTAAGAATAAGTCCAAACCCCTGACCATTATCTTAGTTGCCGATGTTGGTTATGCTATCGACATCGTTAGGGGAAATGGTCGATGTCGGTCAGGGCAATGGCCTCGGATGGGTTTTGGATAGGGTTGTGGTTGATAGAGGGGTCTAAAAGGTCTGTCTGGGTCTGGAGGTCTGTGCAAGATTATAGGGAAGTCAATAGAGTCTTAAGAGGGACAAGGGGTAAAAGACAGATTGTCAAAAGGAGTAAAGATATGGGGGGGCCTCTCAACCTCTCCGAGAAGAAAGTCAGGTTTGGTTAATGATATCCAGAAATGCTAAATAGAAACTAACTGCTAATGCTTTTTGAAATGAAAATAGAAGAAGAATACTTAACTCTTACTCGTTGAAGAATTTGTGGTGTGAATGCTTGTTCTCGATGCCGCTGCTGATATAGAAGACTTCCTGCAATGTTTTAATTAGATGTGGAGTGACTGATGTAGAGTTCCTATAGCCTATGATGCTTAGTGTGCATCAGAGAGAGAGAGAGAGAGAGAGGTCAAATTCTAGGAGCAAGATAATTAGCATTCAGGTCTGTGATTAGCCATTTTGGGGGTTAGAACGTTCTTTTAAGCAATCAATGTCGGTAATTCTGCCAGTGTCGGCTGACTGGTAACTGACGTCAGTGGCTAGAAGATGGGAAAAAGGCTATTTTAAGCCTTTTGCCTATTCCTCCATCTACCAAGTTTAGCTACCATTAAAAAATGGTCCCAAGGTGGATTTAATAGGCATTAGGGTTAATGAGAGAGTTAAAATAGGTCTTGGGTCATTATGATTTGTCATAGGTGATAAATGGGGGTATCCAAGGGAAAGGTGAGGTGTCATGGGTGATGTGTCAAGGGTGATGTGTCAAGGGTGGTGTTATTAATTTAAAATAGGTAATTTATTTTAAATTAATAAGTGCGTGGGTTAGGGATGTTTAGAAGTGGACCAAGGGGACCAAGGGGGAGTCGACCAAGGAGTAGACACAATTTTGGTGTCTACATTATTGGTTTGGTTATTATAAGATTTCTAACATGAAGTTTACTCAACTATTAACACTTCTGAGATTTTGTTCACATGGCATAATTTAAACTAGAAGGCATCCATATTTTGATAGATCAAAAAAGCTATATTGTTAATCTCAATAATAAGCTGATAGTTATTTATATGGTTTATACTCAATAAAATATGTCTAATCGATTAAATCATACTGTAGACACTAAGAAAACACACACATGGTCCTAGTTATTGAAATGCCTTGGGTTCTCTTTAACCTCTTTCAACTATACCTACAAGGTAAAAACACATACCTAACCTAACCCACTCACCTAACCTAGAGTCAAGTTAGACACCTATCTAGATTAATTCACATCTTAACCTTTTTAACCCACCTTTTCCGTAGACCCTCGACTGACGATGATCAAAGTGACTGATGATGGTCACCCTGATCAAAAATAGCTATGTTGCACTACTTGGAATTTTAGAATGAAAGCCACATGCAAACCACCACTTTAATTTTATAAAAATAGCTTGTTTAAACCTTGTTGTGAGCCTTTTCATGGATAATTTATATTTATATGGCCTAGTTACACCTTCACTTCCACCTCTTCCCTTGACTATAAGAGAGAGAGGGTGTTGTAGGAGAAGATCCATCTACAAATATTATCAAGAACTTTGTGTATCTATAATTTATTTTTTTATGTCAATCAACATCATCAACATTATCAAGCATCATCATCTATATTATTGGGAGCTAACTCACTGTCACCTCTCAACCAAGATTTTATGTACCATTACTCTATTAGAATCAAGCCAGATTCCACCAACAAGAAATCCATCTCAAACATCCACCCAACTGATTTTTGGTAAGACAAGTATTTACTTACCATGTTTTCATTTCAAGAGTAGTCTAGCCCTTATCTACCTCTCAGAACTTACCTTTTGAATCCCATTAATTAGCAAAACCAACCCAATTATACTAATAAAAAATTGGTGATGGTTGCTTGATCAGTGATGGTTAGCTTGAACTGGTGATGGTTAGACAATTGGCAATAGTTCATCCAATTGGTGATAGTTACCTTGACCATCAACAATTCACTATCAGGTAAATTTATAGTAATCTCCTTTCACCTACTTACACCTAACCAAATCTAGTTTTCTATGTCCTTACCTGTTCATAGACCCCTTCCTAATTTTCTAAACCAAACCCCAACCCCTTTGCACTAGTATTAATTATTTTATCACAAATTTGATCATTTATAGTCTAGTTTTTGAGCAAGCATTCTTGTTTTCAATTTTAGTACCTTTTTATTATTGATGAAAGTATATTATTTCCAATTTTGTGAACTTAATTATTTCAAATGTGTGGATTGACAACCCATAAAGAAGCTTTTTCTTCTAGGATCTAGCTATTTCTAGGAAATCTACCCAACAATCTATCTAACAAACAAGTTTGCTATAGTGCTTTATTATCTGTAGGTCTTACTCCCAAGATAAATAAAATCTCTTCATAATATTTTGATTCAACACATGCATAAACAAACAAGTTTTTAAACCACACCCTTATCAAGTTTATTTTTTCTCTTCCCTAGAAATTAAAGTGAAAATTTACATGAAACATTTTGGCATGCCTGATGGGACCTAGAGTCTTTACTCATGCTATTCTTTGCATTTTTTATGCTCTTCTCTCTATATATACTCATTATTGAAACTAAAATTTCTCTTGGTCTTAAAATCAACTACATCCATTGCTTTCTTTTAACATTAGTTCACTTTGAATTAAAGCGCAGTAATCTTATCATAGTACCACTTTTATTTCACACACTAGCCAAACCAATTTCATTAATCAAACATCAAAATAATTTGAGACAAGGCCCAACTAAGATTTCATCACCTAGAAATCACCTTACCCTTTCTCGGCAATCCTACTTGGAGATCATTACTAAGGGGGGAACCAACTCAGCTCTCTAGTTGAGTGTAAACTTTGGACATCAATATATTGGCTAAACACTTGATACTCTTATCACTGTAGGACCATGAAGTGAAGGGGTAGACCCTAATACCAAGCCATGTATTGATTCTAATACATATTATTTTGAGAACCTAAACAACCCAAATGCAACCATAGACTACTTTTATAGTACATAATCTATAATCCAACTTCTATTACACATTGTCATAAACTAAAACATAAGCCAAAAGTGAGATTAAAACTAACCTCTAGGCTTAACATATTTTATAGTGTGTGTCTTGATTGCCTTGATCATTCTCTTGTATTCTTCATATTTTAGTGGTGAGTTTATTCTTGTTATCTCTCCCTCTTTCTTGTATGGTTATCACTCACTAGTAGTGAAGAGACCTAGCAGAATAAAACTTGTCACTCAAATCAACCTCTTCTACCTATTCAACTATTGAGTATGTCTTTGAGGTAGAAGACTCACCCCATCTAATGGGAAGCCCTAATTTTACTTAGTTATTTTCCCAAGGAGACATGGACTTTATCACTTTTTTAGACAATAATCTAGTTTTCCTCTAGCACTACCTTAACACCTCCCTTCACCATGCCCCGGTTCCAGATCCACCTCAGGATCCTCCTTATAGCATGCCATCTCATCTTATGAGGGGTATCCCTATTGTCATGGTCACCACCTAACCTTAAACTACCCATACATATTTTTATACTAACCTCTTTGATACCATAAATAAAAACCAACCTATCCAACCAACTGCTACCCTTATACCTTCTACCCCTACCAATGACTCCTCTACCTTAGGAATAACCCTAATGTTAAACCATCACACTCCACTTATTATTGGGGTACCTACCACTTGCACTATCAACCTTCCCTTTTTCAACCCCAACCCATTATTCAATACCCTTTTACCAAGATTAGGGGTATCTATCCCTTGTGCTTCAGCACCTACTAGTATGAAGGTCATTGTCTCTCCTTTCGTTACCAACCCAACTATAGTTCATACCTAATTCATAAGGATTCCTAAATAGGTACCCATTGTACCTAATATAGGATGCATCCATAACCACAAAGGTATATACACAATATTCTACAACCACCATCCACCTATCTTTACATACCACTTTCCCAATATTTAACATCCACATTCCAAAATGTGACAACTTCTCAACTGCCAAACAATTACCAATATGTTACCCAATCTCAACCATGATATTCACCTTACAACCCTCTTTATCTAACACCTCAAACATACCTAATGAATATGCTCATGGACAAGATGACAAACCTCAAGTCATATATTTTAGGGGCTCATAACATCCTATCCTATGATCATATTTGTAACAAACCTATTCATCCCTATGTCCCTATGAGACATTACCCTCCTCAATGGGAGCTTCTAAAATTAGCCAAATTTTAGATTAACGAGGACCCCCAATAACACCTTAGGGATTTTAGACACACATGTTAAATGATTGCTTATGATGATGCCCTTCTCTTCTAAATCTTCCCCATGTCTTTATCCAACTTGACACTTGACAGGTATAGTGCCCTTACCAGGCATTCAATCAATTCTTTCACCCAACTAGCTTAGGTCTTCTTGGATCACTTTTCCATTAACATTTCCAAGAAGGTCTCTATCACCAATCTCTATTCTATTAGATAATTTGATGATGATTCCATTACCGATTTCATTACCTATTGGAGAACCTTGATTAATCTACTTTCATTTTCCTTACCTCAACCTAAAATTATAGACATGTTTACTCGAGCTTGTATGAAACATATATATTAAACACTGTGTGTCCAAATCTTCAAAACTTTTGATGAAGATTTTACCATGGAAAATAAGCTATAAAACTAGGCCATAGATGAGGAAAAATTTAAGTTACAAAACAAAAACTCTACCTTCAAGACCAACAAAAGCTCTTCCTCCAAACCAGATAACCAAGTCAACACCAAAACCAAGAGCAAGGGAACTACAAATGAATTTGTCCTTAAAACCACCCCTCCACCTAATGTCAATCAAAAATATTCTCCCATTAACCTCAACCAAAACATAAATTACCCAAATTGAAGAAACCAAAAATAGTTCACTCCGCTTGGAGAATCTTATGGCTCAGTTCTAGAGAAACTACTAAAAGTTAACCTCATACAACTTCCCCCCATCAAACCTCCTCAATAGTTTGATTGTTCTTGTCTAGCACCTACTTGGTACTAAGATAATGGCATTTGTGGTTTTCATCAAGTAATTGGACATGATTTCAATTGATGAAATACTTTCAAAAATGTTGTTCAAAGCCTTATCGATAAGGGGGAACTCATGATGTATAATCCCAATACCCCTCAAAATTAAGCTCTTGATATATTTAAGAAGCCTTTTCCAAACCAAGACCATATTAAAAATGAGGACACACAAGCTAGATGTTCTCATGATGCCCACATGGTCAATATGGTCTTTGATATGCTTATCAATGGGGAACCTACCATCCAATCTACATTTTTTCCCCCACTTTGCCCACTGAGGTGGTGGAGTCACTTCCCCTTCCTTCGAAGGCCCAAAATAAGGAGATTCCTTTTTCCTTAGCTTTGTTAATAGAGGCTTTAAAATCATCAAACACCCCTTTAAATAACCTATCCAAAAAAAACCATTCCTAACCCACCATCTCCTCTAACCATAAGATAAACCACAACTATGGAGATCATGCCCATGGGAGCAACTTTTTCACAAACACCCCTCAAAGAGTATCCACTCATTCCAAACTTACATCCATCTCTTGAGGAAATAGATGAGGCTAATAACCCTCCTCCTTATCCCATAGGTGTATCCTTGACACCCACTACCCAGAAGGCTAGACCAATATATAAACCATTTTCCAAACTTGTTCAAAAGTTAGGTATGGTCATAAAATCAGACATGGATGAAACCACATTCTAGAAATAGTTAGGGTTTCTTTACATCAAAAAACCTAAACCTTTTAGCATGTCTTTAACCATCTAACCCATCATTTTTACACCACCTCTTAAACCAATCAGAACTTTTACCAACCCCTCGCCTTTTCAGTCAACCAAAACAACTACCTCTCTAACAACTACACCACTAACCAAACCTTCTAAAACTCTTGATGCCTTCCATACATGAATCTTGGTTCACCCATCCTTGAAAGTTGAATAAACCCCATCCAAGCCTATACCCAAGCCTCAACCCAAATCATCCAAAGGGTAAAAACAATTCAAAAGTATTATGATTAAGATTCCACCTCCCTTTACCTTTCAATCTATGTTAGGCCCTCACCCCTCAATTTTGCCTAAAAACCAAGCTCTTTTTAACATATGTGATCCACTACCATTGGTTACACCAGCCCACCTATTGTTTGATGCATTGATCCTTCCTAGATTACTAATATCTAGACTATCAACCTTGAACACCCCAATAACTAACATACCCAAACCAAAACCTTTGACCAAAAACACCACCTTACCCAAACCTTCTCTCACCAAACCCATTATTACCAATATGCCTATCTTCCCAACCAAAACCAAAACCTCTAGACCTTCCACACCTCTAATAGGATCTTATATGACCATTATTCAAAGATTAATGTAGACCTCCTACCTCACATTACCTCTTATTAAACCTTTTGATCCTCTTGGTTCAAAGCTAGCTTGGTATAACGATTGTCAAATATGTTCCTATCATAGGGCACTTGGGCATGACACCAAAAATTGTAAAGCTCTCCAAGCCATTATCCATTAGCTCTATGATGAGGATTATATTTTACTAGATGAACTTCCATTGACTCCTCTACCAATGCACCCAACATTCATTTTCCAACACATTCCTAATCCTCCATTCTCACCTTAGAGTGAAGGAGAATCTACCCAACCTCCAATCATACCTTCCCCCTTCATCCATACCATTAATGTGGTCACACAATCATAATAAAAACATAAAGGGATAGCCAAAGTGTCCATTCTGTAAACATACCCCCCAACTCATTCTAAACCAAATTTGATCTAAAGCTCTACATCCTTAGCTAAACCCAAAGTTACCATCTTAGGTACCTCTATGGCTAACCCCTCTAAATACATCAAGAGATTCATTCTTAAGCAACTTCACCAAACTCTAGCTAAGGTAAGCCTCTACAAGCTCATTTCCACCTCACCCCACCATTTTTAAACCATGGTAGAGGATATGCAAGCTATCAAGGTTAGACTAGGTGACTCCCCACCTATAGAGGCCTTCATAGGTGCTCTCTAACTCTCTACCCTTGTTACTTTCAAAGACTCAAAGATACCCTCTATCTACCTTGAGGATCTATATCCTCCTCTCTTTATTACCACCCACATCAACTAGACCTACATCACATGGGTTATGATCGATGGGGGAGCTAGCATCAAAATCATTTCTTCCCATGCCTATGACCAACTCAAATTATCATAAAATGTCATGTCCCAAACTTTAGTTGTGCTTTGATCCTTTAATGACACTATGACCACTACCTTGGGAACTATTATCCTCCACATTCATCTAAGACTTTGCATGCTCCCTAAACTTTTATATGTGGTCAAAGGTGAATTTTATTACAATGTTCTATTAGGGAGATCTTGGATCTATGCTTTGAGTTGCATCCCTTCTACCCTCCTCCATTGTGTCAATTCAAGCACAAAGGTCAAGTTATTACCATACAAGTTGACCCAAGCCCTTTTTTAGCATATAAAATAACCTACAAACCTAATGATGTCCTTCTACCTCCAATAAATCCACCCTAAGCATCTATCACCAAGCTGTCGACTATAGAAAATGAAGCCATCACTTCTCCTCCCATAGAGGAATCTACCAGGTCCTCTATTCTCATGGACCAAATACCCACCACTGATCCCTTATAATCTACCTTTCAATGCCTTACCCTTATAGAATACTGACTCCTTACCCTTGATGCTTTTCTTACTCCCCAAGAGTATAAAAAACTCAACCATCAACCATGTTATGAACCCAACATTAAAGCCTTTACTCCCTTCAAGCCTTTAACCTATCAAACCCATTTTATCTATGGGGGAATTGATAAGCCACTCTATGTTGTTTTGACCCCCTCTCCACCACAACTATTCACCTCTATATTCTCTTACTTGAATAGCCTAGACTTTTCCAAAATATACCTTCACAAGTGTGCATAGAAGGGATTTGGCTTAGGATGACATGAGCATGGACCACACACATTGATCTCAATTGAGACCTGAAAGCCTCATGAGAAGCATGACCTTGGATTCATTCTACCCAATAAGAAGAAATCCAAACAACCCATCACTCCCATTGTTGAAGAAGAGACCCCTTCCTCAACAACACCCCCTCTGGCTAAGTATAAGGATGAATAAATTATCCCACCTAACATTTTTTTCATAAACATGATCACCCTTAGTCCCCTAACTTATCAAAAGGAAGGA
Source organism: Torreya grandis (assembly GCA_037957365.1). NCBI lineage: Eukaryota > Viridiplantae > Streptophyta > Pinopsida > Cupressales > Taxaceae > Torreya > Torreya grandis. The sequence continues at coordinate 141,771 of JARHVA010005062.1, forward strand.
GTTCCAGTATCCATCCCTTTAATCCATCCTAAACTAGTGAGAGAAGACTCTTCTACCATTAACATTATCTAGTGCTAGGATGATGATTCTATTCTCACCTACCTTGGTGCACCTGACTCCTCCATCCACAAGTCCTTACCTTTTTAGACCTCCACCATGTTAAATTAATCCACTATGGATATTGATATAGACATTTTAGATAACCCTCATATTATCAAACTAGGCCAATCTCTCACCCCTGAGCAATTTTAGGACTTCTCCACCTTCCTCTAGGACCATAACATCACATTCTCCTAGTCATATGCTGACATGCCTAGTATTGACCTAGCCATTACCACCCACAACATTGTAACTAATCATGATGCCAAACCTATCATACAAAAACTTTGATGAATACATCCTTATACAACCCTTAAAGTTAAACAAGAGCTTCAATGCCTCCTCTTTGTCAACTTCATTCAACCCATTGATTATCCCTAGTGAGTTTCAAACATCATTCCTATTACTAAATCTATAGGGGGACTATGTATCTATGTGGACTTTCATGACCTCAAGCTTGCCTACCCAAAGGATGACTTTCCTCTACCTAGAATTAACCAACTTGTTGATCTTATATAAGGCCATGAGATGTTGTCACTTATGAATAAATTCTTGGGTTATAATCAAATTTTGATTTCCCCTAAATATCAACACAAAACTACCTTCATCACCCCATAGGGGACTTTTTATAATAGGGTCATGCCCTTTAATCTTAATCACATCATTGCAACCTACCATTGTGTCATAACCTACATCATCCATGACCTTATCCACATAATCATCAAGGATTACATGGATAACCTCTTCAAAAAATCTAAACTTCACAAGGACCACTTATCTATTCTCAAGATTATCTTTACAAGTCTTATCCATTACCATGTTCTCTTAATCCCAAAAAAATGTAGTTTTGGGGTCATGTCAGGAAAACTCCTTGGCTTCATCATTTCCCTTCAAGGAATTAAGGTTGATTTGGCTAAGATCAAAGCCATCCTCAAGATTATACCCTTGACTAACCTTAAACAACTCCATAGTTTGTAAGGGAAGCTCTAATCCATTCACCACTTCATCTCTCAGTGCTTAGATAGATGTCAACCCTTCCATCACGTCTTAAAAAAGGACATATCTTTGAAGTGGAATGTTGATTGTCAAAAGTCCTTTGAATCACACAAAGATTACCTTCTATCTCCACCTATCCTCACACCTCCTAAGGATGACCAACCTTTCTAAATTTATATCTCTACCACTGACCATTCCCTAGGGGCAATGCTTGCACATCAGGATGACCAACACAAAGAGCAAGCCATGTATTACATAAGTTGCACCCTTGTAGAATATCAAACTCGATATACACAGACTGAGGAAATATACCTAGACCTAGTCTTCATGGCCACCAAGCTTTGCCACTACCTTCTTAACCACAAATTTTTTGTCATAACTAATACTAACCCACTCAAATACATGCACTCTAAGCCATATCAGAACTAATTTATGGATAAGTGGCTCATGCTTTTAGTTAAGTTTGACCTTGAGTTCCTAAAATAGAATTCAATTAAGGAGAAAGTCATTATTGAACAATTGGTTGATGCACCCCTACCAAGTAACCAACCTCCTCCTCTCAAATTTATAGATGAGTCCATCACAAACCTATCCCAAGTAGGCTTCACCAATCACATAACCATGTTTTTTGATGGTTCCAAATTTTAGTGTGTTGAGGAATCTGATATCATCCTTATCCCCCTTATTGGTGAACCACTTCCTTTATCTTTTAAATTTGAATTTTAATGTACCAACAATATGGTTGAATATGAATCCCTAGTAATATGTCTCCAAACCACATTATTCTTGGGAGTTAGAATAATCAACATCTTTGGAAATTCCTAATTTGTGGTCAATAAAGTCAATGGCATTTACCAGTGTAAGAATGATATTTTATAACTATATAGATAGTTAGTCACAAAAATCTTGACATCATTTAAACACTACCATATTTAAACCACCCCATGATTTAACAAGTTTGCTGACACCATGTCTTCAATTTCTTCCCACATCCCATTATCACCCTCAAACTCTAAGTTATCAGTCATTGTCCATCACCTCACCAAACCTTCCTATGTCAAGTCAGACACTCCAACCATATTTAATGTGGAGGAGATCTAGCCTAAGCTCTAGTATTAACAAACCTTTGACTACCTGAACCTTGGTATAGTTCCATCTAGCCTCTCTAGGAATTCCCATCAAGCATTTATTTAGAGCACCTCCCATTATACCATTATGGGAGGCATCGTCTATAAACATGGTTTTGATGGGCTCCTATTATGTTGCCTCCATGGTCTATAATCCTCTCACACTATCAAGGAAATGCATGATGGTATATATGGGGGTCACTTTACTGGACTTGTTGTGGCTAAGTGCATCCTCTTCTTAGGCTATTATTGGCCTACCCTTAATCAATACTATTTTGATTATGTGAAAAAGTGTGTCAAGTGTCAATAACATGCTAATTTACATCATGCAGCTAGCCATAGACTTCAAGTTTCTATTAACTTCTATCCTTTTTCATAATGGGGTCTAGACCTTATTAGTGAAATTAACTTCCACTCTTCATAGTGACATCACTCTATCATCACCATGATTGAATATTTCCAAAAGGGTGAAGGATATTCCTCTTATCTCGAAAAAAGCTAAAAAGGTTATCAAATTTATCACCCATAATATCATCTGCTACTTTGGTGTTCCCCATAATATCATCACCAATAATGGTAAATCCTTGAAAAACTAAATAAATTCAAGGCCTTTGTGACGTATTTGTTATAAAACCCTATCATCCATAAGAAAATCAACAAGTAGAGGCCTCTAAAAAAACCCTTAATAACATGCTTACCAAAATGGTCAATGCCTCAAGTCAAGATTGGCACTTACACATCCCTTTCACCTTATGGGCATATCATGCTAGCATCCAAACCCCTATAAGTGCTACACCTTTTTCCCTCATGCTTGGAGTTGAAGCTATGTTACTTCTCTAGGTCCAAATACCCTATTTTCATATATCTTTATGTGACCTTATTTCAGAAGATGATTACCATAAAAAATGCTTAGCCCAACTTGAGCTACTTGATGAGCATTGTTTGGCCAATATTTCCCATATTTGTTTATATCAAGAATGAATCAAGCATGCTTATGAAAAACACCTAAAAATGCAAGAATTCAATATTAGAGATCTCATCCTTAGAAAATTAACTTGTAACTAATATGGAGAAAAGCAAAAGGGGAAAATTTTATTTCAATTGGCTTAGACCCTACACCATAACCCATAAGTATGGATTAGGAGATTATCATTTGTCCTCTCTCAAAGAAAAACTAGAACCTGAGCCTCTCAATTCTTCACATCTACGTCTTTTTTATTGTTAAATAGGGGTCACAATCACCATTGGTCTAACTTAAGCTCATCCCTAGTAACCACATTCATTTCCCTCTTGTTAGGGGTAAATGACTATAGATGAATCATGTGATTATCCATCACAATAATAGCCTAATCTTGAACTATGGGTACCATGACTCTACCTATGGCATGATTTTCATGGTACTTCTCATCTCCTCCAGATCAATTCTCATGGTGGTTGTCACCTACATCTCTTTTCACGTACTGAACCTTCTTGTGCTCTTATTTTTTGCCTTCATAAGGGTAACCCATTGAGCATGTATAAGTAAGTCTATATCAAGAAAAATCAAACATAAAAATCAATATCAAAATTTAAAAACCAAATCATGGGTCATTCTTAGCATTCACAAACTACTCCCTTGAAGGATAGATGTTGAAAAATCATTTGAAATTGTAAAACATAAGGTTAAATGCTCCCTTGAAGGACAACTATCATAAATATTTAGACTAGGCACATAAACTTTAGACCATTCCCTTGAAATATGGCTAAGTAATTCACTTTTCAAAAGCTAGCAATTTCCTAGAAGCTTTCCACATCAATCAGCTTCCCCAACCACAAGCAAAATTAAAATAAGTAAAAATCCCTGAGCAAAAAAAATAATGATAATCACCATAATGAGCTCTCATAAAATCACCAATCCTAGAAAACCATAATTGGTTCTCCTTAGTAGACTTCCCACATCGATCAGTCTACACTTTATCTAGGAATATAGGCTTGCTTATACTATCCTCTTAGAATCCTATAGAAGAGGCATGCTAGTCTCACAAAAGGTTCCAATTCTAGCCATCCTCCCTCCATATATCATATGCATGGGAATATGAGCTTACTTGACACAATGTGATCAAGATACCTATTTATCAACCTAATCATTCTAATGCAAAGCATTTGAAAGGCTTACTTTCACTAAGCCATTCCAACTTCGAGTTTCATTTTTTTTAATCCTTACCAATGAAGAGGCATCATGTTTCTTTTCTTATCTTTTATTGGTTCATACCTCTCATGATCCTTATCACTTTCCTAAACCTTTCATTTGTTTCCTACTTACTTTATGTAGTCTCATTACATCTTCAAGCATATCCATAGTATATCTCCATCATCATAAACAACAAATATCAAATCAAAAGCATAACATTATGAGCTATATCTATGAACCACATCATCTACCTATCTATGATCAAAACACTATCATATCACGTCATGTTATAAACATAATCCTATCCATATACCATCAAAACATCATGTTAACATGTATTATATCCTAAAGTCATTCTCATTAGCATAAATAAAATCAATAATCAAAGCATCATGAACAATATCATATGCCATCTACCAATCTATCCATAACATTACCATAATACATCTCATGCAAACCACATCATCATAACCATAACTGAATCCATTAATGATTACATCATCATATACCATATATCCACCCATAACACATCCTATCATATCCATGAACAAGATCAAAACATCATAACTATCTTCCAAACATCATATGCCTAAGATACTGAGTCAAACCTCTCATAAAGCATATACAAGAAACCATAGACCATCAACCATTATCATAAACATGAATAAACACATTAAGCATATCAACCATGAACCATAACCATACATCATATATAACATCATAAACCATGAATCATCATCATATAAATTGTGTCATCATAAATACATGTAACAATGTGTAAACTCTCTCCCAAAACATGTACATCTTGCTGCATCAACACATAGCTTGGTATCAAAAACAATGTACACCTATCTATACTAAAATATCAACACATACGAATACATCAAGATCCTAGAGAATTAAGACCACTGACACCCAAACCACTACTACTAACCCCACCTATACCTGTACTTGTACCTATACCCCCATCTGGTGGTGGTCCTCATGGGATACTTGCTTGGTGGCCCACTATGGAGTCCCACTATCCTAGGGTAGATATAGATGGCTCAATATCCAAACTAACTCTATACTCCTTTTATCCCATCACATATGGAAATTGATCTAGCACCATCACCTTGTAATACCTAAGATCCTTAATGATGGCTAAGTATCAAAGCCTCAAAACTATGTTTGGTGGTCCTCTAGCTATTGATGTTGGTCCCCCTCCTACTTCTACCCTCTGTCTAAGAGCATCTCTCTCCTACATGACTACCCCAAGGGATGCCTATGCCTGATCTCACTCTTTTGTGACAATCACCACATGACCTTGTAGCACAACATTTTGACCCTATAGTGTGGTCACCTATCCCTATAGTACCTATACCTGGGCTTATGTTGTAGTGAGTATTACTTCTACCTAGCCATACCCCTAAACTTATGCCCCTATCAGGGCTACATCCCTGGCTTGTCAGCCCCAACCATCCCATCCAAAGTCAACTACTACATACCTACCCTAGAACTAGGCTATATATCCATCAATAACCCTTACATCATCAATGAGAGATCTAACTACTATCTCCTCATAATAAATCACAATATCTTGATTTTGTGGCTCAGGCAACATAAACTTAGCCTCCTCTCTCTTGTATCAAAGAAAGTCAGGTGGGATCCCTTGAACCAATGCAAACTATCTCTACACACGATCAAAAGGGATGAACTTATCCTCACCATCCTGATGGCTATATATCCACCACTAGCTCTAAAGACCTATAGTATGATATATGAGTCCTGTCCACTTAGGCCACCCAACATATAGTCTTCATATAACATCTTTGACCACTAGACCCTCCAATGCATCTCAAAACCACTCAATATATCTGGATCCTCCACCTACCCCTATCATGATTCCACCTCTCCTCTAACATAAGAAGCCCACTATGTAATTAGTAGGTATATAACCCTCTATTGGCAACCCTAAGGGTCTCATCACCAAAATATTTTTGAATGCCTAGTAGTGAAGTATGAATCCAATACTGCTCTTTTATTGCTTGTGTGCTTGGAATCCCTAGAGCTCTCAATATATTTGCACCATTGAAACTAGGACCCAATAAAATATGGTCTTCCCTAGTAACATCTCAACTAAAACACCAAGTAACAAATGTGGAAACTACCCTCCAACTAAATCAAGTGACATAAAACTCATCAAGGCCATCATCATCATCATGAGTAATCATCTGTCCTCATGATCCCTATGGTATAATGGACCATAACTAAATCCACCTACATGAAAACATGCATGAACCTGATCTACACCATATATTAGATCTATGAAATGGTCTATCTCATCTCTCTTTATGTGGTTGAATAGATCTCCTCAAATCAACAATCATGTGATCCTATGCACATCCTTAGGGAGTATGGTGATATCTCTAGTTAGTAGCCAGAAAATGTTCATTTCAAGATCCCATCTCTCGATGAGCATGATGATCATTATAGGATCTCAAGGTAGGTATTAATGGTGTCACATCACACCTAATCTAAAAACCTCCATATGACTCCACTCATCAGTAGTCATGGTATCCTGAATGTCTATAAAAAGTGTGGGAACTTAGTCCCTCAGCCAAATCTACTCACAAGATTGCAAGTGCAACATACACCCAAAATGTATACTTAGTTTTCTACCTCAAGCTAAGTACTAACTTATACCTTTATTTTAACATATTATAATTCACCCCATTACATCTACCCTACATACATTTTCCACACACAACCTTATGCCTCTATTCAACCCTCTTCCCTCATATCCTTTTTTATCAAAACCACACCTATTTTATCCCCCTATACTCCCAACACTTATCACATACTCATCAGCTAAGAAATTGATAAATAATTATCCTCAGTAACTTTAATTTCAAATCTTAAAATATTTTTAATAAACACCTTTTTTACAACCCACTTCTTCTTTCTTGATCCTTATACCATCAATAGTTCCTAGAACCATCGCTGGTCCCTTCAGACTAGTTATCCTCCTTGAGATCGACTGGTGCTAGTTGAGGTGAACCATCATCGGTCCTTGTCTATGATTAAAAGTGGAAAGACTCAAACCCTTGACCTGTGTAAAACTTACAAAACCCTACCAATCTAACTAAATTCCACCTTTTATAGTCTTTTCTACACAATGCCTACCTCATACACCTACATTTACTCAATTTTTCTACCCATTTGCCTACTTTATGCAAAACTTTAGACCTATGGTAACCAAACCAAAATTATTAAAACCCATTTTCTCCCCCCTAATTCCTACCAACACATGTTTTTACACCCATTAACTCACTTAACTACTAATTCAAAACACAACCTATCTCATTCTATGATCATTGTCATGGTTGAAGGCCTTATCCCACCATTCCACCTCATCTTTGATCACCCTCCATTAGCTCAATCCTCACTTGGACAAGCAAACCAATCCCAACCTTCCACCTCAATAACATCAACACACAAATGACTAACACACACTATTAACCTAGAGTAAAATGCCAAAAGTTAAATGGTGAAAAAAAATTCACCTTTCACTTTTAACCTACCAAATTTTTAGGGTTTCACCCTAACCATCATGAGTCAAGATGATTGATGCTAGTCAACCCTTGGGTTAGCACCTGACCATCATCAGTCAGGGTCCCCTTTCCCCTTTTTAAACTTTTGAGGCATCCCACCTAGGTGCTCAACCTTTTATCTACCTAGATGGGAAGAACTACATTCAGCCTAAAGTTTTTATTGGATATCCTATCCATATAACTATATAGGTAATGTCTACTTTCCAAGTGCATATGGAGTCATCTCGGCTACCCCCTCCAACAAAATTCTCACCTTTGGCCATGTCCACCTTGATGATGGTTGTTTTTGACCCATTTTGTTTGTGTATTTTGTGCCAACCATGCTTGGTACTTTTGACTATGTAGACCAACCTTGCCTTATTAACTATTCATTTTTGCACTACCTAGTAAACAACCATATCATTTGTCTCTTTTTAGGAGCACTTCCTACCTTAGGTACCTATCACACTTGAACCATTGGATTTTTCACCAAGAACACTTCCTACCTTGGATAACCATGAAAATACTACACCTCACTTTAGAGACTAATAGGTATATCCAACTGACATGACTAAATATAGTCATGTGATACACTAGTCACTTATCTTCTTAATCCTTATTTTTACCAACATTAGCAATTTTAGTCTTTACATGATCTTGACTATCACACTTATTCACATTTTATGCACATATTTGTGTTTCAAATGACCAACCATTCCTTTTGTAACCTACCTCATGACCCACAATCTACTCATTATCAAACCCCAACCCAATTTTATGTTACCTCATCAACTCCCAATTTGTGGGGAAATACTTCCTGCCATACTCAAGGCAACAAGACCATTGACCAGTGTCAATTTTTTTTTGTTCTAAAGATTATTAATTCAAATCTACATAAAAAAAAGGGACAAAATGTAAACACTATAAAACCACACATATGGTCCTAGTTACATAAATGCCTTGGGTTTCTATTTAACCTCTTTCAACTATACCTTCAAGGTCAAAAAACCTACTTGACCTAACCCACTCACCTAACCTGTAGTCAAGTTATCCACCTATCTAACTTAATTTACCTCTTAACCTTTTTAACCCACCTTTTCCTTAGACCCTCGATCAATGATATTTAAGATGACCAGTGATGGTCAGGTTGTACCACTTGGAATTTTAGCATGCAAGCCATATACAAACCACCACTTTATATTTCTAAAAATAGCTTGTCTAAATATTTTTATGAGCCTTTGCATGGATAATTTATATTTAGATGGCCTAGTTACACCTTCACTTCCACCTCTTACCTTGCTTATAAGAGAGAGAGTGTTGTAGGAGAAGATCCATCTACAATTGTTATCAAGAGATTTGTGTATCCAAAATCTCTTTTTTTAGGTTAATAAACATCATCAACATTATCAAGCATCATCAACTATATTATTAGGAGTTATCTCATCATCTCTTCTCAACCAAGCTTTTAGGTACTATCACTCTAATAGAATCAAGCTAGATTCCACCAACACACAATCCATCTCATCCATCCACCCAACTAACTTCTAGTAATACAAGTATTTTATTTTTGGTATTTACTTATTGTGTTTCCATTTCATAAGCATTCTAGCCCTTATCTACCTCTTAGAACTCACCTTTTGAATTTTTCCAATCAACAACACTAACCCAATTCCACTAACAAAAAACCAATGATAGTTTCTTGACCGGTGATGGTTCATCCAATCGATGATGATCACCTTGACCACCAATGGTTAACTATCAAGAAAATTTCTATTAATCTCTTTTTACCTACCTATACCCAACCAAATCTAGTTTTATGTCCCTACCTATTCACAGACCCTTTTCTAATTTTGTAAACCATACCACAACCCCTTAGCACTAGTATTAATTATTTTATCACTAATTTGATCATTTATAGTCTATTTTATAAGCAAGCATTCTTGTATTCAATTTTAATACCTTTTAATTATTGATGCAAGTATCTTATTTCTAGTTTTGTGAACTTAATTATTTAAAATTTGTGGACTAATAGCCCTTAAAGAAGCTCCCACTTTAGGGATATAGCTATTTCTAGGTAATCCACCCAACTATTTGTCTAACAAACAAGTTTGATTTAGTGCTTTCTTATCTATAGGTCTTCCTTCCAAGATAAAGAGGAGCTCTTCACAATCCTCTAATTCAATGTGCGCATAAACAAATAAGTTTTTCAACCACACCCATATCGAGTTTCTTTTTTCTCTTCCTTAGAACTTAAAGTGAAAATTTACATAAAACACATATTACATATAGATCATAAGAAAGAAAAAATACTTAATTGATAATATTCTCATAATAAACTATAAGCAATAGAATCAATCTATCAAAATTTATTCAAGGATCCATAAAGTCTAAAGCATTGTATGCATTTAGGATCCTTCCTAAGGTGCTATACAATAAGCATCCTTATTCAATCCCATTTTAGTTTAACAAGGAGATTCAACAAAACTAAAATATAAGTCTTTACCCATAATTGGGTCATTATACATCTATCTTTCATACAATTAATACAAGAAGGTTTGCTACTTAATAACATTAATAATACATAAGATTTCATCAAATTATTTACATAGCAAGAGGCACATATTTAGGCTTGATTAAATAATATAGGACTAGTAAGTATTCAATAGTTTTCCTCATCCACTCCCAAACATATGTTGGCCATAAGAAGGAAGGCTCACTGCCCAAACTTTTAGCATCATTAATTTCCTTCTCTAGACACCCCAAGCTTAAGAATCTCAACACCGATCATGTTTACATCACTTGGTAAGGGTAAGGGTGGATATCTAATCTAGGGTATCTTAACATAAGGGAATGGCCATGCACCAACTACAATATTATTTATAGTTCTTACCCAAAGAAAATCTCAGACCTAAATACAAAGAAAATAAGAATTTAAATGATCATTCAAGTGAAGCTAAGCATTTGTAAATATAAAACTAGTAAGTAAGCTTTCATAACATAGCAAATCCCACCAATTTATTGGAGTAGAAAAAGGATACCTAACTCTATTGATTTCTTCCATAGGTCATGGGAGAGTCAAACATCCTTCTACCATGCCCAACATAGGAGGAATTCAATGAAATATCATCATGACATTCATGGGAGGGTAAAAAAGCATGATGTCATGCCCAACATAGGAGGACTTTGACTCACTACCATCATGAAAGAGCTACTCACATACAACCATCATCTTATGTCAGAACAACATTAATGTAATAAAAAAATAAAAATAAAAATCATTTCATTCAACTAATGAGGAACAAACTCTCCAAGGCCCTCCAATGGGAAAGTACTACATGGCAACTGATGTACAACCATGGACAAGACAATAAAATAGGCATACTAAACCAAGTGGTATTATTCTTCTAAAATTAAAAAATCAAATAAGAATAGAATCATTTCATTCCAAATAAATAACTAAAAAAATAGTTTAATAGAAATCCCACCTATCAACTTCAAGTCCACCTAGGCATTATCCTTCAATAGTTTAAGGCTTAGCTATTTTGACCAAATCTTCCTATTTACTACTTGTTCTTCTCATTTACTCAATCTAATTTTATTATGATTTCACAATAGTACTAGACTAATAGATTTATACTCCTATATATATGTCTTAGGATCAACCAACCATTCTTTATTTTCTATCCCATTCCTCATTAAGGGATGTTCTTTTCCATGCTTTAGTAAGGTGCATGGAAGCTTCATTTGATTTTCTATGGTTGCTTTACTAATTTACTTATCTCTTCTTACTTGATCAAGACTAAATCCATCAATGAAAGATCTATGAGTCTACCACTAGACATTCTAGACATTAACAACAAGATCAAATGATCTAAATATAATAAGTTTCAGCAACGAAGATTAAAGGCTAGTCGCCTAAAACATAGGCTAAGTTAGGAAAGGCGATGAGTGGTAACTCATGAAACTAACTATTTAACATATTTCAAAGAAGGGTTTAAGGGTAAATCTATTTTATGATAAAACCATGTTTAATTTAGTATCTTTCCTTCATTGGTCTTTTTCTTGTTCCTACACACTTGATGCACACATCAAATTCCTCTAGCCTAATAGCCAAAGCTATGGAATTTATTCAAACACAAAAAATTCAATATATTAATCATAACCAATCATTCATGGAATATCAACATCCACATAGATAATTTCATATGATTCAATACATAATCAATTTTCATTTCATAGTATTAGAAGCAATGATTCAACATGATTTAAGTTAATATATCTCATAGATATAATAAAATTTCATAAAGATACATTGCATAAAGAAATGTAATCATAACTATTACATAAGTAAGAAATTAATCAAGATTGATAATAGGTCTTTCTCATGGTTACCAACACATGAAAAACCTTCATAAATAATTGCATGCCTCAGTTAGACATGACTTAACAACATAATTCAATAATTTAAACATATAAGTCATATTTCTAGAGTCATCTTTGTCAAAGATAATAACTATGAAAAATGGGGCCTTACATCCCCTCCCCTTATACAAACTTTCACCTGGAAGTCATTAAAAGCGCTGAAGATATTGAACCCTTAAAGGTGTAGAATATTCCCAAGTTGTTATTGATTCATTATATTTATCTCACTAGACCTTGACTTGAATCAAGTCTCCACCTCAAAGAGCTAGCATTTTGTGTGCTAAAATCTTGATGGGATCTAAAACTAAAGCCCCATTTATCTCGACCTGTAAGGTCATCTAATCTAGAACATGAGAATTATCAATAATATATTATCTAAAAATAGAAAAATAAAAAATATCATAAACATGAGTCAGGTTGGGTGGTAAGGCCAGTCAATAAAAAACTAGGGAAATGATCTCCAAGATCTCTAATGGCCCTAAAAAATGATGTGCCAACTTTGAAAATTTTCCATAATGGATGGGGCTCTTGTTGGGTCTCACCCTGAAGAAAACTTTATCGCCAACATTAAAATTTCAATTAATTCTTTTCACATTCATATATTTCTTTTACTGATCCCTGGTAGACTCTATGTGATGTTGTATCTTAACTACTTACTACTCCATGTCTTCTAGCATGGCAGGGCTAATCATGACTCTATCCTCAATTTAGTCCCAACTTAGTGGGGTTATACAAGCTCAACTATATGAATCTTGGGAAGGTGTTATATTAATTCAACTATTATAGCCATTATTATAATAAAATTCAACAAGATATAAATAATCTTCCTAATGGGATTGTTGGTTTATAACATACATGTGTAACATTTCTTCCAGGTCTTGATCAAATCTATCAGTCTATCCATAAGTATCAATATCGTAGGAAATACTAAAATTGATCTACATGCCTAATGCCTTTTGTAAACAATTCCTTAAGTGAAAAGTATATACTATATCTCAATTTTAAATAATCTTACAGGGAATCCCTGCAATCTACAAATATCATCTAAGAAAACCCTTTCTACTAAGGTATCACTATAGGTAGTCTTCATGGGATAAAAGTGAGCTACTTTGGTCAACTTATCCATAATGACTATGATTGCATTATGATGATAATTCAAGGTAGGAAATACCACAATAAAATCCATGCAAATAATATCCCATTTTCATTCTAGAGTCTCATGAGGATATAAAAATCTTTTCAGATGTTGATGTTTAGCCTTAACCCTTTGACATTCAAGACAAAAGGCAATAAATTCAATCATATCATGCCTCAAAATGATCCAATGATATAATTGATTTAACTCATCATGCATCTTCTTAACTCAAGGGAGCACTTAGTATCTCTATGAGGTTTTGCCCAAGGTATTGCATGTCAGACTAGACAAAATCACACTTCTCCAAGTTTCCAAATAATAGGTTTTATCTTAAACCCTATAAGACCTACCTCAAATGTTCCTCATGCTCCTCTTCATTTTGTGAATTGATCTCATCAAGAAACAACAAAATGAATCGATCTAAAAAGGAGAAAAACACTCCATTCATAAGACTCATGAATACAATTAGGGTATTCTTCAACCCAAATGGTAAAACTATAAATTCATAATGCCCATACTACATTCAAAATTCCATTTAATGAATATTATGCTTTACGATATGCAACTAATGATATCTAAATTTCAAATCAATCTTTGAGAACACATTGGTTACTAACATAAGATCAAACAAGTAATCAAGTATATACAAGGTATAAAAATTCTTAATTTTTACCTTATTTAATTAAAAATAATCAATACACAACTAAAAGGATCCATCCTTATTCACAAAGATGATTAATGCTCCCCATAGGAACACACTAGAATGAATCAGGGCTTTTTCTAAGAGTTTTTAAAGATTCATCTTGAGTTCACTTAGTTCCATCATGGTCATTCAATATGGTGCCTTTGATATAGGATCATCCCCTATTATTAAACTAATCTAAAAATCAATCTCCCATGGAGGAGGCATACCAGGCAATCCATCTAGAAACACATTAGAAAATTCCCATAGAATAAGGTGGTCATCTAACAAAGACTTATTTAGACTCATTCAACCTATCACTCACCATGATTGGAAATAATTGAGAACCCGTGATTTTAATATTCTTGAGTTCCATCACAATGATCATGTGAAGGGATACATATATCTTAATCATTGATATTACCATAGGAGTCCCAAGTTCATATTCACATTTGATAACCTTAACATGACAATTTAACATGGCTTTATGAGATAAAATCCATTCCTAAAACTAATCCATAAGTTCCTATAGGTATAATGCCCAATTACACAGTGGTGTAAAAGACACCAATGTCTATAATGCAATTGATCACCAAATAGATAATGGACATCTTGGCCCTAGAGGCCAACTTAACTACCTAGCTCTCTAACTACCTAACAACCATCAACCCATAATGATCCAAGATAGAAGGGGAAATAAGGAGTCTAAAGCTCCTAGATTAAAAAATTGAAATTAAAAATCCTTAAATCATACATATGGTCTCAATGACCATCACCTAATGCTTATCTTGGTGGTCATCCACTTCTGTATAAATTCTATGACATCATCCCACATTGCTTACCATTTGTTTCAATGTTGGAGCCTTCTACTTGATAGAAACTAATGGTTATAGGATAAAACCACTTACATAATGATTAGATGATCCATAAATAAATAACACACCCATACCTTAGTATCACCCAAAGGAGGTTATAGTTAATCTTCGTTCCAATGATGTCATTGAATTTGAAGGTCTTGCTTGTTTTGGTTATTGAGTATGTGTAGTTTTGGTCTATTGATGATTTTGAGGCCCAATTTCAATTCATATTTGGTGGTATTTTTCAAAATAGTTCCTTTTCCAAATATGTCTATAATGGTTTCTCTCCTACTATTATTATATGGGTCTAGAGATGGATTGCATTTCTCCCCAACCTCCACTAGGTGCAGGTTGTGCACCTTACAACCTTGAGTCATGTTGAGATTGCAATTTACTATGAAATTATCTTAGGCATCCTAAGTATTTCCATAAGACCCCTCAACAAAATAGGAATTCTTAACTACTATTGATAAGGTTAAGGGATCTAAAATGTGTGCTACATCAACTAGCTCTAAATTCAAACCTCTAATAAACCTGTTCACTTGAATAGTTTCATCTATGTAACCCTACACATATCTGATCAAATCTAGAAAATGGCGCTCATACTAATCCATAATACCACTCCCTTGTTGAAGATCATGAAACATGTCCACTTTATTATGCACATAACAAGGGGCTAAGTACCTTCGTCTAAAATTCTCCTACAATAATTCCCTATTAAAGGAAGCTGGTGTCAAGTGGAGATTTTTCTCCTCTCTTTCCCACCACATCTTAGTTGTATCCCTAAGAATAAGGGTGCCTAAATATTCCTTCCTATTTGAGTCACAATCATACAAATTGAAACATCCTCTCATGCTAGCTAATCATAATTCTATTAAAAACCCTTCTTGATTACCATCAAATGTTGAAGGATGTAGTCTGATGAAGTCATTTACTAAGTCTCTAGGCCCAAGCCTAGGAGAAGTTATAGGTCTCACCACTTTTATTAGTCACTGTGGGTCTCACCACTTTTATTAATCACTATGGTGATGTAATTTACCTCTATCACCCTTATAATGGTGATGGGGAAGAATCTTAAACCTCTCTATTTCAATTAATCTTTGATCATCTTGGGAATTTGGTAGAGAGTGCCTCTCTACATCATGTTGTACTATAGAAAATATCTTCTACATAACATGCCTCATATATTTCATGTATAATAGGATTTGGGGTCTAATTTCATTCAGTCTCGATTAATTGGGAGGCTCATGCTCACCAATGTAATTTTCACCATGATGTGCTGGACATCATCCTCTCATTATACATACCAAATGGTAAGACATTAAAGCCAATGTAGGAAAAAAATAAGGGTTAAAATAACTTAAAATCATAGAGCTCCTAGTATTGTAGCTTGGGCTTTGATAACAAAATGTCATGCCCATTTTTTCCTCTAAAAACATGCATGACACAACCAAATACACAATAAACTAAACATAAATCATGAGTAGATACAAAAATTAATGTCAATTATATATTCATGTCTACAATTCTTATAACTACCACCATTTCATAATCAAGTGCATGCTACTGATTAAGAGGTCAAAATCTCTAATCAATCAGCCCAACACTTTAGAACCCATTTGCTATCTTACATTGAAGATTACTATGATAATAAATTAAAATGACTATAGAAATTAACATGGATCACTATAGACACACGTAGCTCCATGTGTCCACTTTAGGTCTGCTCTAGTCTAACTTATTGGGAGCTATAATCATGCCACAAGTCATGATTATGAAACCCTCGGTCTAACATGAATTGCCCAACTACCTAAACCTATGATATTTATGAGGTCTCCACATGAAACATCTTTAAGATCTTTAGAATAATTAGGATTTAGGGAATTGGCCTTAATGGATCAATCCCATTGTAGTTCCAAAATTGATAATGCTACCACTTTTAAATTCCTTGATGGTTCAGGCTTTGCATCTACTTCATGAACCACATAGATTTATATCTCCACTAGGTTAATAATATGTCAACATATAGATAGATCTTGTTGATCTACTCACCCAATATTGGTTATATAACATCTTGAGATAATGTCACCCCTAAGTTATCTAGATGGTGATGATTTGATGAATCTTGTTGATCTACTTTCCTGGTGACTACTGTACAACATGTTATGTTGATGTTACTCCTAGGTTAGTGGGATGATACCACATAGATGGATCTCAATGATCCTCTTACCTGACATCAACCATACAATGGAACCTAATGACATCACTCTTAATTTAATGAGATGATGACATATAGATGGGTATTGATGATCTCCTTACCTAACATCCACCATATAATGGATCTTTTTAAAGTCACTTCTAGGTTAGTAGGATGATGACATGTGGATGCCTCTCGATGATCCACTTTATCAACATTGGCTATATAATGGAGTCTATTAATGTCACTCTTAGGTTAATGGGATGATGATATGTAGATAGTTATCAATGATTTTTTTCCCAACATTGACTATATAATGGAGCCTATTGATGTCACCTTACATTAAAGTAATGATGACACATGGCTTCCTCTAACCAATTCTGAAGAGTCACAAAATTGACTAAGGAAACATTTATAAAATAATCAAGGCATTTAAATGGCTAAGGCAAAGGGCCATGAAAATCTCCTATCAAAATGGCTAATATAATCATTGCATATGTAAAACTACACATGGAATTCATTGAGTAGCTAAGGCAAGTGCTATACAAGGTAATTTTACCAATTGGGCAAGGCATATTTTGGTAAAAATTTGAATCCAGAGATAATTAATGTATATAAGTAATACCCAAAATAATCAATTTTATAAATATACTAAGGCACAACCAAAGGAAAACTCAATTATTACTCCATGATTTAGATTTGACTAGGGCAATAAAATGCCTGCAATAACTTCTACTGACTATAAGGTCTAGGTAGAGTCTTTATTA
The DNA here is from genome assembly GCA_037957365.1 of Torreya grandis. Classification (NCBI taxonomy): domain Eukaryota; kingdom Viridiplantae; phylum Streptophyta; class Pinopsida; order Cupressales; family Taxaceae; genus Torreya; species Torreya grandis. The sequence continues at coordinate 159,795 of JARHVA010005062.1, forward strand.
TTCAGAGCATATTCATCTAAGTTAAGTCTACATCACATAAATGATAGACTCAACACTAAACCAATAATCTCATTGGCTTAGTTAATAAATGAAAACTCAAGCATGATTTGCTCCAAGAAAAGGTTCTCTAAGATTGGAAGGGTACTACATAGACCAAATATTTGAATGTCTTAATCAAATAATTCCTACAATCAGGTGATGGGATGTAGGCCCATTCATTCCATTAAAGCTAAGATACCAACATGAGATTTACTAAATAAGTAAAAACTCAACATCAAATTGTTAGTCTATAAGACCTTCTTAAATGATTAAGCCTTAGAAAGGGTGGCCTCATTCAAACATAAAGGCTTCATGCCTTGTTATAATTATAATAAAAAGACAAGATCTATTAAGTCTTATTACTAAGAGCTTTTATTGTTAGAAGGTTTTGAATAAGAACCTTACACAACTATTAACACTTCCAAGATTCCTTTCATATGGCACAATTTAAACCAAAATGCATCCATATTTTGATTAAGCAAGTAAACTTTATTATTACTATCAATAACAATTGCATATCTATTTATTTGGGTTATACTCAAAAAGATAAGTCTAATCCATCAATTCATACTACATACATATCATAAGAAAGATACAATTCTTAATTAATAAGCTTCTCATAACAAGATATAAGCAAGAGAATCAATATGTCAAAATTATTCAAGGAGCTATAAAGAATAAATACTTTTATACATCTAATATCCTTCCCCAAGTCTTATAAACCAAGAATAATTATTCAATCCCATCTCAGTTTAACAAGGAGATTCAATAGAACTAAAATATAAATCTTTACACATAACTAGGTCATTATATAACATCTATCTTTCATACAATTAATCTAAACATGCTTACTACATAATAATATTAATAATACATAATATTTAATCAAATTATTTACATATCAAGAGGCAAATCTATAGGCTTAAATAAATAATGGAGGACCGATCAGTCTTCAATGATTCTCCTCATCCACTCCCAAGCAGTTGTTGGCCATAATAAGGAAGGCTCACCACCCAATGTTTTGTCATCATTAAGTTGATGCTCTAGACACCCACAAGCTTGAGACTCCCAACTTCTATCATGTTTACATCACTTGGTAAGGGGAAGGGTGGATATCTAAGATAAGGTATCTTAACACAAGGGAATGGCCATGCACCACCTACAGTCTTAGTCCTAGTTCTTACCCAAATAGACTCTCAGTCTCAAATATAGAGCAAACAAGAATTCAAATGATCATTCAAGTGAATTTAAGCATTCTAAATTATAAAATTAGAAACAAGCTTCAATAACATAACAAATCTCATCGATTGATTTGAGTAGTAATAGGATACCTCACTCTATTAATTTATTCCAATGGTCATGGGAGAGTCAAACAACCTTCTACCATTCCTAGAAAAGGAGTAATTCCATGAACTACCATCATGACATTCATGGGAGGGTTAAACAACTTACTACCATTCCTAACATAGGTGGACTTTGACTCTCTACCATCATCAAATAGATACTCATAGACAACCATCAGCTTGTGTCACAACATGAATGTATTCACACAAGAAGACAAAAATCATTTCATTCAAATTAGGAGTAACAACCTCTCCAAGACCCTCAAATGGGAAACCACTACATCCTAGCCAATGCACAACCATAGACAAGACAATAAAGTAGGCAAAATAAACCAAGTGGTCCTATTCTCATGAAATTAAAAGATCAAACAAGAATAAAATCATTTCATTCCAAGGAAATAGTTGAAAACATAGGTTAATAAAAATTCCACATTTCAAATTCAAGACCACTTGGGCAATATCCTACAATAGTTTAAGGCTTAGTTCTTCTGACTAGTTCTTCCTATCTACTAATTCTTATCCTTTAATCAATCTATTTTTCTTTATATTTTTTAAAAGTCCTAGACTAAGGGAGTTAAACTCTTACATATATATATATATATATATATATATATATATATATATATATATATATATATATATATATATATATATATATATATATATATATATATATATATATATATATATATATCGGATTAGCCAACCACTCTTTACTTGTCAACCCATGGATCATTAAAGGAAATTCTTTTCCATGCTTCATTAAGGTGCATGGTAGCTTTGCCCACTTATCTATGGTTGCTTCCCCTACTTACTTACATCTTCCCACTTGATCAAGACTAAGGAAATCAATGGAAAATATATTATTCAACCACTAGACATTCTAGCTGTTAGTAACAAGATCAAATAATCCAAAGAAAATAAGTTTCAACAACCAAGCTCAAAGGTTAGTTGCCTAAAATGTATGCTAAGTCAAGAAAGGTGATAGATGGTAACTTAGACAACTGACTACTTAACATGGGTCTAATAAGGGTTTAAGGGTAAAGATATTTTGTGATAAAACCATACGTGGCATAGTCTCTTTCCTTCATTATCCTTTTTCTTATTCTTTCACACTTGATACACACATCAAATTCCTCTAGCTTAATATCTGATGCTACATAATTCATTCAAAAAATATAATTTCAATCAATTAACCATAGCAAATCATTCATGGAATATCAACATCCATTTAGATAATTTCATATGATTCAATACAAAAGTAGTTTTCATTTCATCATCTTAGAAGTAATTATTCAACATGATTTAAGACAATATGTCTTATAGACAATCAAATTCCATAATGAGAAATTGCATAAATAAATGTAAGCATCATTCTTTCATAAGTAAGAAATCAAGCATGATTGATAATATGTCTTTCTCATGGTTCTCAACACATGAAAATCCTTCATAAATCCTTTCATGTCTCAACTGGACATGACTTAACAACATAATTCAATAATCTGAACATATAAGTAATAATTTTAGAGTCATCTTTGTTAAATATAAGCACTATGCAAAAAGGACACTTACACAATAAAAATATCTCAAACCATTTCCATAAGAAAAGCAACAATTAGGGGTCATCAACCCATTGAGGCCTTAGTTGAATTAGATACAGATGTGAAATCATTTATTTCACCATTTCTTAGAGAAAAATCATGAGGATTTATATTATGCCTCCACCACATCTTAGTAAAACTTAATCTCATATTGTTGGTATAACTTATTACACAATGTCATTCTTAGTATTGATAATTTCATTATAAAAAATGATAAGTTTATCATTTTATTATTTTAATCTTTTATATTTATAGTGTTAGAATATATACCATAAATTTTCCATCATTGATCATCATTAGCTTCTATAATTAAATTACAACAATCTTCTCTAGTGGATGTTCAATAACAAGGTACATAATTTAAAACTTTTAAATTTTTATTTTTCGTATATGTTAATTTAATATTAAATTTATTTTCTTTGCCATTTTTATGTGAAGCTATCTTATCTTATTTACAGGTCCAACTCCCACTCAAAGGATGAATTTTACACCACCAACATCACCACCCCATGTTGTAAACAATGGACACGGGAAACATTTATCATTTCTGGCACATAGTGGTAGCACTTTGCATTTAACAACATCTGAGTTTCTAAAAAAAATTCTTGGTGGTCTCCCTAGTGTAATGAGAACCACATTTCCTCAACAAATTAGTCTTGATGATCAGTTTTTGGGGATTGATAGTGGGATCCCCCATTCCATTTTCTAATATTCATGAAATGATACATGTTTCTTAGTTGAATGTGGTAGGTAATTTTAAACAACCTTCTACATTCACCTATCTACCTCGCACAACCACTCCTACTGATAATATTCTACAATTTGATGATCAAATTACATTTGTTGCATTAAATAATTTCTTCAATGATAATGTTAAGGTCTTAATTAATGATGCTACTTTTAGTAACGTTGATGGTTTAAAATCATGGGAGTATTGAGTGAAAGTTTTGATTCAAGAAATCAATACCTATTATCACAACCACTCACAATGCAATCAATTATTTTCATTAGTTGAACATCAACCTACAAAAACTAATGTTTTGTTCAACCAAGTAATTTCTAGAGCTATTACTATTAGTAATAGCTTTAATGATGATATTTTAGATATAATGTTAAATAGGCTTGAAAATTTAAATGTAGAAGTCCAAACATACTAAAATAAATTAGTGAAAAACAAAAGCCTTGTAGCAATTGAAAAGGCAAAATAAGAAAAATCCATGGTAAGTTTTACTCTTTCTTATTTTTTTCAATTAATATTTATTTTTATCATTTTTAACTAATTAATATTATTTGTTCATTTGCATTTAAAATATATAAATTTGAATAATCAAGCTCTTGTCTTTGATGTACATCTAAAAAATGCACACAAAAGTTTAACTACAATTATTTCTCTCAAGGAAAAGTTTGTTACATTGGATAAAAAAAATAATACTTTGAAGAAAATCATTAGGGAGCATGGCTTAGATCCTGATGTTTTGTTTAAATATAAATTTGAAGTGAAATCTACCTTGTTTTCAGTAGGAGATGCTACTAAATAAGAATATGAAAATATTATGAATATCAATAGTGCAGGAAATGATCTTATGGAATCAGGAATCCTAAAAGACAACATCAACTAAGTGGAAGGTTAGGGAACTAGAACATCTTCCACATAAGAAATGTAGTTAGACACCCAAGAGTTTAAAAAATAATGATATTTACATTATTGGCATTGTAGTTATGTTTTGAAAATATTCTAAAATGAGAAATTAGCTTGAGCCTCAAAAATTACAATTGTAATTTTATCTTATATATAATATTTAATATATATTTCATATTTGTGGCTTTCTTAGTGTTTATTTTATATTTTACATCTATATTTTCATTTAAAATGGTTAGATAATTCAATGTATGTTAAATTTTAAAAAAATCATAGTAAATATTGGTAAATAAATCATTTAAGGGATTCATAAACAACATAATTATGAGCATGTGAGGTACCAATTGATACAAGACTACTAGCTATGTTATAGAATTATGAATTAAAAATAGATAAAATATTGTTCAGTAAACAATAGAAATAGATCACATGAATATGTATTTAATTTCAATATATTTAGAATACATACCAAACCAAATATTAGGTAGCTCAAACAATCCTTTTGTAACCCATTATTCATAGCTGACATTCATATATATAGTCTTAGAGTCATTTTCAATATCTTTTTTGGAATCCTCTTCTTTTAGTGAGATAACTCCAAATTGAAAATGCTCTTTCATATGGAAATGGATCCACTAGATAACATGAAACATACAACCTCGAACATGTCTCAAAATTTTTGTCTAATCTATTTCAAAGTATTGATTTAACAAAAGATAATGCACTAAATACCCTTTCATCTTCCACATATCCCAAAAAAAATTATTTGTCACAATTCATATAATCAAAAATATTTTCCAATAATTTATTATATAACACTACTTGGATACAATTTTTTCCATAACCTTGTAATAACACCACTTTATATTGGTCCATTTAAGAACTAATATTGTTCAATCATTGTAAATGTAAAATGCATTGACTGGGATGTTAGTAAATCCTCTTGAAAAATACCCTTAACTTCAACTCTATTTACCTCTATAGACTTACTGAAATGATTAATGAGAGTATCCATGTATTTGATAAACAAATTATTTGTTATTTCTTCACCATCTACAATGTTTCAAAATATAAGATTCATCACTCCCATGGATTCAAGTAAGTCATCCATTTTAAAACAATCTCTAATTTTAGTAGATAAGCTTTGTAAAATCATTCTCAATTTCATCTGTGTCTCATATATAACATTATCATATAAAACCCACATTATAGGACCTTCTTTAATTTCTACTCCAACCAAATTAGTTCATTTTTGGAAAGTGTGTAGTGGTATCTCCTTTCCATTAACAAAGATACAAATATGATCATTAATATTAAATTTAAAATAGTTTTTAGGGCCCTTAATATGTATTAAAGTTTTCAACTACCAAACACTAGTCCCTTAAAACTTTTTTGTGAAAATTATAACATATCTAGAGATTGACTAAATAATTTCCTCAATCGTGTGTGTGTGTGTGTGTGTATATATGTGTGTATATATATATATATATATATATATATATATATATATATATGAATCTATCTTATGCATGTTTAATAAAACAATGCATTTTTTTCAATATGGGCAAAGTACCACACAATGTTATCATAATTTTTAAATCTATCAAATTGTACAATAGATATTTTGCCTTGTCAACTTCCATTTGGTATTTAAGCATAAAGCCTGTTAACAATGGATATTCTTAAAATATTTTACATGCAGGATCATTCATGGAAATCCATCTTATATAAACATATTTTAATTTTTTCCCCATCAGTCACTCTAATTATAAATTTTTGAAACTCTACAAATATTTTTGGACTTCTTGACATGTATGCATGCAAATCATGAATAAGCTCCCCCACTTTTGTGACATTTTAAAATGTTCTAACAATTTTGTAAGTAAAATCCATTCTATGTGTCATGAAATGAATTATAATCATATATGTGGAAATTTTTGTTTGTATTTGAACACATAGATAAGTTATGTTCCCCTACATTACTGATGTACTATCCATACCAACACATACTAACTTGGTACTTGTATAATAATACTCCATCCCAGCTATATCCATCAAATTATAAATAGTTAATTTTAAAAGGTTCTCAACTTTACAATTTTATATCATTTTATTTATTAAAAATATGTGAGGTTGCTTTGAATGGTTCTTAAATGTATAAACATGCATACAAACCTATGATGTGTTGTTAATTATTATTACCTCATCAATGGATAGTGAGATAAATCATGTTGCTTTTACTATTTATTTCAAATCTTCATTTTCAATCATCATGAGACATTTTGAGATTTAATGTGATTATGGAATGTTATGAAATCCATTATGCTAAATTAAAATATTATAATCTAAAAAATTAGAGATTGGTTTGCCTTTTTTAAGAATGTGATATATAGTGGAGAATTGTATATTTTTGGCATGTAGATACGACTAAGCAACTTTTATGAATTGAGATGTAATTATAAATCCTTTCTAGACTACGTTTTATTGATATTTTTGATGATTTTAATAATTTATTTTGTAACATTGATGCATGCATTCTTTTGAATTTTTGCATATCACTTTTTATTTTAGTTTGTCCATCACTTTATTTCACCAACACATATTTTACCACAATGTTTATCAATTATATCCAACTTAATTTGCATTGTTTTTCATTTCTAAGTCTCTAACTACACATTGTATATTTACATTATGTTGGTATGTCAGTATTATTTTCTAGCTCTATAGGTTTAATGAATGGATATTTATCTACCCAATCAAAAACTTAAATGACCTTACAATTGTCCATGTACTTCTCTTCTTTTGAATATATTTTTAGTGTTGTTTTCAACTAAAGTCTATGTTGGATGAGTTTAAATATCATCTGGTATTAGGTTCTCATCATCAACATTAGTAGTGTCCTCTAATTTCCATTTTCCTTAATTGTATTTTTAAGTTGAATTTTCTACCAATGTTGTTGTTTCAGGAGATCTAGAAAATGGTTGTAATATTTCCATATCTAGTTTGTAATTGTCTTCTGCCAGGGGAATTTCATACCCAGGTATTTATTCTAGTGAAGACATATCTTCAAAAGGGTTATAGGTGGGTTTGACATGTAAAATTATTTTAGACATTGTAGTTACTATTGAATCCTAATATGAAAGTGCAAATAAATAACAATGTATTAAATAATTGATAATTAGTACCTATCTTTGGTGTTTGGCTAAAATAAGATAATAGGTAAATTTTCCTACCCCCTTAAAATTTTTAACAGAATCCATCAAAACATGCCTATAGGAAGATGATAAATTATAGACAATTGATAACACTTGGATGAGATAGACTATTGGTTGGAATGCAAGTGACTGACTACAAATGTAGACGATTGACAAAAAATATAGGTGATTAATAGTAAATGCAAATTATTGATAACAAATTTAGATGATTGAATGTATTCAAGGTGTCTAATATAGTATAAATAGTTTTGAATGCACCTAATTTGACTTTTGAGGTACTGGCAAAATACATTTCTAATAATACAAATTATTTTAAATAGTAGGTGAGTTGACCCTGAAAAATAACTTACATCTTGAAAATTTAGGTGATTTTGCATTGTTAACTACCCTAAAAAAATGTAAAATGCCAATTTCTAATACTAGAATATTCATGAATTAATGAAAATTCACCACTAAAAGTTTTCCTACATATAAGTCTCAAATCTTCACTCAGAATCCTCACTTATCAATGTGCATTAAATTTGAGTAAATTTTGTAAATCCATCTTGATTTTAAAAATATTATATCAATTATTTTTTTTTATGAATTTTGTGATCACTATCCATCTCTTCCATAAAAACATCATATCTTTTAAATTTTATATTCACTATTCAACCAATACAAGAAAAATAAGTGAGTAAATATTTTTTTTGCATATTTTATTTATCAATTACGAATCCAATGCATTATTATTTTTTCATTTATGTTCTATGCTCATATAATAAAAATATAAAAAATGTAATTCATCTAATACAAACACAATAAATATATCTTTTATATCCATCAATCATCTAATACTGACATAACAACACTACCATTTATGTTCATCAGTCATCTAATAAAAAAATAACCTTGTCATTTATATTCATTAGTCATCTAATATAAACACACAAAGTTGTCACTTAAGTTATATAATCATCTAATACAAAAACACATTTTTTTATGTCAAATGTTGTGTTTACCATTATTATAATAACAAAATCCAACAAATCTATCTTTATTTTGATAGTCATATCATACCAAAAAACCAAAAAAAATTGTATTTGTTGTTCATTGGTCTTCTAATATAGAAAACATAGCAAAGCTATATTTTTATTTACCTATCATCTAATATATAAAACATGATAAATCTATATTTTTTTCATTAGTTAGCTTATAAAAACACAAAAACATCATATAACACAAAAAAAATTATCCTTTTTTATTCATTATATAATGAAAAAAATAATATAAAAATCAATATCCACTTGAATATCATAATTTCTAAGGGACAATCACACAATAAACCTAGGTAATCATAAATTATATATTTTACATTAATAAGGGTAATCTTGATGTGCTATTTTTTTTCATTTGGTTATTTTTTACGATTATTAAAATATATATATTCATAAATCATCATATTTAATGAAACAATACTTACCAAATTTGGTGTTGAAATATATATACTTGTTAAATTTTATAAAACATTTATCAAGATAAATAGTTGTTTGTTCCTATTATGGTTCAGTCATTTTGGTATTGGATTAGGTTTTTATGGATATATATATGTGCCTTTTAATGGAATCATGTTGCTTGTCTTGAGCTAAGCTTGAATGAGAAATGAAATTCTTTATGATTTCTCATCATTATCATTTATTTATTTTATCAAAACTCATATTGAATTTAAATTATCCAAATATGGATCTAATGTAGTAGCTATGCATGTTAGATGTTTCCACTATTCCATATTTATATAATTCATTATTACAAGACACCATTGGAAGAAGCTTCATATTAAAACATCAGTTCAGATAAGTTGTAATGGAAAAATTAGTATGAATATGATCCATACATCATTAGAATGGCAAGTACATAAATTTTTAGTTGTTGAATTTGAGGGGTTTGTCGTAGATAAAAAACATTTTAGTTTGCACAAGTGAAAGTTGTGTGACTACCCTAATTTGTGTAACCATTATTATTATAGGTGTATGCAACCACCATGATGGTTTTATAACTATTGGTCTATAAATTGTAGTGGTTTTACCACCATAAAAAATATGGGAATGTGATCAGTTTAAAATGTTTACACTTCCTTGAAAAAATTAGTTTGAGTTATTTGAAAGGTTCCAATGTGAGAGGGAATAAATAAAACCTATGTTGAAGTCAAATGACATCAAAAACATGATAAACAAGGAAATGAGAGTATTTGAACTTTGATTCACATTATAATTTACATGTTTGAGTCCTTGTTCATGTTTTCTCATTATTCCCTAGTTGTGAGTGGTGGTTTCAATGTGTTAGTTTATTTTGAAGTGTTTGATAGGTGTAAATAAATTGTGGGTGTGATCTTTGGATAGTGTAAGAGTGAAATATTTGTCCATGAAGGCCATGTTTCATGGTAACTATAACATTTGTTAAATTACATAGTGGAAGGGGGTGTAATTTTCTCACCCACTAGATGTTTTACCACATTAGGTTTTTATAAGATACATAATATGCTCATATTATGCTTTGTGTGATATTTTGATTCATCTTTATGATCAATATTGTGCACATTTAATTATATCACTTATTTATCTATGTTTTATAAATGAGAAATATCCTAGAACATTCCTTTACTAATATAAATTTGAGATAGGATTATAGGGTTTGTGTTAATGAAGATTAGTGTGGAATATACACTTAGTTTACATATCATATTGGTAATAAATTTTACATTTGTTAAATTACACAATAGAAAGGAAGTGTAATTTTCTAACCCATTGGAATTTTTCCCACATTGTTTTTCTCCAGGATACACCATGAGTTCATATTGTTCTTTGTGTGATCCTAAGATTCATCATTATGTTGAGTATTTTGAACATTTTATTTCCAACACTTATTTATTTTTGTTTTACCAATGAGAATCAACCTATAACAATAATTTATCAATCATTTTTTGATATATTATTATAAGATCCATGTTGATGAAGCTTAGTGTGAAATATCCACCTAGTTTATGCATTAGATTGGAATTAGAACTAGTTTAGTATCAATATTATTCCTTTTGTGTGGTTTTATGTGTTTGTTTTTAAATTGAAATATATCCATGTCACTAAATAAATTATTTATAGTGGTAAACAAATCCTAGTTCTATTGGAATAAGAAAATCCCTCAAGGAAGTGAAATACAGAGATCACAAGTATGGTTGTACAATCACCTATAAGTTTTAATTGGATGCTAAGAGTGTCGCTTGAGTCACCCTATCCCTAGGCTTACCATAGGCATATTCTAGAGCCTTAGACTTACATTTTCAGCCATTCAATAGACCTTGAACACTTTTAGATAGTCAAGACATAGTCCCTAAACTATCACCTTTGATACAAATCAAAATTTCCTAGGATTTTTCCAAAAGGACATTAATGCCACATTTGGGAAACTACAACCACATGGTGTTAGTCTCCCCAACTAGGCACTACTATCCTTAGCACTAACTCCTACGAATAGATTATTTTTTAAATGTGTGCCCCTCTTAAGGTTGGCCGAATCTAATTTTATTATCTTCACAAGAAACAAAATTCTATAAATACAAGTCTAATCCATTTCTATTTACTATATTGGAAATAGATGGAAACTATATTCAAACCAAAGACAAAGTTATGTAAAATCAAGGTACATTATCCCTATTTTACCCTACTTCTTGTATACTACCATATACAACAACCCTAAGTCTAGTTTTCAAGCATTCTAAAGCTCAAGAATATTCAAGGCATCCAAGGCTACAATCATTCTAGAATTTATTTGCACATATATCCAACACTAGGTGGTCAAACCATATCAAACTTGATCCCTCTTCAGAGTATTGGTATGTAGGCAACTCCCTACACAATGGGGTGTTGAGGATGTCTAGTCCACCCTACTAACAAACTAAAAATATTTTGCATATCACACTTGTAAAGAGAACTAGGGTTTATACATACAATCAAACTTTATAGGTATAATACACAACTACAGGTTTTGATCTCAAGGGATTAAAACACATAAACACAGGCACATGTGCTCTTCAAAAACAATAATAGTCCCATAAAGAAGACATTGGCACCACATATTAGATACTACACATGGATAATGCTACTATCCAAACTGGGTATCACCATCTAGTGAATAAATGAATATCAAAAGCCTACTTGTGATACTCAAAGCTTCCCAAATCTCCAATTTTAGAACTTAGATCATCCACGATAGTATATTTTTAGCTAAGTCTATATTTCTCCATATTTATTGTTATTATTAGAATGTCAATCAAGGTTAATTTAATTTATAAATTAGTAGGTTAATTATTGTAATTTATTTAATTGATTTAGACATCTCTTCCCTTTAACCAAACATAGGTAATTACACATGTAAAACCCTAAAATTTTAAAACATTTGGTAAACCTATCTTACTTTGAATATTGCTTCAAAACCTATCTTGCATTAATCCAAATTTTGTGTAATAAATTTAGGGTTGCCTATTTCTAATTTTATTTAGACAACCTAGCTAATTAAAACCAATTTTACATTAGGGTTTCAATTTATTTTAAATCTAATCTAAATCATTAAAAATAATCCCTAGATTTAAAAACCCTAACCCTAGACACACTTAGGGTTTGTATTCTTTTCTATTTATACTCAAATTTTATTTCCAAAACTCAAATTTTGGATTCACATATCTTCTCATTCATATAATCATGATAATAATGATAGAACAAATAAATTACTTTTATTTTCAAAGTTTCTTACTTTCACTTGCATGATTTTTCCCTTTAATTTAGAATGAACTAAGAAAAAACATCAAAACATGTATAGATGATGCTTACTATCAAATGCAATACTCATCATATTCTATAGCTGGTTATGAATAACTAGGGTTTGCACTTGTGAGACTCTACATGATAAAATTATTAGTATGACCAAGACAATTATGAGTTCACATAATCAAAATCAACTATTACATAAAAATATTAAAACATTATAAAATCAATTCAAAATACAAAGGCCTCCAAGGCACAATAGCGTAAATCATGTTTATCATCTTAAACTAGTCAATTTGTTGCAAACAATGTTACATATCATAACATGACATCATAATAGAATACATCTACAATTAGTGATTCAAAAATCATTTAAATATAAAATAAGATATATAATGAGATAATCAGAGACATGATTAAATATACATTAATCAACCTACGTCTTCTATACCCAATGACAAAATCCAAATATTTTTGTGCATATCATAGAATATATGGGCACCACATAATTACTTAGTTAACATTGAAAAGGAAAATACAATAGATAATGGATATAGATGACTCACACAATGACAAATACTCCACATAATATATAATGGCACATCCACCAATTCAAAAGGGATCAAATTAAGAAATGGTATAAAAATGGCTACCAAAGCAAAACTTAGAACAATAAAAGGTTCAAAAATCATAATCAAATCAAGAAATAGTAAAATAAGCATAAATAAATATAACAAATCTACCTCTCCAAAATTAGGTTAAGCATTAAATATGGTATGGGTTTGGTCAAAATTATATACAATAGTATGATCATCATGGTCAAGGTTTGAAAAAATTAGGTCCAAGGCATCACTTATCATATTCTAGCAGTTGATAATATTGGTCAACAAGGTTTGGGTTTTATTGATCATTCTAAAGAAAAGTATTCACATATATAGTTTGTCAAGGCAAAACATTAAGATACATAGTACTTGTTACACAAATATAAATATCCTAAGTTGCACAATCATGATCATCCTTAGCCAACAAGCATTCTCAAAACAAGTTTTCTACTAAAAAAGCCTCCACAACACCATAAGTCTACACAATTAGTCTTCCAAAGGACAATTCAAAAAAGTTAACTCCATAGTATGAGGCAATTCATTCTAGCACACTATGTTACTATGATTATGATGATAAACAATACTCAAATTTCTACTGCAACAACATTCAACTACAACATAGAAATCACACTAGATGGGAGACTACCATTCTTATTTTTGACACAAGTCACAGTGATAACGAGTCTCCCATGAGACTCATTGGTTAATATGGTTCTTACCCTTGTACATTCTTACTTTACCTCTTTTGATCCTTGTAAATAGTTTACTTTCTTATGCTTGTACATAGCTTATACTTAAAATACACAAAAACAATATAATATCTCAAAATCCAAAAAATTCAAAAATTCCAAAAATCCAAAATTTTTATAGATTGTATGCATTACTTTGTTTACATTTCTAATAATTTTTAGATATTACATATTTCTATCTATCCTAGTATAGTTGGTTTTATCATACACATATGATTCACTTATTCTTGTCTAGTGCTTACAAATTATAGATAGGACTCCAATCCACTACACTAATCTATACCAACTATCATCTACCCATTAGGAGCATTTACACCAATCCAAGTTTATACATTACTACATCTACCCAATCAAGGGAATTTTTATACACAATTGATATAACCAAGATTTATCTTTACATACTATACATTCTATTTATACATTGATTTATCTTGATATTGATCATTGTTATTTACTGATTAGATTTTTTTGTTAACTATGATTAGTTAGCTTCAATATATATGCACCCTGGCATATACATATATTTGTATTACACAATTATACATGCTTTCATTTTTAGTTCCTATAGTAGACTTGATTATGTTACTATGATTTCTACATCTTTGATGGAATTTGAATATGACTTTATTCATTCTCTTTTATGCCACTTCTTTGTTTTTATGCCTTGGACATATGCCCATGTCCCTTGTGTGTACTTTTTCATGCTTCTATATGCAAACATTTTAACATGTCCTTCTTTGTGGCTCTATGCCAAATTGCTTGCTATTTTTGTATGTGGACATTTGAACATGTGCTTGTATGGTTATTTAATCATCTAAAGTGGTAATTAGATGCTAATATTGTCTCTTGAGTCACCCTATCCCTAGGATTTCCATAGACTTATTCTATAGCCTTAGACTTGAATTTTTATCCATTCAATAGACCATGCTCACTTTTATCTTGTCAAGAAATAGTCCCTAAACTATCACCTCTAATACAAATATAACTTTCCTAAGATTCTACCAAAGGGACATTAATGCCACATTTGGGACACTACTGCCATATGGTGCTAGTGTCTCCAATTGGGCATTACCATCCTTAGCCCTAACTCTTCCCAATGGATAAGTTTTCAAATGTGTGCCCCTCCTAATGTTAACCTAATCTCATTTTCTTATTTTCACAATAAACAAAACTCTATAAATAGAAGTTTAATTAACCTCTATTCACTATATGGGAAATAAATGCAAAATTTATTCAAACCAAAGGTAAAGTTGTGCAAAATCAAGGTAAATTATCCCTATTCTACCCTAATTTCTACATAATACCATCTATAATAACCCTAAGTATAGTTTTCAAGCATTCCAAATCTCAAGCACATTCGAGGCATCCAAGGCCACTCTCATTATAACATTCAATTGCACATACATAAATCACTAGGTGAGAGAACTACATTAGACTTGATCCCTCTTTAGAGTATTGGTATTTAGACAAATATCTATAGAGATGGGTGTTGAAGATGTCTAGTCCATCCTAATAACACACTCAAAATCTTTCTCATATCATACTTGAAAAGAGAACTAGGATTTGCAAATAAAATCAAGCTTTTTAGGTACAATGCATAGATATAGGTTTTAGTCTTAGGGGAATAGAACATATAGACATAGGTATAGGTACTCTCTAATAATAATAATAATAATCCTAAATAGAGGAAATTAGTGACACATTTTGGATACTACACATATATGGAGTTACTCGCCAAATTGGGAACTACTATCCATTGAATAAAATGAATATCAGAAACCTGCTTGAAACACTTAGAGCTACTTAGATCTCCAATTTCAAAATCCAGATCATCCACAACAATATGTTTCAAGCTAAGCCTATATTTCTCCATTTTATTTCTATTATTATAAAGTCAATCAAGGTCAAATTCATTTATAAAATAGTAGGTTAATTATTTTAATTTATTTAACTGATTTAGACATCTCATCCTTTTAATCAAACATATATAATTACACATGTAAAACCCTAAAAGGTTAAATCAGGTTGATTTTGATGATAAATATTAACTTACCATAGAAGAGAGATTTCATGAGCTTGAAGGAGTGGATATCATCTCTCTTTATATGATCAAGCTTGACTAGTTAGAGTCCATCATGGGTATTCTCATGAAGAAGTTTGGTGCTTCTATGGGGGTATTAAAATAAAATACATAGGGTGCTCATAAGCATGGGAAGGTGGAATAATATCCCCATGCCAACCAAGATCCACCTCCATTGAAGGTTGTGTAAAAAATATATATTCAACCATATAAGGGAATTGTGAATGTGAAGAGGAAAAACCCTTTTTTATCACAACTAGAGATATAATTATATTTGCATCAAATTAAGGAGAGCAAAAAAAATTATTTTACAAGGTTACACTTAACCAATCATTATTTAAACTGGTTTGAGAGTTAGGTTCATACATTGGTTTTTAAGAAGCTTCCTCCTATTACTAAGTGGGATGATTTTAAGATGCTAATCAAGAAGTATTTTTATCCTATTTGTTATAGGAAGATAGGTCCATGTATTGTAAATATATTAGGTTAAAGTAAGGCCAAAACATGTAGGAGTACACAAGTGACTTCCAAAAGGAATATATCCAAATGGGTAAAGATAAAATAGACCATGACATCTCGATTTAGTATGTTGGTGGAATCCATATCCATTTAAGGATACCTATCCTCTTTGCAAAGATTATGGATGTATATGAGGTTTAGTCTCAATCTCATTACTTAGAAATATAGGAAGAAGAAGGCTCCATCTACCTCAAAAGCACTCCAAAGTAAAAATTTGATTTAAAACATAAGGGTGAAGTTAAAATAAAAGGTAAGCGTAATGATAATTCCATTTCTAAGATGGATAAAAAAATGAATTATGGGCATTGTGATGTTTATACTTATTCCAAGATTTTTTTTTGGAAGCCAAATCTGGAATTTCACCTATTTAAGAGCAACAAAAACAAAATATGTGACCTCTCTCAAAGGTGAAAATATTGTTTGTATATCTAGTGTGGATGGGACTTTGTGTTTTACCTTCATCAATAGAGAGGTATGTTTGGGTAGTAGTAGTGCTTAAGAGAGTTAACTTTATAAACTTTTCCATATTAAGATTCAAATGAAGAATACAAATGTAGATGCATTTTGAATACTTTTTCATAAGCTAATTTGATCATCAAGGAGTTAATAGAAAAATTAAATATTAAGACATACAATCATCCAAGTATATATGACTTGGGTTGGGTGAATAAATATGTAGACATCAACGTGACCAAGTAATGTAAAATTAAGTTTGGTATTAATGTATGTTTCATTGATGAAGAGTTTATGTTGTGAATTGTGATGTGTGTGGTGTAGTGTTTGGAGTCCTTATTTATATATCTAAGATGTTATATTCATGAGGAGATCTAATCAATATTTATTGGTAAAATATAGAAATATGTACATCATTTTATCCTATAGGTGATTATAAATTATCTTTAATAAGTGCCTCTCAAACTAAAATGCTTATTGATGCAAGTGCAAATTTTGATTTAACTCTTTTGTGAGATATTCAAGATAAAGAAGTGGATACAAACAATAATTACTATAAAATGTTTACTAAAAATAATAAAAGTGTATGGGAGAGTTGGTGTAACAATTCAATGAATTATTTCATGAGCCCATGAGTTTGCATATAGTGAGGCCTAGTGAGCACAAAATTCAGTTGCTACTAGATAATACACTTCCAAATCTCTTGTTGTATATGTATTCCTTGAAGGATACCAATGAGGTAAAATAATAGTTACAGTCTCTAGTTAATCAAGGAATAATCCATCATAGTACTTATCCATGTGGTTATCCTATTGGTCTAGTACCTAAGAAATATGGTTCATGGATAATGTGTTGATTATAGAGAACTTAACAAAATAACCATTAAGAATAGGTACCCTTTTACATAGAGTGATGATCTTCTTGATCAAATTCCACATGAAAAGTATTTTACTAATCTTTATTTTAAATCAATGTATGACCAAGTAAAAATTAAAGAATAAATGTGAGTGTTGAATAAGAAAATGTTATTGTTGAATAAGAAGAAATGTGAGTTTTCTAAACACTAACTTGTCTTATTGGGGCATCTAGTTAAAAATGAGGAATTTAAAATCGATCTCAAGAAGGAATAGGCCATCATGAACTATCCATAGCCTTATAATATGACTAAAACAAGGAGTTTCAATTGTGCAATTCAATATTTGAGGAAGTTCATTATGAATTTATCTTCCAAAATAACACATTTCCATGCCATTACTATTTGTGTAAAAATTATAATTACACCTTAATATTAATTAATTATCAAGTAATTATCTTAGTACTTATTATTTATTATAATCTTATCTGGAAATGCAATTTGTACTAAAGTACAAGTTGCACACATGTATACTTTCACTAAAGTCCAAGTCACACACCAATATGTAATTTATGTAACCACCTAAATTTATGTGATCACTTAAAATTATGAGGGACTTATAGCTCTATAAAATAAAGGCTCTCCTCACTTTCAAAAATGGAAGAGAGAAGAGAAAGTGAGAGGGTCATTATATTATTCAATTATTATTCTAATGTAATACAATAATATTGGTATATTTTTGTTCCTAAACTTATGTGTCTCTTTCTATTTGTGTTTCTCTAAGGAACATGAGTTATATGTAGAATAAATGTGTTATATCCTAAATAGTCCATAATTCTAGTATGGTATTATAGTCCTAGGCTAGATTCATCTTTTTAAGTGTTTTTTTAGAGGGGTGTACTATAGGAGAATTTTGGAGTGATTCTACCTCCACTTTTACATATGAAAGGGTTTGAAACCCTTAGGATGAATGTAAAATTGTGGAGGGTTGCAAGTTATTATTTAAGTGTATTTTATGTGGTGATTCTGTGATTCAATCCCATATTCATTTTTTTTCTAGTTTTGAGTAGATCAAACTTCACTAACATGTTCATAACAACAAAGAAAAGTGGTTCAACTTTTCATTTATCTCAAATTGGACACATACAACTCCATATTTGTGATTAAATCCTATGTTTAGATCAACTTATTGATAATTTATGCATTTTAATCCCAAATATGACCATATAAATGCATATAGAGAAGCTAATTTATTAGGGTTACACTCATATTTTTTAGAGATCAACCATGTTTTGCTCTTATTCTGTGGGAACCTTTTGGTCAATTCTAACCGTTAATGGGTTTGATTTTTTTAAAATTTAGGTTTTTTCAAAAAAATTTAAGGTGGGATAGTGGCTATAAATTCCTATGCTCACTTGGATTCCATCCACTATCCCATCCCCTTATATATAAATCCTCCAAAAATCCAACTCCTACAATGGATGGAATCCCATTCCTAATCCTATGTTCACCTAGATTCCATCCACTATTCCATACCTCATGGTCACATCATCCAAAACTCTAAATCCCACCACATCCTGGATTCTAACCATAATTAGACTATAGCCATTGCCATGTCCTATACTACAACATTCCCTCCTTACTCTAATTATAGATTGTTTTATTCATTGAGCCATGCTACCTTTGAGCCCCACCCATTTAATATGGCTCAACCTAAATACTACATATTTCAACACTACTTCCTCTGCCTTTAGTTACTCCTTGATCATGTGAACATAATACTTTATGCCACTTCCCTTTGTGGCTTAAAAAGTGCAATGGTTTGACAATGGTGTTAGCATTTGTCATTGATACTGAGATTAAAATTTGGCTTGGAATTTTTATTCACATTAACAATGGCATTTGGAACTGATTTCTTTATTGTTGTAATTGTGCATTTTCAACTAGGTGGCCATCACTTGGCCATATATCCTATCCCTATAACCAATAATATTGACTTCCATGATCATCTAGCTCATAGTCACATTTTTTTAACTCTACACCAAGTTTACCACACACTTTTCCACTCAACCCAAAACTTCCATTGTTGACTTCGTAGGATTTATTTTTTAACAAAATTAAAATTTTCCATTTTAATATTTGAAGTTAATGAATAACATAATGGTAGATGTTTTTTTGTTAAAGCATTAGGTTTGGGGAGGTCAAAAGTTTGATCCACAAACACCTTATTAGCTTTATAAAGGGAATTTTTTGGTAATGGAGTGGGTATTATTATTTCAAAGGAGGTGTAATGTTTTAAAAACAAACTGGGGGATTTATTATTTAAACATTTAAGGGTGTATTTTTATTACCTATGTGAGGGCATTTCTAGTGTAACGAAAGGCATATTATTTTATCTCATGAGAGAGCTAGTGCACATTGTTTATCTGATTGAATACTAGAGGGTGGGAGTAGCAGGTAGGTAACCACGCCCCCCTACAAAAATGCTTATTTTTTTGTTGGCCTTGTGTAGCTCATTTTGAAGGAAATTTTCTAGAGGCTCATTCTCATTACTCCAACCTCCATTTGATATGCAATTTATTTAAAACTTCCTATTTTTCTATGAATTTTCTAAATTAAGACTTTGTTTGTCCTTATTTATCATAGATTACTCACAAGATATATTTTCTTTAGATGAGAATTTTCAAGCCCATTTTTCACAATTTGTTCATTTTTGGGGGTTGTTTTTGCATCATCTTTGCTTTGTTTTGGGTACCTATTTTTTGAAACCACATGAATTTTTTCATTCTATGAAATAGTGTCATTATTATGAAATGAAATTGTATTTATTTTTAATCACATTGTATAGGGTACATAAAATGGATTTATTGTCGAGACCCTATTAAGGAACTAATCATGTGTTATTTTTCACATGGAACTATTGACAAAACTCTTGCATTTTTAATGTGTTTTTAAATTAGTGGAATCTTACCACGTGTAGACACTTTTGGTGAAAAAAATTGGACTTATTCAATATTAACTAGTTAGTTTCATCTACCACTTCTGCTTGTGAAATATTTTTGAGAAATTTGAGGCCTCTTTCTAGGTGCCTTACTATATTTTTTGGAGGATATTATTTTTATAATCTATATTTTTGATAATTTGACATTCTATCTAATTCCTTGTAAAGAGTGAATTTCGGAATCCCCACCATATTTTTTTATGTTTGAGTAGTGGGTTCCTATACTCATGTAGATTTATTCATCCACTCTACCCATTCAAAATTATGGAGGGGTATTATTATAGTGCTTTCTTTGGGTGTTGTATTTAGTTTTATTGGGTATCCTTGTAACACATCTTAACATATACTTGTGGAAGTTTTTTAGTGGTTTAAAACCACACTTAGTACACCTTTTATGATGGATTCAACACATCCAAGGCACTTTTATTTTGACAAATTTTACTACTTTTTTTGTACTACCTTTGTGGGTATCCTTTTGGTATATCTTAACACATTTTTTCACTTATGTTAATTGTAGTAATATTATTTATACATGGGTGCCTCATTAAACCTAGCATGACACCCATTTTAGATGTTTAACCTCAATTTTGTATACATTCCCTAGGTTTCACTTAAGGGCATTGTTGGTGTATACTTATAATTATAACTTGAGTTTATTTACTTAGAAAGTAATTATCCTAGGATTTATTATTTTCTTATTTAGAAAAAATCTTATTTTTAAATTTGCACTAAAGTCTAAGTTTCACATATGTTAACTTCAACTCAAGTTGCCACCAAAATGGAATTTATGCAAACATCTAAATTTACACAACCTTGAAATGAAGTTCTCCCTCACTTTCAACTACATAATGGAGAAGATAAAGTGAGATGATTGAGAGGATAATTATATTATTTATGTGTTATTATATTTTAATACAATAATAATGGTACACTATTTTTCTCAATATATTTCATCTCTTTCTATTTGTTTTTGTTTCATGATCATGAGCTATATCTAGGATACATGCATTTAATCCTAGCTAGTATATAAATCTAATAATTAAATTAAGTGGTAATACTTTTATTTTGGGTAAGAATAAATAATATGAATTAAATATGTTTGAACATAAGATTATCCAAAATATGATATTAGTTCTTTCTGATTTGTAACTGCCCTTGAGGTAGAAACAAATGCTAGTAACTATGTTATGGGGTTTGTCTTATTACAAGGATCTAATCTCATATGTTACCATGTAGTGTTATTTCATAGTAAAATTATAAATTATTGTATATAATATAAATAACTATATGCTCTTTTTTAATCAGTCAAGGAATGAAAACACTATCTTATGGGTAAGTAAACTATTATCCATAGGAATCACCAACCTCTCTAATATTTGTAAGCATAAACCAAACTTTAAAAAAAAATACACTATAGGTGGATATTTTTTTATTAATGATTTCATTTGATGATCAAATATAATAATAACATGACTAAGAAACTAATCGATACATTATCTAGACCTATTTTTCTTCTTGCCATGGACATCTTAACTCTTCTTAATACTTTTATGTTTGAGTCTTATGTAGAAGGATATGATCTTGACAAAAATTTTGGGTATCCATTTATTCAATAAAATAAGTCCCAAGGTGACGTATTTATGCCCCAAGGGGATTATTATCTCTAATATGGGTTCCTCTACAATTTGGGTAAGTTATATGTGCCTAAAGAGAAAAGAGTTTAGCTAATGAGGGAAACACATACTTAAAACTTATTTTTAGACAATTTGGTGTTAAAAATATTGTTGTATATTTATAGAGGTACATTTATTGGACTAATATGAAGTTTCATGTTTCTAATTTCATAAGGGGATGTGTGATATGTATAACAAACAAGCTTAGTAATATGAATTTGAGATTGTATATGCCATTACCAGCTCCATCTAATCCATGTGAAAGCATTTATTTGGATTTATTAAGAATGTTTCCTATGTCAAATAAGAGGCATGGCTATCTCTTTGTGGTTATGGATCAGTTTACTAAGATGTGTATTATTAATTTGTGTAAGAAGACCCCCAAAGGTAGTGATGCAACTATGTTTTATTTTACTAATGTGTAGGTTAATTTTTATTTTCCCAGTTCTATTTTTTTAGATTTGTACTGAATATGTTTTGGTAAGTTTTGTGCCACATTGTAGGAGAGGATGGATATCAATCTAAAATGATTTACCACTTTTCTCGAATAAACGAATGGGCAGATAGAATTTGTGAGTATAACATTGGTACAACTAATGAGAGCATCCAATAAGAATCATTTTAAGACTTGGGATGATATTTTGGTGAATATTCAAAATTCATAGAACATGGAAGTGCATTATTATACTATGAAAACTCCTTTCAAAACTTTTTTTGGCTACTTACCTTCGTATACATTTGAAGTTATTTTGAGACATCCATTAAAATTAAATGGGAAAGTGGAATGAGAGGTCTAAAAATATAAAAATATAATCATGAAGATTTAAAAAAATCACCTCCAAGTGTAAGAGAAGTTGAAGGAGTCACAAGCCAACTACAAAGAAAGACACATTAAGCATGGGACTAAGCATAGTTTCCTTATTGGAGACAAGGTATACTTTAAATTTAGTAGAGAGATAATCAAAGGTAATACTAATATGATTAAGCCTTTTAGGTATGGTCCATTTGAAATAATATAAAAAATGGGAAAGAATGAATTTATAATTGATTTGCCTCCTTGTATGAAGATTTGTTAAGTTGTCAATGTTGAAAACTTGTGTCTCTTTGAGCCTTCTATGTTAGATAATGAAGATGAAGGGTTATTTCAACCATTAATTGAAGACCTCATTCCTCATACTAATATATAATTTGAGGAGGATGTTGTGCTATAGAAGGATAGGATAACAAGAAGAGGAGTACAAGAGCATTGGTTGCTTGGGTTAAAGGGTTTGGTAATTGATAAGGCCAAATGGTATTCCATAGAAGACATAAAAAAATATTTCCTCACTTATGGAGTCCCTAAATATTTTAAGGACTTAAAATCCTAAAATTGAGGATCCATAATCTAAAATATGGATATATTTTACTAGTTATTCTTGATATATGTTTCCATTATTCTTTATTTATGTATTTCAGCCTTGTAAGACATGATTAGAAGACACTTTAGATTAAATCATCAAGTTAGATAAGTTGAATTGGAAAAATTATTATGAATATGATTTATACATCATCAAAATGGTTATATCAACAAATTTTAAAATTTAGCTTTAAAGGGTTTGTCATAGATGACAAAACTACTAATTTATGTAGGTGGTGGTTACGTGACTTCTATTATTTATAGGTTACAATTTAAAAACTATTAGGGTAGACACAAAACTACCTAGTGGTTTCATAATAAATGATATGAATACTACAATGGTTTCATCACCATACCAAATACATGAATGAGAACCATTAAATTTTTTATGATTTCTTATGATAGCTCGTTCAAGATCTTTGGTGGGTTCTAAGGTGAGAGGGTAAAATTAAAACCTTTTTTTTTTAAGGTAGAGGAAAACAAAGACATGATCAAAAAATGTAGTGGGAGTCTTTGAATCTAGATTCACATTGTAATTTTCAAGTTTGGGCCCTTGTTCATGTCATCTCATTATTTCTTAGTTGTGAGTGGTGTTTTCAGTGATGTTGGTTAATTTTGAAGTGTCTAAGAGGCAAAAAAAGTTGTGTCTATAATATTTGGATAGTGTAGGAGAAAAATATCTCTTTATGAAGGACATGTTTGATATTAACTTATATATTTGTTTATTATATAGTGGGAAGGGAGTGTTATTATCCCATCCACTAGAGTTTTTCTCACTCTGGATTTCTCAGAGTACATAATGTATTCATCTTATTCTTTGTGTGATATTTTGATTCATATTTATATCCAATTTTTTCACACATTTTATTTATAACACTTATTTATGTTTGTTTTATCAATGAAAAGCAGCTAAAACAATTATTTACTAGTCATTTATTGAGCTAGGATTATAAGATATGTGTTGGTGAAACCTATTGTGGAATATCCACGTAGTTTATAAATTATTAATTTTTTTCTCTTAAATAGTGATAATTATTTATTTGTATTCATACTCTCCTTCACATCCAAAACCAAGCCCACATAAATTTTACTCTTTTTTATGATCATAATACTTTTTTTACTATAAAATGTTTCTTTGAAAAACTTCCCCTTTAGCCAATTTGTGTGTTAATATTGCAAGAAACAAGAAGTGGGAGACTAATTAAAATCTACCTATAATTATTGTATTTTAGGGGTTCAAAAAATCACATAGACACACATGCATTTTATCAAATAATTGATTGTCTTACTATAGAGATCAATTCTTATATTAAAACATAGTGAAAATATAATTAAATTCATGTCACAAAGTAGCTTATTTATATACAATAATAAGGATGAATTAGTTGATAAAAAAACCTCTTTGTTTATACTCATAACCCTTTGCCTTCAAATTTCTAGTGAGACCCTACTCTAAGACCAAGAAATTAAAAACATTATAGTTTTAGTCATATTCCATTCCAAACTCCAACAATGAGCACTTGAAATATAACACCCTTTCATTTCTATAGACCATTGGAAAAACCTTCAACCTTATACAAACATCTCTTGATCTTAACCAAATGTTTATCCATGTTAAAAATATAAGGAGAATGCCAACAGTGATCAAAAGAGATAAAAAATTGATTATGCATCTACAAGCAGTGCTAATCAAGTCTCTGATTGTCGAACAATAAGCTAATGAACTCTTTTCACTATTTTCCTTACCTTGTCAAGGTTTTTGGAGCCAATTTACACTATATAATTTCATAGGATTTAAATGGTTCATTAATGAGATATAACAAATTTAGTGGCTTAAACCCTATTTTAGGATAGTATAGACTATGCAAGACCTAAAAGTAAACAAACGAATAAATATCATGATCTAAGGATATTAAAAGGTTAATTTTACTTGGGTTTCAACCTATACAACTCTTCCAATTATTTAAAGTGTTATTTATGTTTGAATCACTCAAAATTAATATTGTCACCAATTCTTGCACCCTAGAAAATGTTGTTCAGGATTCTTCCAGATTTGGGTAACATGGGAACACTTCTAGGTATGTGGGTATACCTATAGTGGAAGTGAGCCTCTAGATTTAAGGGTTATCTCCCTGAATGTATCTTGAAGTTATTTTTCATATGATAATTCTTATTTATGGTAAAATAATTATAAAATGTATAAATTAAAACTACTCTAAAAAAGGAGTGATACACAAGGATGTTTTCCATATGACCATCATACTTTCTTGCACTAAGAAACAAAGCATACAAACTAACTTATGAGTCCAATGGATTCTAACATGAGTATTTCAATATGGAGGTGAGATGCATAATATCTATCCAAGGTGAGTGAACCATAGGCTAGTTTTAAACACTAAGGATCCTTGTACACTTAAAATATAGGCTCATACACTTGAAAAACACTTCATATGACCTGTTGGAATAGGAAATTTTTCACAAACATGAAAGGATAAGGGAAGAAAGGATAGATAATAATCACTTTGTATCACCATACATCACTTACAAACTTAGACAATTGTTCAAGAACTAAAAATCAGATTTGCATTAATGTTCAAAGGCAAAATATGATGTCATTCTAGTAGGGCTTCACCATACATGGAGTGGAACTATTTTATAATAGCTCAATAATTTTACTTATAGAATTTGAGGGAGATAAGTGGGAAAAAAGAAGCCTTAAAGGGAATAAAATCAGTTTAAACCCCCTTTGAACTATAGTTACAACTGTTTCTACAAATACGCTCCTTTAAACTTCATAATTGATCTGGACTACTTCCAATGGTTGCACAATTACATTATTATTTCATTAGTGTTTTTAGATGGTTGTATTGATATTATCAAGTTATTTTGACCTTCATCCTAGGATCAATATAATTTCAATCCTTAGGTCGATATGTTAGGGTTTTTTCCTAATGCTAAACCACTCCAAACTAGTTTGTTGTGATGTGTACAGTGGAGAGAAGAGGTCCCTTTCATGCATATAGTATTGGAGATAAAACCATTAGAGCCTATGTGTATGACTTCATAACATCCATTAAAATTCCAACTCTGTTTCTAACTCGATCATGTTCGAACTGATCTCCATGCACATGGGTCTACTATAGATGGAAAACTAATCCAAAGTCATTGGTTTTCCTATAGTATGTATATTAAAATATACCCATAGACCATATATCACCTTCTATACTCCATCGAGTCCAAATATACCCACTTTATCTCTATAGGAGCTGAAAATCCATCAAAACTAGGTCCTCCTTTAGAAAAGTGAACATAGTCATAATAATGAACCCTACAAGTCATAAAATATTTAGCTAGAGGTCCACACTAAGACCCAGTGGTGATCCCTTATATTCCTCATACTTGACTGATCAATATTGACTTCTCTATGGTGTTTAAACCAAATTTAATAGAATTACGATGACCCTACAAAACCCTATTATCCATGGTTGAAAATAGCCTCTCAACCTTTGTCTAAAATCATGGGCTCATATTTTCTCTAATTAGTTGTCAAAATCTCACTCAAATCATTAACACATTAACTCATCTCACTCTATCAATTTCAATTGGTATGAATGCATAAGAACCATTGATCTTCTACCCACTGAACACATCCTTCACACTTATCATGCCTACATTCACCTTTGAGATTTTATGACCCTTTGACCTCCACTTAACATGATATTTGAGTTTAAGATCAAACATAGACTATTAGATCAATTGGGACCCACTATTTGAAAACTAATAGCTAGTTCATGATCTTAAAATTGACATCCTCAATCACACTAAATGATGTTTGCATGATCTTCATTGATAGTTATGCGAATATAAAATTTATGCTCAATAGGACCTATCTTTGTTCTATCTTAAACTTGACATATGTGTGACTATCATTTGACATCAACATAGATGTATTTGATGTCTTATAGACCATCAAATTTAGGATTGTATTGATTTATGCAATGGATTTAATTTGATGTTAGTGTAAACATCATAGGATTTTTAACCAACTTTACAGATTTATATTTTGAAGCTTAAGAATCATGGAGGCATCAAAATTGTAGGAGATGTTCTTGATGCCAAAAGGAATGAACCCATTTGATCTGTTGGTCCTAGGAGCTTCTCAAGTGAAGATATTAAGTGATTAAGTTGTCTAGTCCAATCTGATCCTACATGATATCCTGGTGGTGGTTGAGTTCATTTGGATAAGTATGGGAAACTTAGTGAAAGTTGACTGAGGAACCAACTTTGATCATGTATAAATTCATTTATACTTTGGTAAAAGATCTAGAACTTGACACATAGTAACTAAGGACCAAGATGAACAAACCCATGTGACCAATTTCCCCTACAAATACTACATGTATGATATATAGAATCTTCAATCTATCCACTTAGCTTTATTTGAGCTCCCTGCAAATTGGCTAAGTATAAGAAAACATGCAAAATGTGATTGAGGAGCCAACTTTGGACCTTTGTAACTTTTGACATGCTTTGGTGCAGGACTTAAAACTTGGTGCATATATACTTGGCTTAAAACTAAAAATACTTATTTTATCAATTTCTTTAGAATATACCACACGTGGTAATGGTGATGTCAATAAAGTGTCTACTAAGAAATTTTGACACTAGACCTAAGATGCCTAGATGAACACAATGAAAAACCAGATGGATACCTTGATTTTACACACTTGTTCCAAGCACTCTTAACATTATAAAGGGTCTCTATAACACTCTTCATATACTCATCCATTAGTAACTTTATCCATGCTCCAACTGCATTGATCACTATGGAGACTTGCCACTTGAATATATGACTCTAAAATGGTCCCTTAGACACCCAATAACACAAAGACTAGGCTAGACTATGAATAAAATAGAATGGCATAATAAATGACCTCAAAAAATATACATCATACCCTATGACATTATAAAAATCCCCTATACAAGATTTTGACTATAGGGGGTTGACCCATTTTAGCCTATGGGAAAAAATGGTCAACATCTTTAGCAATTTCCTAGGGGTCGTATGCTTACTATGCCATGACCAGTTACCTCATCTTGTCCATTGGGATATGGATTCATAATTATATAGGGTGGATATATATAAACTACCTTGAAAAATAAAAAAACACAATAAAACAATAAGAACAAAACACAAGGCAAGAAACACACATGTGCTCAAGAGCACTTATTAGAACACAACACCCATAATAAAAGAAACACACACCTATTATAATATTTACAATATTGACCTCCAAAGGTTAAACAACTGATCATACCTCAACTAAGGTCAAAAATGATTCCCCTAGCCTCTTTATCGCTTTGTGAAGGTAGCCTCACATGAGGAACATGCTCATCACCAATCACTACATATGTAGGTGATCAAGAAGCCTATAACCTTTGAATATTATTAGGTCTATAATTGAATTATATAAGACCTTCATAAATGATATTTCTTGCTCTCTAAGAGCCTTGGTTAAATCTACAATCCTTTTGATCATTATCATATCTAATATACATTCCTCATCTTGCATAATAGGAAAGATGATAGTTTCCTCAAACTTTATGTCTTTTTTCACATGAAATAATTGATTCTTGAGATTATCAAGTTATTATTATTTATGATCCAACCCCTCTAAACATGGATCAATACTAGATGGATATCCTAACTATCCTTTAGGTGTAACAACTTCTACCTTAACCTCACTGGGTCCCTCTAGAACTATAACTTTTTGAATACCAGATTGATGTCCATATTCCATAATAACATGCCCTTTAATTTAATAATATATAAAACACCTAGGATCCTACTCATTAGTTTCATCAAAAAACACACCAGACATACATTTCTTGGGAGAAGAAGGAATATTACCAATCTTTCCAAACTCTTGACATATGGCATCAAATCTCAGCCATAAGTCATCATCATCTTCTTTGTGAGTGTCACTATCTAGATCATCTTCATCAATAGTAGGAATGAAAAAATCATTCTTTCCATTATGGTGCTCAATTAGGATTATCAACCTATGATCATAATACTCATGAATCATGTAGTTGCACTCAACATCATTTGAATTTTGTATGCTTACCTCAGCTTCTTCAAATGGTTGTTCATGCATAAGGTAAGTCCCAAAGTTATTATGCTAAAATTATGCATAAGGATCATGTCCATATGAATTTATACCATACTCATCCAAAAATAGATCATCAATCCATTTAATTTTAGAAGCTCCTCCATCCACATTAGGCTCCTCCTTCTCATGAACCACACAATTTAGTTTGGAACTTGCTTCAATGTAAGGATTAATATGAAATATAGCAAGAGGTTAAGTTATAATTGTCACCTTGGTCTCATACCTTTTCCTAATAGCCAATAAAAACCAATCAGCTGAAATATATCCATATATCTTGGCTGTGAAGTCCCTTGACAGGTAGATTACAAAGTGAGTTGGGAGGTCAAAAATAACTATATCTTGGAGGATATGAAAGATAGGATAATCATGCAAGAAAACCTTCAATCCATTTATTAATCCTAATTTCTTGGTATGAGTACCATATATATTAACCACCCCTTTGTTATGAGGCTCATATTTCAAGCCCAACTTGTTAGCTACAACCTTGGGCATGACAGAAGTAGAGGCTCCACTATCAAATATGTAATTGTGAACCAATTTATCACCCACTATGAGTGTGAGGTAAAATGGTGGAGGCTTATTAGTCCTCATTAGGTGGTTCAACAATTTCACTAGGAGTATTATCAAGGACAACATGACTATTACTTTGATTTGAAGATGAAGGACTAGTAGGAATAGTGGATAATTTATTTTATAATAATTATTTTTTACCAGGCATATGAAGGATATGGAGATAGATGTTTTGGCACTTTACAATTAATCTACTATGTTTAGAGCATTAATATTCACCTTTTCTTGTATCCTTGGAGGTAAATAATTTCTTTAAACTTTAGGAATAAAGTTACCTTGAACAAACCTTACTAGGTTTTAAATTGGTATAAGAGCTTTTGGAGATATCACATTTATATCTATGCCTTAATGCCTAATACGAGGATTGGATGAGCTTGTGGGCATGCTTCTTCTACCTCTAAGAGCCTTCCTCTTATCCCTCTCTTATCGCTTATATTATCTACAACAAAGGCTCCTTGATTTATCAAAAAAGTGTTTTCAACCATAAAATTGGTAAA
The DNA here is from genome assembly GCA_037957365.1 of Torreya grandis. NCBI lineage: Eukaryota > Viridiplantae > Streptophyta > Pinopsida > Cupressales > Taxaceae > Torreya > Torreya grandis. The sequence continues at coordinate 190,991 of JARHVA010005062.1, forward strand.
GATCTCTCCTTGAGGTTGTCAATCCTCATTAACTTGCATCATTAACTCATCCTCATTTGATAATAGGGGAGTAACTACCCCTTGAGCCACGAGAGCTCGTTCTCCATTCTGATTAGCCTCCATGAATTGATCTTACTACCAATCTTCTCCCTACACTAGATTTCTATGAACTAGTACCATCTCCTTTGCATTGGTGGTAGAGTTAGGACTGTACACATTTGTAGGCCTATTGGAGTTAGGCTACCATTGACCTCTCCCTCCTCCATATTGTTGTTGATAGAGGTTAGGATTTAGATAGGAACCTTGTTGCATATTGCCTCTTCTAAGCTTATCTTCCAATAATTGAATATATGCATCTTTGTCCCTCATATTATCTACCTTCTTAGGATCAACCTTAGGCTTTGTATTATCATTAGGAGTTTGAGACACATTTGGAACATTGACATAAGCATGAGATAATGGAGGCATAGATACTTTAGGTGGAAATCTTCCAACTTGGATGAGATTATTTTTAGCTTTGACAAAAATCTCATATGGTTCAAGAAGGGTGGATCCTCCCATAGACTGAAGCACGACAACAATTTCAGTCCCAATGCATCTTAAGTAAGTAGGGAACACAAAACTAGTAGGTGGTCTCATAAGAGGAGGAAACCTATGCTAGGTCTTCTAAAACCTTTCATTGAAGTCATGCATTGTTTCTTTGGGTGCCCTTTTTATCACATTGAGCTGATGTAAGAAAGAATCATGGCCACTTTCATTTCCAAATCTAGAAGTCAACAAAACTCCAAATTCATCCCATGTTGTGATGCATCCACCTTCCAGAGACCTATACCAATCAAGATCCTTCCCTTTAAGGGACATGGAAAGGAGCCTAATGGAAATGTTCTCTCAAATAATATTATGGAAACTAAAAAAGCTAGAAACATCTCTAATGTGCTCATTAGGTGTGATATGACTCTCACCATTCAATGTGGGCACACCTTTTGTGGCATTAAGAGGGATGGCATCATATGTATGAAGTTATATTAGATTATTAGTGTTGAAGGAAAGGAAAGTATGAGGTATATTCAACTTATTTAGCCTCTTCTTCTTTTTCCTCTCTAGAAAAATCTACTCATTCTTCAAATGGCAGATTAGGCTATGGATACTGAATTGCAAGAGGGATCTCAAAATGGATGGGTGGATTAATAGGATTTGATGGTCTAGTAGAGGATGACCTAGTGAGGACCATAAATTATGGGGGAAAGTTTATAGTAAAATAATTTTCTAAAATAAGATTGACTTTGAGGAGTTGCCAAATGTTGAGTAGCACACCACTTTGTTGTTTATGTTATCAAGATCAACATTCACCTTGATAAGTTGTCTTGAAGACAATGGGGTCCCACCAAGCATACCATAATAGTTCTCACCAAATCTAAACCTTAGAAGAGGTTATTTAGTCTTCTTTTAGATTTGGGCTACATGAGAACACTTTCAGGTATATGGGTGTACCTATAGTGGAAGTGATCCTCTAGATTCAAGGGATAGCTCCTTAAATGTGTCTTGAAGTGCTTTCACATATGCTAATGATTGAGTATGATAAAAGAGCTAGATAAACGCATAAATTGAACCTACTTTAAAAAGGGGGTGATACACAAATATATTTTCCATATGACCATCATACTTTCCTATAATAAGAAACAAGGCATATAAACTAACTTTTAAGTTTGTGGATTATAAAATGAGTATTTCAATATGGAGGTGAGATGCACGAGATCTATCCAAGGTAAGTGAACCATAGGCTAGTTGAAAACACTAAGACTCCTTGTACACTTAAAACGTAGTCTCATACACTTGATAATACTTCATATGACCTATTAGAACAAGAAAGTTTGCACAAACATGAAAGGATAAGGGAAGAAATGATAGAGAATAATCACTTTGCATCACCATACATCACTTACACACTTAGATAATTGTTCAAGAACTAAAAATCAGATTTGCATTAATGTTCAAAGGAAAAATCTGATGTCATTCCATTAGGGCTTCACCATATATGGAGTGGAATTATTTTAAAATAGCTCAGGATTTGTAATTATAAAATTTGGGGGAGGGAAGTGGGAAACAATAAGCCTCAAAGGAAACCAAATCAGTTCAACCCCTTTTTAACCATAGTTGTAACTTCTTCTACAATTATTCTCCTTTAAGATTCCTGATTGATTTAGACTACTTCTAGTGGTTACATAGATACATTATTATTTTATTAATGTTCCTTGATGGTTGCAACAATAGGATCAATTTATTCTAACTGGGCCCTAGGATCAATGCAGTTGTAATCCTTAGGTTGATCTGTTAGGGCATTATCCTAATGCTAAATAAATCCAAACTAGTTTGTCATGACATGTATACTAGAGAGAAGAGGTCTATTTCATGTATCTAATCTTGGACATAAAACCATTGGAGCCTATGAGTATGCCTTCATGGGATCCATTCAAATGCTAGATCTTATTCCAACTAAATCATGTTCGAACTGATCTCCATGCTCATGGGTCTACTATAGATGGAAAACCAATTCAAGGTCATTGGTTTTCCTATAGTATTTATATTAAAATAGATCCATAGACCATATAACACCTTCTAGACCCCATTGGGTCCAAAAAAATCCACTTTATCTCTACAGGAGCTAAAAGTCCACTAAAACTAGGTCTTTCTTTAGAAAAGAGAACATAGTCACAAGAATGAACCTTGTAAGTTGTAAAATATCAAACTAAAGGTCCACGCTAAGCCCCAATGGTGGTCACTTATGTTATTCATACTTGATTGAATTAGTATTGATTGATTCATGGCATTTGAACTAACTTCAATGGAGTTAGGATGACCCTATCCTATTATCCATGGTCAAAAATAAACTCTCAACCTCTATTGAGAATCCTAGGCTCACCTTTACTCTAATTGGTTGTCAGAATCTGACTTAGCTCATTGGTGCATTAACTCATCTCACTCCATTGATTTTAATTAGTATGAATGCCAAAGAACCATTAATCCTTTGCTTTTTGAATGCATCCTTGACACTTTTCATGCCCACATTTACCTTTGATATTCATTGACCCTTTGACCTCCACTGACTATTAGATCTGAGTGTATGATTAAATGTAGATCATTAGATCAACTAGGACCCACTATTTGAAAACCAATGACTAGTTCATGAACTTAAAATTGATATCCTTGCTCACATTAAATGATGTTTGCATGACCATAATTGACAATCATGTGACCATCAAATTTATTCTTAATAGGATTTATCTTTTCTTTGTCTTAAACTTGAAATTCGTGTGATTGTCATTTGATGTCCATGTGGATGTATTTGACATCCTATAGACCATAAAATTTAGGATCATATGGATTTATGCAATGAATTTAATTCAACATTAGTGTTAACATATTAGGATTTTTCTTAATCTTTTTTACCAACTTTTCAAATTTATATCTTGAAATGAGAGAATTATTGAGGCACCAAAATTAAAGGAAATGTTCTTGATGCCAAAAGGAATGGACCCATTTGATTTATTGGTCTTTGGAGCTTCCCAAGTGAATATATTAAGTTCTCAAGTTAGTTGGTCTAATCTTCTCCTACATGATGTCCTAGTGATGATCAAGCTCATTTGGCTAAGTATGGGAATCTTAGTGAAATTTGATTGAGGAGCCAACTTTGATCATGTATAACTTCATTCATGATTTGATGGAGGATCTATAACTCAGCACATAGAAACTAGGGACCAAGATGAACAAACCCATGTGACCACTTTCCCCTACAACTACCACACATGTGAGATATAACATCTTCAATCTATTCACTTGGCTTTATTTGATCTCCCTATAAATTGGTTAAGTATGGGAACACATGTATAATGTGACTTAGGAGTAAAATTTGGATCTTTTTAACTTTTACGAGCTTTGATAGAGGACCTAAGAGTTGGTACATATAATCTTGGCTCAAAACTAAACAAACTCATTTGATCAATTCCTTTAAAATATGCCACACATGGTAATGGTAATGTCAACAACTACCTTCTCAAAAAAATTTCCACTAAACTCAAGATGATTCGATGAATACAATGAAGAACCAGATGGATTCCTTACATTTCCACACTTATTCCAAGTACTCTTGACATTTTAAAGGGTCTCTACAACATTCTCTATCTACTCATCCATTATCAACTTGATCCATGCTCTAACTTAGTTGATCACCATAGAGGCCTGCCATTTGCATATATGACTCTAAAATGGTCCCTTAGACAACAAATGACATAAGGACTAAGCTAGACTATGACTAAACTAGAATGGCATAGGAAATGACCTCAACAAAGCTAAAACATACCTTATGACATTATAAAAATCCCCTAGACAAGATTTTGACTATAGAGGGTTGACCCATTTTGGCTTGGGGTGAAAAATGGTCAACAATTACATAGGAAACAATCTTTGTAGTAGATTGTATTCCTCAAAACATGGGTTTGGGATTTTATAGGCTTACAAAACCATCATGCAAACATGAATTAAGATAAAGATAATTAAAAACACAAAAATTAAATGTTAAAATTAGTCTGATCTCTTATTCATAAAAATCTTTGACTGATACACCAAAAGCTTTACCCATTGTGACTTACCTCTCCAACTTTTTCAAAAACACACAAAACCAATTTTTATCCTTTGTCTTTTTAATTTATTGGGCTCCTCTTTTGGTGGTTTAATGTTTATCATTTATAGACTGATGTATTTTCTTGTATTCTTATTGTTACCTTCAACAATATTATCTCAACCACCATAATACTTAACAAATGTGCCTAATTTAGTCATCAAACTCTGTTAGACATACCCTGAGTTGGCTTGAGTTAAGTTTATACTGAGAGGATAATTTAAAATAATTAAAAATATGTAATTAGACCCTATATACCCCATTAATCAAGGATTTATACCTTTTAACAAGCTTAAACACTTCAAAACATGAGAAACAAATTCAAAAATTTGAATTTCCCATTTGGGTAGGAAAACTAAAAACATGCACTAGAGACTAGATTTCAAACACCTATTACTTTAAACACCCATATCATGAAAAAATAAGACTACCTTTCCCTAAAAACAACTTAATATGATTAAAATTCACATAATTATACCTCTTAATTGATGCACTTGCATCAAACTCCCAAACTTGAAAATTTTCATGAGCTCATGCTCATGAGTCTTCATTGTTACTCCCATACTTCATAACCATTTTTAGATGTTTTTGATATGTCTTCTCTTATTCATCATCCATCCTTCTTATTCAGTCATAACCTCCTTGATCCCTAGGTTTGCTTTCTTAATGTATACTTGATTTGATTTCATATGTACATCTAACTATTTGTGATTGAGTACATTTACCTTGAGGCTTTTATTCTTCTTTGATGATAGTCCTCTATGTAGTTTCATCAAAAAGTTGAGTTTTATGAACCATAATATGATCTCCAAAAAGCCATACTAGTCTAATATCTATTTCTTTGTATCTTTCCTATGATGGGGCTATATATAATATTAAAATACTACCCTCTCTCACCTCTATACCTTTTACCTTTAGTTTATCCCTATCTTTCTTAGTTTTACTTTCACATGAATCAAACATATAAAATAAATCTTTTTGTTTATTAGGCCTTTAAGGCCCATTCTAATCCATAAATATGGATTCTATGTAAACAACAACCAAAACAATTTGTAGGAAAGATTTCTCCTTATTCTTTTATCTTTCTTTCTTTTCTTCTACATATGGACAATCTACTACCATGCTATTTTCCTCAAATGCATGATTTTGCACCTGAATTACTTCTTTTTTCTCCTTCTCCTTGGAAATTTTTATTTATTCTTACATAAGTACTCTTTATTATATTAATTTCTCATTATAGTATTCACTCATATTGTTCTCAACATTAGTTGGAGTTTTCTCACATGATAACCTCTTGTTATCCCTCAATACAACCTCTTACTCTCCACCCTCATACTGTTCACTTAGAAAATTTTATTTTCGATTGCCTTCCATGGAATTTTTTTTGGCAAATTAAATTTTGAAATGGAATCTCTTGGATGATTTATGCTTCTTATTGATAACAATTCACTTGAAAATTCATGATCTACCATATCCACATGCTCATTTAATAAATTTTGAATTTTTGAAGGTAGGTTAGTACCTTAATGGCTGAAACAACTATCCTTGGATGGGAAAGAAATGTTCATCCTAATTCATCTTATTTCACCTGACTCAAGAACTCTTTTTCACTCATCATCAACACTTTATTATTGAATTATACTAATGTTTCACCTTCATCCATTAATGGTGTCAATATGTGTCTCTTTCCATATTTATCAAATATATAGGTATTGTTTCTTCCATCATAAATTGTTATTTTATCAAATTACCAAGTTTTACTTAACAAGACATGATAGACATCCATGGGCATGACATCACATAAAACTTCATCTTTGTATCTACTAATTTGGATTTCAACCCTAAATTATCTATTGACCAAGACTTGATGCCCCTTTTAGAGCCATGACACCTTATAAGGTGTAGAGTAAGTCAAAATTTTCTAGCCTAGTTTATCAACCATTTTAGAGGATAATTGATTATCACTGCTACCACTATTTATAATCACTTTACAACATTTACCTTTGGACTTGGAGGTTTTTTTTAACAAATCTTTCCTCTATGTTGGTTCTTTGAACTCATTTCTTGGATTGAGAAGTATCCCCTTCATTATCAAAAACTCTCTCATTTTAGATTCATCACAATATTACACACTTTATTCTTATGTAGCTTGTACAACCTGATTATTATGGCTTTCTTGTAGATACTTTAGGTATTCATAATATATATGGCCATATTCATTACATATAAAACACTTACCCCAAAAGAATTTATTCTACCTTCTAAATATGATATTATTTTATATGAGTGGCCTTCTCTTAGAATTTGATGTTGACTTAGAAGGATACCTTCTCTTTCATCATAAACTAGAAACTGATTATTAACAACATTCTTCTCTCTACCTCTAAAAATACTATTTTTTATTTTATAAAATTGAGTTTGTTTTCTAGATATATTTTCCTCTAATTTGAAAGCCAACTGTTAGGCTTCTTCAACTATCCTTTGAGACAATAACTTGATCTCATTCTGTATGTTGAACTTTATACCATTAAAATATCATTACACTTTTTAAACATTCTCTTATATATGACCTACCTTGATAGTCAACTTGTATAATTCCTTTGTATAATCTTTTACACTACCTCAAATTTTCAAGTTTCTTAAACAATTGTATGTGATAGTCCCTTGGCATAAATTTGGACTTCAACTTGGATACCATTATATCCCATGATTTGATCTTTGGTTTACCTTTCCTTATTCTCTCATCTTATACTCCATCCCACCATAGGAATTCATGACCTTTCAATCTAGTAATAAAAAACTTCACCTTTTTGTCATCATTTATGCCTTCATACTCAAATTATTTGTCCACTTCATTGATCCAATCAATTATCTCCTCAAAATTTAGACTCTCTTCATACATGGGAAATTATAATTTATGTTTGGAGTTGATTTTCATAACTAATCTTATGAGCCTATCCTCTACACTTCCCAATTCTTCCTTTTTTGCCACATCCCCTTGTGATCCTTCTTCTACATCATTCATACAATATAATTCAATGCCCCTTATATTTTCATTGTCCATTTCTTGTAAATTCACTTGAATGTTCCTCATATCTGTCATCAATCCCTCTACTATTGTCTACCTCCTTTGACCTTCTCTAGATCCTCTTATTCTAAGTGCCATCCTTGCAAGGATATTTTCATAGTTTGTTATCCTCTCTCTTTAACTCTCCTACATAGGATTATATTTCACAACATGTCCTCTTTCTTAGGTCACTCTTCTTGAATCATATCCAACTAATTTCTCTCTTTATCTCAAATCTTCTGAATTTTGATACCACTTGGTGTAAGGAGTAATATAAAATCTTCAAGCAAGATAAATATTAAATATGTATCTATTATAATTTTATCAAATATAAGTATCAATCAACAAATATCTATGATTTTCAATATTTATTCAAATCAAAAATGATATTATCTAAGTTGACACACAATACTATACCCTTCCTTTGACTGAATTCTTGAATAATTTATCAACAACAATGTTAAATTATCCTTACTATTTCATTATATCTTTATCAATTTTACTCAGCCATTGATTATTATCAATGGGATATAATAAACCTTTTTATGGTTTTAAAATCTTCAATTATCAATTACTAATGACATTTCCTTGAGAAATAGTTATTTTATACTTGAGTTAACAAGAAAATAATAATATTGTGTATTAGCCCTATTTTACAGTCTTTACCCAAATTTGCAGGGTTCTTGAGAAATTAATTTGACTCAAATAATAATAACATTAAATATAAGGGTTTTATAACATCCCAAAAAAATTCATATCACCCAATAGTAAAATTCTTATCCCTCAAAATGCATGGTTTGTACATAAACACAAAAAATAGGGTTTTGAGGACTGGTTATTAGGTATAAAAATATAAACATTTGAATAAATTTCATTTTAGGTGTATTTAAACATTAATAACACCTGTAAAACTTCAAAACTGTTCTATATAGCTTCCTTAGAAAGTATCATAAACTTTCAATGGACAAAGTTAGAGATATAAAGATTTTAAATCTACTAAACCATGTTTTAGGCCCACCTACAAGTATGTTATGATACAATCATGAATATTTAATAATATAAATACTTTTAGGACTTTAAACCAATTTTAAATCTTAAATTAACTCTTTAATCATCTATATATACAATTTCATAGGATTTGTATGGTTCATTAATTAGATATAACAAATTTAGTGGCTTAAACCCTACTCTAGGTTTAACAGACTGTGTAGGATCCAAAAGAAAACAAATGAATAAATATAAAGATATAAGGATATTAAAAGGTTAATTTTTCTTGGTTTTTAACCTATACAACTTCATCCAATTATTTCAAGTGTTATTTAATCAATAAAAATTACATAGGGAATAATCTTTGTGTTAGACTATATTAGTTAAAACATGGGGTTGGACTTCCACAGGGTTATAAAACCATCATGAAAACATGAATTAAGATCAAGATAATTAAAACACAAACTTAAATGTTAACATTAGTCTGATATGTTTTAAAAATCATAACATTCCTTATCATACTCATAAATTTTTCTGATTGAAACACCAAAATCTCTACCCACTCTGACACACCTCTTTAACTTTTTCAAAAACATGCAAAACCAATCTTTATCCTTATTCTCATTAGTTTATTAGGATACTATTGTGTTGATTCAAGGTTTATAACTTATATACTAATGTATTTTATTGAGATATTCTTGTTACCTTCAGCAATATTTTCTCAACCACCCTAAGACTTAACAAACATGCCTAATTTAGTCATCAAACTACATTAGACATACCCTAATTTGGCTTGAGATAAGTTTAGACTAAAAATATAATTTAAAAACATCCAAAATATGTAATTAGACCATAAATAATGAATTAATCAAGGATTTAGACCTTTCAATAAGTTTACACACTTCAAAACATGAAAAATAGATTCAAATTTTTGAATTTCCCATTTTGGTAGGAAAATTGAAAAGATGCACTAGAGACTAAATTTCAAACACCTATTACTTTGAATACCTCTATCATGACAAAATAATTATAAATTTGCTAATGACAACCAAACATTATTAACATTCCCATAATTAGACCTCTTATTTGATACAACTACATCATTAGCCTAAATTTAGGCCGAAGTGGTATGAATGGGGTAGTGTTGGTCACATTCGTGACCCACTCACACTCAGAAACCCATTTATGCCATTTTGATTTGTGATTATATGTATTATAGGAAAAAATAAATGCAACACCATATTGATTTGTGCCTAAGGAAAATGTAGATAATTTTGTGTACATTCATGCTTGATCACTTGAATTCACTTTGAATTAAGGCCAAAGTAATGTGATTAGGGAAATGTAAGTCACTTTGGTGACTAGTTCATGCCTAACCATCCATTTATGTTAATTTAACATGTGATTACGTATATTATGTTGAGCATTGTCATTGATTATTGATTTTTGGTTTTGATGTTGTCATTGATGTCAAAGGTTCTTATGAAGGTGCATGGTCAAGTAAGCTTTGAGGTATGTGTATGATAAGTTCTTATTCCAGCATAGTGAGTGTTGTTTCTATGAGAATGAGTGTAATAATGGTGAATGAGGTTGATGTCAAGTAGTTTTTTAAAAGGCAATCTAATGTCTCTCTACTAAGAAGGAATTTAAAGGTTTAAGAATTCATCAACAATTTTTGCAATAGTTTTGAATACTCATCATAGAAGATAGTGAGATACAAATATCTTAGTTGAGCTCTGAAGATCTCTCTAAGCACCTCTAAATATACTGTGAGTGAGATACAAAGATCTTTAGTTGAGCTCTGAAGATCTACATAAGTATCTCTAAAGATGATCTAAGTGAGCCAAGAAGATGTTTTGTTGAAGCTCCAAAGAATAATTATTATATAAGGTTGCTTGAGCATACATAAGAGACATTGGAAAAATCAATAGAGTTTCAAGGTGAAGTATACATTGGTAAGTACTTCAATCCAAGTCTACAACTAAACTAGTTCTAGATAATGCTTGGCCTAATGAGGCATCATGAGATATTGAAAAGATATATGAAGAATGTTTGATAGTATTTAATCATGGTAGGAGGTTTCATGGCATATACATGAGGTGATAATATCTTGGATAGTGGCTAGAAGGTAAGTTTAAAGGCCTAATGTGACTTGTAGGTCAAGGCCTAAAAAGCAAAGATAGAGATGGTGGATATATGGGGTATTAGGATCAGTTTACAATGCATGGTTGATTAGGTGAGCATTGAAAAATATGTGTCAAGTTTTTTTTAATCATGTGCATGAATTTTTAGGTCATGGTTTGAAAGAAAAGGCTTGAAAAAGTGTTTTAAGGTCTCTCAAGTACACAAGATGAAGAGCTGTCTACCCAAGAAGGTTTTTTAAGTGTTCTTTGGCACATGAAACATTTATATGAGGACATATGATATTTATGGTAGATGGAAAAGGGTCCTAGGTCAAATTTATAATAATTTGTTTATGGAATGATGGGATAAACTTTGTGAATGATCATTAAGACTTGAAGATGGTTTAAACCTCAAAGAACCCTAATATTGACTCAATATGAAAGAATTTCATCAAAATTGAACATAATGGTTTGGTATGGATATAAAAGTGATTTTATATTATATCCAAATCTCTCAATAATCTCCAAGTGTGATTTTTTTGTTAGGAGAGTGAGTGGACCCTATAGGGAAGGCCTTATTTCTTAGAGATTTATTGTAACAGGTAGAGTTGATTGATTAAAATTTACTAATTAGATAAATTTTAAATCTTGAGACTTGTATCTTATGTCCAAGGTGGATTTTGAGTAGATTATAACCATTAGGGGTGATAAAATGGTCATACAAGTTGATTTATCATTAATAGAGTTAATGGTGTAGACAGTGAGAAAACCAAGCAAAAGTGAGAAATTGATTAGGAATGTGTTGTCATGGATTAAGGATGAATTTAAGTGAATGGATATGTTTTTAAAGAAATATAATACATGTTAATTATAGATATAAGTTTTTTATGTTAGTGTATATGATGAAAATTCTACTCATAAGTTGACCTATCCAGTGTAGATAAGATAGTGAAGGTGTGAGGTTGTGAGATTGGTCTTCAAGACCAATATTGCCATATGACAATGTTATCTCTCTATTTTATATTTTTATAATGATATTATAAGATAATATAAATGAATTGGAAGTATATTAAAGTTTATAAATAGGTGTTTAAGGTCATTATCACCATGATTGTTTTTGAAGTTAAACTGGCAAATCTTGGTAAGTTGTAGTGATGAGTTGGAGACTCTTTTCCCTAAATTGAAGTATGTAATGCACATAATGATTTTGGTTGGTAATTTAATGATATATAAATTATTTATATAATATTTTAAGTTAGTATAATATGTTTTAATATTGAATCTAAAATGGCTTGTCTGGCAGAGTGAAGTCTATGAGAGAGAAAGTTAACATATTAGTTTGCAAGACCAATAGTTTCCATCAGAGCTTATGATCTATTTGTTTGATTTTATTATAAATATGTTATAATATAATGTTAATTAATTTAAATCCCTTGAGTATATTTAATTTATGTGTCATAATTTCATGTTTCCTTGACTGTGTTTTGAAGCTAGTTGGCAGTTCAGAGTAAGCATCTTGCAGAGAAGAGTTTGAGCCTGTATACATTATGTTAAATAATATAATGAAGTTTCTGATGAATTTTAGGTAATGAGGCTTATATATATGTGATTTTTTTCCATTTTTATATTTCTAAATTTATTTTATACTTCAGTTATCTAAGATACATTTTTTGTGTATGAACAAACCTATTGTGAATAGTGTTTTGAGAAGGGGTTCAAGTGGTAGTTGGACCTAAAAGGTGTTATGGAACTAAAGTGAAGTTTTAAAAGGTATATTTGAGTTTAATATTAGGTTTTACTAATATATTTTAAGTTTGAGATTGTTCCAAAGATTTTAAAGTGTAACATGCTCTAATGAAGGCCTAAATGAATTAGGTCTCCTTAAGGCTTAAAAGAGAAATTGGCCTATTAATCTATGGAATACCTAATGTATTGGTTTGTAACATATTATATGACATATTTTAATGTTAATTAAAATATTAAATTATTCATGGTTGAACAAGGTGTGTGATATAAAGTGACTTGTATAAAAGCAAGGCTAATTAGGCCTATTTGTGTAAGTAGAGAAGTAGTGAGTGTGAAAGTGAATAATAGAGAAAATTGGAGAGAAGGAGGTAATTAAGAACATAAAATGGGTGTATATAAAAAATAATTAATATCTAACAATATGTTTTAGTATGATTATCAAGGTTATATGACCTAATCAAGTCAAAAAGAGGGCTAGTTGAACAAAGAAGGCTAGAAGCCAGTTTGAGAGGGATAAAAGTGTGTGAATATTTGAGGAATAATATCATAATATATTTTAAGAGTAAAATTGTATTATTAAGTTTATAAAGTTTTTTAGTTGGTTATTTGGTGTTGAGTCATCTAGGGGGTTGGTGCCTTTTTGCAGGTTGCTACTTGTTAACGCCTAGCTAAGTTGGTGCTTAGCTAGTTGAGGTTAGTACTCCATATCAAGTGGGTGCTTCACTAAAGTTAGTGTTTTTATTATAGGATATTACTAGATTTTTATATTTAATGGGATTTATTCCCTTTGAGGTTTTCATATATATATATATATATATATATATATATATATATATATGTATATATATATATACATATATATATATATATATATATATATATATATATATATATGTATGTATATATATATGTATATATATATATATATATATATACATATATATATATATACACACACACTATGTTTATGAGTTTCATGATCTTATGGATTGGTGTTTATGCTTGCTAAGATGTACATGCTTGTTTAAATGATCTATGATTATTTTAGTAATATTATCAAAGAAAGTTTGTAAAGATTTATTCAAAACCCCTCTCAATAATTTTTATCAGAGCTTGGTCATTTGAAATAGGTCTAAAACATAAAGGAGATCCTAGAAGCAAGGATGTCTAGTCAACAAGCTCAAAGTAGTTTCTCTACCAGTAAGGATCTATTATTCAATATATCTAATTATGCCTTTTGGAATTTCAAGATGATGATATATTTGATGTCTCAAGGTCATTATATATGGTAGTTAGTTGTGGATGGCTATAATACTCCTCCTATTCCCTCAACTGATGCAACAAGTAAGAAAGCTAGTGAAAATAACTCCAAAGCAATGAATGTCATTCTTTATGGCCTATCAGAGATAGAGCTTATGAAGGTAATGCACTATGAATTAACTAAAGATATTTTTGAGGTCAATATACCTCCATTTCTAAAAAATGGGGACCCTTGTGTTAAATTGTGAAAATTTATACCCTAAATTAAAATTTTCATTTGATCAAGAGCATCATTAACATGTTTATACATATTTTTTTATTTAAATATCATCCACCCATGATATATTAGGCTTATTTGTTCATGTCCCTAGTTTGATCTTATTGATAATATTATATATCTATGTTTTAGGTTGTAGGTTTAATGTAATCCATTCAAAATAGGTAATACTTAGGGTTTTGTGTTTAAATGTTTTGCTAGCCTTTGGTATGTAATAGCGTAAATTTTAGTGGTGAATATTTATTAATTCATGAATATTTTGGTTTGGGGAATTTGAATTTGGTGATTATTTTGGGTGTAGCATAGGATCCATTCACCTAAAATTTTAATGTCATTTTTTCAAGGGTTATCTCACCAATGATTTATAATAATTATGGGGTTATCCATGAAATTTTCTTTATATATAGTACATATGTTCCTAGAGGTCATGAATTACCACTAAAGTATCTTTCTTCACCATATTGCAAAGATATTGAGACCTTAGGATGGAATGCACCATGTGACTACTTTCAGTAGAAACTAAACCACCTATAAATAAGACACCACTTGATAGCAACCTGATACCCAAAAACATTATGTCACATGATGCCAATCAGACTATCGACAAAACTATGCCATGTGATGGTAACTAGAAGACCAATAGAACTATGCCACATGGCCATCACATGGCTTCTAGTAGCACTGTGTCACATGATGGAAACTAGACACTCAATAAAAATATGTCATGTGATGGAAAGTAGATGTTTGGAAGCACTATCTCATGTGATGGTAACTAGATGTTTGACATTAATGTGGCATACAATGATAACTTGATGATCATAAGTAGCATGTGGTATGACTACAACCTAGAACTTGGTAGTAATGTGTCATGTGATGGTATCCTAGTACCCATATCACTATGTCATGTGATAGTATATTAATACCTAATAACATTGTGTTGTATGATGGTATCTTGATACCAAGTAGTAGATGAGAACTTGACAATTCTAAACAACTCAAAAACAAAACTATGGCAATAGAAGGTGATAGCAAGGGTAAAGCACCACAACAAATACCAAAAAAATTCAACATCATGTCTTATTTAAAAAATATAGAAAATAAAAGTGCACAAACAACATGCACTACAAATACAAGTAATTTTGAAACTTTTTAAATAATATTAGTAATTTTTTATTGTAAAATAATTATAAAACCATTTATATGCATAAATTGACATGGATAATGAAAAAATTTCATTACAAAGAATTAATCCCAATAACTTCTCACCACCTAGATATTTATTAATGATGTGTCACCCCTTGAAGACACTCCTCTGGGCACTTCACTAGAAGACACTCCTCTGGGAACTTCACAAGAGAATTACAGTTATTTTTAGACACCAAAATTTGTTAAAAATTCCACTCAAAAAATTTGATAGAGGAAGAAAAGTACATGGATAATAGGAAGGTATTTTCAAGTTTATTAGTATGTAAAATATCCATTTATAGAACCTATATTACCAGGCAATGGTAATGAGCCTCCAACAGAATGTAGATGTACAATTTGTAGTTGAAAACTTGGAAAAGAACATAGAATGCAACTTAAATTGGACACCATTGATAAACATTGTGGGAAAATATATGTCCATGAAGCACCCATAAGGATAGATAACAAGAACACACAAATGGAAAAATGGAGAAGAATGCTTGCATTTAATATATGCATGTGAATACAAAAACGATAAAACAATCAAAGTGCAATTTAGAAAATTTATGCAATCCAATCTTAAGGTAAAATATGTATAGCTCTCTACTATTTTCCACATTTTAAAAAAGGGTATAATTATTTATAATTTTGTAGATTATAAATTTTTGTTTCAACATAATGGATTTCTAGATATTCCATAGTCACAATGGTCAGATAATAGTGCTTAGGAAATGGAAAAATGTCTAGTCATTATTGAGAAGGAAATTTTGAAAGTGTTAAGAGATCATTGTTTATCTCTCTATCCATCAATGAGGTCACTGTATTTGACAATGCAACATGGGTTTGCATGCATTTTTATACTTTTGAAAACTATTCAAGATAGTCTCATATTTTAACTATCCATAAAATGGTAGAAAATTACAATGCAAAAAAACTTCATAAATTGGTTGTATCCAATTTAAGAGAGAGAGAGAGATGCGATTAATGATTTTTCCATAGCTATGAAGCTAGTGTGTGTTGACACTAATGGTGCATCAATGATGTAGGGGCATAGAATTGGTCTTTGTGTTTACCTTCAAACAATATTTTCTCTATTTATGATTCCAATCCATTACATGACACATAGGATAAATCTTGTATACAAAATTATTATTACATTTAGTAATGTCACAAAAGTGGAAGATCTTATTCATGACTTGCATGCTTACATGTCAAGTATCCCAAAAATATTGATGGAGTTCCATAAATTTACAATTGGGGTGAAATATGGTAAAAAACTACTAAAAGATGTTGAAACTAAATTGATTTCCATGTATGAACTTACATGCATAATTTTTGAGAAATATCCATCTTTGACAGGTTTTATGTATAAATATCATAGGGAAGCTGACTAAGAAAAAGATTTTATGTATCATTTAAAAGATATTCAAACTTTACTAACATTATGTGGTATTTTTCCAATGATGAAGGAAATCAATTATTTAATGAAACATGCCCAAGAGAGATCTATCTATATTGTTGACTTTATATGTTTGAGAAAATGTGTATGTCAATGTTTAGATGTATTATGCACATTGAATGAAAGATTTCATGGACCTATTTTTAGAACCTATAAAATTTTGATATATTTTTAGAATCTAGAGAGTTATTTTAAATTCAATATACATAATCATCTTTGTGTCATGGTAAACAACATTAAGATCCCAATGCATGCATGCTCTAGAAGACTTTAAGTTGTGGGAGCTAAACCTAAAGATGTAACTATGACACATGTACTATATGATGCTATTTTATCAAAAACATGAATTAAATTAAGCAAAATCTCACAAAGTTTATCTGTTGAGATCAGAGAATATTTTCAAAGGGATGAGTTGTTGGAGGGCATGGGAGTTGTGAATCCCATTTTTTAGAATAATTTTAATAGTCAAGAATAAATCATCAGTTTATTTCACAAATACATGGAAATAATTATTATGCATTTCTATAAATCTATAGATGTGAATTGAGTTTGGATTAGTGGTATTACAATGATGGATCAATTTCAATGTTTAAATGACTCAAAAAAAAAATGTGCCATTACATGTCTATGGAAAAAACTATACCTAAGTAGTGTCTTAAAAGAAAGCATTAGTGAATACTTTATATTATATAAACTTGTTAAAACAAATATTTTGGGTTTTGTAGAAGATGAACAGGTGTTTAGTGCATTATCCTTCATGAAGTCAAAACTTAGAAATAGATTGGATAAAAATCTAGAGACGTGCTTGAGACTATAATTTTCACGTTATTATATGGACAAGTTTCCTTATGATAGAGTAGTGGCAACATGGAGTTATCTAGTTGAAATAAGAGGCATGAGTAATACATCTACCAATGTAGATTATGTGAATACCAATACCGAATACAAAATTGACATGGTAAATGAAAATCACACTTACAATGAGCAAGTTTCTCGAGGATTATTTCAGCTACCCAACTTTTAGTTTGATAAGTATAGAAATTACTATTTTTTGAAATATTTCATATTATTTCATCTTCAAATAGATTAAATTCTATAATCTATTTCCTTCATCTTACAACTATGAATATTGTTCAATACACTGGAATTTACTTTATTTGTCCTATTACAATTATATGTATTTCAAACAGTACTTCTATATCTTTGCAATGTATTTCATTCAATAAGAAGCAATCATAATTTTAATTAACATTGTACAGAGCATTTCATTATAGCATTCATTAAATCATATAATTCTTATGTGTAGACATGCATGGTGCACCATAAAACACTAGTTTTCTTGCCATTAAAACTCTAATTATTAAGATTTGTTGTTTTCATTATCTTAATTGTCTATAATAGTAATTTGGAGAGCATATACATAGATCTAATACATGCATAAGTGTTAAACCAAAACTTAGACAAATATTTTAATCATACCAATATTATTCTATTTCCATATTAACACATGACAACATGTTGTCGAGTGGTACCATGATGTCTAATGACAGCATGATGCCAAATGACACCATGTTATCGGGGATCACTATTCTTCTGGGTGGCAACATGGTGTTTGACAGTAGTATGGTGTTGGGTGGAAGTGTAATGCCACATGAGAACATTTTTTTATGTGATAGTATAATGTTTCCTATTACCATGCTATTGCATGATAACATAGTCACTAGTGCCACTTAGGACCATATTTTTGCCCAACAACATAATGTTAACTGATGGTATAATTTCACCTAATGACATAAGATTACCTAGTGGCATAATGTTTATTGATGGCATAATGTTTCCTAGTGGCATGAAACAACCTAACATTATCTTTTTGTCTAGCACATGTTGCATAGTTCTGAGTGTAGTCATTATCTCCAGCAATAAAATATTATTTGATAGCATAATGTCACCTGACAACATAATTTTTCCCAACATCGTGTTGCTTGATAGCATAATATTTCTCGATAACATAATGTCACCTAGAAGCAATATGTGGGATGAAGTCACCTAGAACCAATTTTACTGCCCATCACTAAAATGCTTATTACTATGTACATTGTTAACCTAGGATCTATTCCAATGCTATCAATTGGTTGTGCAAAAAAATAAACAAGGTGATTTTCCCCTCCTCTATACACTCAGATTTACCAAAGCTATGAATCTGATTCACTTAAACAAACCTAGGGGTTTTTGCCATGGCTTCTTAAAGTGAACCTTGGTTTATAATTAAAATTGGAATTCATAATTGAATTTATAAAACCCTAGTCTAAGTTTATAACCTAGGTTTATTTTGAATTCAAATTTGGTAGGAATATTTTATATGGGAGCAGTTAATTATGCCATGGACTTAATTTAATTTGTATCCTAATGTTTAATCATGTTTTTCAACACAACCATGGCTTAGTCTAAAAAATCTATGTTGGGTCCTTTTACATCCCAAACCCCTTTTATTCCCTTTTATCTTAGCATGGTCCAGCTATTGCAAGGTCCCTTTTGTATATCCTAGGTAAGTCATAAAGATTTAATCTAAATTTTTATACCATAGGCTAAAACTTATGACTTATCTTTTATTATTCATGGGGTCCTTTTTATTATGTTTCTAACCTTGATCTGAAATATTTATACCAAGTCCCTTTTAATTCATGAGGTCACTTTAATATGTCTTTGACCTAGATTAGGACTTTAGCCTAAGGATATTGCATTTGTTAATATGAATGAAAACCTTAGCTAAGACCTGAGCTTAAGTCTTATATATTATTCTCAAGTTGACTTAAATATTTTTCTTATCTACAAGATTAATGACCTATATTTGCTCATGCAAAGTTAATCCAACAAAGCAAGATAAAAATGGGAAGACTAAGTATAGGAAGCAATCTTTCTCAACCCCATGGATCATGATCAGATAGTGTGATTTTAATCATATGAGAATATCTAATGGCACATAATCTAGGTTGAAAAGTCAAACCACAACAAAAGGGTTAAATCCTAAACATGTCCCTGAGATCAATGGTACATGTTTACTCACCTAATATTGACTAGACAGTATTACCTGAGTTAAGACTTTAATATATCCCTAAGATAATTTAGGCTAACAAGTGTCACACTCATAGCCAAATAACATGAAGAAACCAATAACATTCAACCCTATAGATCAAAATCCAATGCTTCATATTTTCCCATATGAATATGATCAAAGAATGCATAATAAGCATTAAAAAGTTAAGGATAAACATGGAGATAACATTTGTCATAACTACAAGCCATGAATTAAAGATAGAGAATATCTTGAATATCAATGGTACATGATGAAACATACACATTATGATTAATGGTCTGTAGATAAAGAAGTATAATCAAGAAGATCAAGATCGATGGTGTATGATTGATCCATATAATAAAGATCAATGGTGCAAGATCAACATATACTTTTCAACAAATCTCAAGACCAATAGCATTTAAACTTGTGCATCAAAATCAATGATCCATGTTGATCCGTGTAAATAAATCTACAGGTGCAAAATCAATATAGAATTTTCAAAAGATAACAGTCATTTTTTAAAAACTAATGAGCAAAGTGTTGAAAAAATGCCATGATGATGTCATGCAAGTATAAATATAAAAATATAAATATCTTGTGGATTTATAAAGGCAAAGGTATAAATGTGAAGATCAAAATAAACTCTAAGGCATGAAACTTGCATAATCTCAAATAACTTGCCACTATTAAAACATTATAGAGACCTTCAAAAAATCCCTAGCATCTAGAAAAGCCCTAATTTGAACCTATGAATATTATAATTGAGCCAAGGAAGATCAAATTGTCATATTTGCAAGAAGAATTTAATCTAGACTAAACTATAGACCACTATTGGGTGATTTGAGCAAATTTCCATCCATAGTAGCAAAAATAAGTGTGCCAAGGGAAGATGTGGAGCTATATCTAACCACATATGTGGAAGGAATAAATTTCAAAGATATATATTTTGAATTCATGACTTTGAACATAGGAGATATCCACTGGTCTAAACTATTCTAGACAATTGAAGAGAAATAGGGCATCACCAGAGAAGAGGAAAAGAATGTATTAGTGAAGAGGAGATACTATGAGGTAGTGGTGATCTAGATGATAGGCCTTAATTATGTTGCATCAAAACTTGAGGTATTGTATTGTATAAAAATTCTTGATCCTATCTTTAGAGATGCTAAAATTGATTAGGGCATGATAACTCATGAACATAGATTTAATAAAATTGCCTATATTTTTCCTATAGCCTTTGTAAACTACCATAAATTTCCCAAGCCTCAAGTAAGCATGGACACAATCAATGAGTGGGCCAAGAAAAATGACATGAAAAACATTCTTACCCTATGGTTATACTTTGGGAATAAAATATTCTTAAACTTTAATGACAACATCCCAATCAACCAATTCAGACCTGGGATTAAGATGATCATGACTATGATGAAAATGTTGTGTGGAAATGCAACCACCACATATTTGGATAGGATCTAGGTACCATTGGTTTATTTCATGGTTGAAAAGGAACTCACCCCTTCCCTAGGTGAGATAATTAACACTTGTTTGAGTAGGTAGTTATCTGTAATTACAAAGAAGACTGGGGGTCAATTTAACATGATGTCATACTTATTGGATGCGCTATTTGCTAAATCAAAAATTCCAAACCTTAGGGAATGGTCACCTGATGGGATATAAATAATCTCCAAATACTATTGAAAATTGCATATTTTTAAATATAGGGACTATATTCAATTTATTTGTGATTGTGTTTACCCTACCTTAGTTGAGGCTATTATCAGGAATCTAATGCCAAGGGTTAACCCCTTGATCAAAAAAATAATTGAATCCATGGGGGACATCTAGTTATATCTTGATTGTACCATAATCAATATTAAAGGAACACAATGCACCCCACTTAGACTACCAGTCCATGCGCTAGTCAAACTAGCTAAAAAAGAGGTAGCATACCAAATATGAAATAATATAGATGAACTTTACAAGGCCAAGAGGAAGGTAATTCTCCACACCCTCTCCATAACCATTATCAAGACTATGTTTGAACAATGGGATAATATTGAGCTCACCTCTAAACATAAGACCTCTTTCATATTACAAAATGATGAACTAGGGTAGTGGGATATGTAAAGAAGAGTTGTGGAGCACTTAAAAGCTAAATGAATCAATGTATTTTATGAGCATTAGCCTAGTACCTTTAATCCAATGTACACCAAGGCATGTTCATTCACTAAGGTCATGACAAGAGTGAAAAAACATAACATCAAACTAAAATCAAGATTGATAAGGGAAAAGAAAAGCAGTGATGATATATGGTAGTTAGGAACAAGGTAGTACCATTGTTTATGAGGTCCATCTTCTAGACCTCCTCTAACAAAACCAAAAATATAGGAGAAACATCCTAAGGCATGAGTTAAATAAAGGCCAGAAGATAGGAGACCTAAGGAGATAACATCATCCTTAGCTTAGGTAGTAGAGCAAGTGTCACCTACTAAGGAGATTGACATAATAACATTAGACCCTAGGGAGCACTTACCATGCTAGAAAGTGCCTATGAATATGATGAATAAGAGGCTCAAGATAAAGAGATAGAGAAATAAAAGGGTAATTAATTAGCCTTAGACTTAGTTCCAATAGGTATCCTAAAGAGAAAAGTTGAGCTGGCATTGGTCCTAGTAGAAATCAAGAATCCCAAGTTGATATTCACATACCCATTGAGTTAGGTCAACCTTTTTAGTGAGGAAAACCCAATCTAGGGCCTAACCATCCTCAAATGTTTTATATATGGAAAATTATAGAAGATCCTTGTTATACATCATCCTTGGGTAATTACAAAGTCAGTCAACATCATTGCGCATGATAAACTCACGCCATGGATAGTTTTTCTATAAAAGGAAGAGAAACAAAGAATGATAGCTCTAGGGGAGCCAAGTGAAAAATAGAGGGAAACCACAAGCCCAAGTATAATAGAGTCTTCATTTGGTGTCAAATTTGACCCAATAATTACAAGTCTATAGAGGGTAAATGAGAATAAATCCATGGTTGAAGGAGAAGAGTTCACTTTTCAAAAGGTGGAACCATTTATTGGCTTAGCTTTAGTAGGAAGACAAAAACTAGGAAAAAGCCCTATTTTTGAGGAAAATGTGCTTGAATTAGACCAATCACAGTCAACCCAATTATAGGCTACCCTCAAAGGCATGAAACAACATAAGGAGAATCTATAAAATCAAAAGGAAAATATAGTGAAGCAAGTTATATTATCATTTCTTGATACTATGATTAAGATGTTTGAATCACCCTTCTATGACATGTGTAATTCTCTAAAGTTAATAAGGTCTAGACAAAATGTATTGATCCAATAAGATGCAATAGAAAAAAGTTTAAATACCTAATGGTAGAATTTGAATGAAATAATTTACCAACATCTTGATGTAAGATCAAATCCATAGTTTCAAGACCATTAGCTTGGCCCATCTCACCACAATCATGAGAATGATTGTCAATAATATCAATGGTTTGAACACATGGTCTATGTATTTGGAAGGTCTCCTTGAGGATGATAAGGAACTTATAAATAGGATGGAACAATTCTTAGGGACCATGATCACAAAAAAAACTACACTCACCTCCATGGGCCTCATCATGGATGAAGAGTTCAAACACATAACCACCCTAGTCATGCAGGAAGTCAAGAGTAGAAGCCAAGGAAAATCTGGAGTGGATAATAATGTCATGGATATGATCCTAATAATAGAGGGAAATATTTCTAAAGTAAGGAGCATTAAATAATCCTTGGGAAGAAATGATAGAGACCTTAGAAACTTGGTAGATCAAGAAGATGAACTCTTCATGGATCCTATTTTTAACCTCAGGTTGGTTGATGAGCAACATGAGAAGATAATTAAGGTTCTCCAGTAGAAATAGGGGACTGTATTGACATAGGAGCCTCAAATCTAGTGAGGAATTTTTTTTATAAACTTTGTAATATTTTGAAAATATAATATTAGTCTTGTAAAGGCATGTGCAACTTGTAAAGAAAATTTCCTATAGGTTTGTCCATTAGGAAAAGTATAGTGTATTCTAGAACTTTGTAAAAAAGGATAGTTATCCCTACACTTGTACTTTTATAATTAGATATGATTGACTGACATACTTACTTACCTTCTATAAAAGGAGTATTATCAATTGTAATAGGGGAGTTTCTTAGATCCAAGAGCTAATTGTATCTTTTGAGCAATTAATATAAGCAAGGAATTTTGTAAAGATTATACAAATTTTCTTTTGTCTTTTATTATCCTAGCTTCTCTCTCACTTGTTTGTTTTGATTTCCATATTTGAATGGTTCTCATGAATTCTTGATGTGTACATTTAAATTCAAAGTTGTTAACTTGTGCCAATTCTATGTTAATTGAAAATTTTAGGTTCTTTTCATTTGCCTAATCTTCTTGTGTTTGGGCTAATGTTATTTTCTTGTAGGGGAAAATCTTTTAAGTGAACTTGATTCTTATTTGCATTATTTCATACCATCCTTTGATGTTTGTTTGATGTATGATAGGATTTGAGCTTATGTTATTTCATGTCATATATTGGTTAAGTACATGATTGGATGATATTTAAACTTTGTCATGATATTTGGAATGAAGGTCAACAACTTCTCTTCTCTTCCTTTCCTTTATTTTTGCTCCTTTTTAACTAGATCACTCTAGATTAATTTTAATTGTAAATATCCATCTTAGAATAGTCTTTAGATTAGTTCTTGATCATAATTCACATTCTTAGCATAACATACTTCATATTTTGCATAGACTAAATTTTGGCCATGATGGATCCTAACCACCAAACATTATAAATATTATGAAATAGTCCACTTGCTTTGCCTCTATTCCATAAATAGATAATAGGATTATCACAAACTAAAAATCATGCATTAAATTCTTAGAATTCTGAAATGATAAGTGTTATTTAACACTCTAGGAACCTATTATACATATTCAAACATCAACAGGAGGGGATTTACTAGTGTTATAAGGAGGGCGTGTTAGATATTCATATATTTAAAGTATCTTTGCTCATTTTATGAATTATGTTCAAAAATTGGTGTAACCTTTACATGATTATGTCAATATTTTCTCAATTATGTAAATATCATTGATCTTTATGGTATTTGACCCATCTTTTTTCTTCCTTTAGACAAATATTGATGTTCATAAAAGGTATATGCTTAATCACGATAAAAATGGCTTAATCTTTGTCAATTCAACTAGTTTGGGGTTAGTAATATTTGTTTTTATCTAATATTGATAGATACTTTGTTAATTTGAGTTTATTTTAGCTTAAAACATGTGAATATCAATCACACTTATGTATTTGGACACATTTGAGCTAACATAGTTAAATATTATTGTCCTTTATCATCCTTTATGTAAATCTTTGATAGTTTTACTTAATGCACAAGTTTGATCATTTTTCCTTACAAATATAAGACTGACACCTCATATTTAAAATAGGATTCAAATCCCACAAGTTATAATTACCAAGAATCAGGACAATGTAGTATTAAAAAAATAGATAACCTGTGCTTTCATTAGAATTCCATAGGAGAACTAGGCAAGACAAAGGTAAGTGCATGTTTTCAAAGTCTTTGCCATCATCACCAATTTATAGTACTTCTGTGTTTGATCCTTATCAAGGTATGGATTGGATAGGTGGTTCTTCGATCAATGTGTTAGGTGTGGTACATGACCTTCCTCATAATCTTAAAAAGTATTTACCAACATTTAGTCTTAGTAGAATTGTAACTACTAAAGAAAACATTAAGAGTTTCAAAGCGGCATTAAGATTACTAACTGTGACTCATGAAGATGTAGCATGTAGAATATTTCCTTTTAATTTTAAATATGCTAGATATTAATGGTTTCTAAACCTCCCTTAAAATTACATTACTAGTCAAGTTGATTTTAACAATGTTTTCAATGACCAGTTTGGTAAAATCATTAGTCCTTGTAACCTATACCAACAATTACACATAATGAAAAGGGATACAAATGAGCCCATAATATCCTTCAATTCTAGGTTCCAAAAAATGTTAATTAGGACTATAACTCCTTATATACCTGATAAGTCTTTAGTTTTGTAAATTTATAAGGATGCCTTGGATCCTATGACTTCTTTGTTTTTAAAGAGAGTTGTTGGACCCATAAACACATTAATTTTAGCTTATGCTGAGGTTGTGATCACTAATGACCAAATGCACCACCAAGTATAATTAGCCTACTCCATTCCTAATTCCAATCCACATTTACCCATTTTGAATGTTATTCCCAATGCTAACCAAAATTTGCCTACCTCGAACCAACTTCTAGTCCTAAACCAACTACCTCTGAGACATGCTCATCTTAATCAGAACCTAGGATTCTAGAATAATTCTACCAAAGGATCTCATCCACAAGATTAGAAAGATTTAATACCTATAGCTAATGATAATAATCAAGTCCATAATTCTAAGGCCTAAATAATGAGAGTGATTCTATCCTCAAGATGGTTCAAGAGCTTAGCACTGACTTCCTTCAGTTACTAAAGTAAATAAGCAATATTAAAGAGAGATCTGGTAGGAATTTCTATTTTCAAAGGTTTAATAGGCCCATTAAAAGATTTTAGAATGATATTTATTAAAAAAAAATAACAATGAGCCATCTGCTACCAAGAATGTGCCTGATATAAATCTTACTAAGGTTAGTTTACCTGACTATTGTAGAGTTCATTTCACTTTTAAGCATGGGTAAATTGACTGTGTTGAGTTTTTTAATGCTTTTGAATCCTCCCAATAATAATTAGATACTTTTGAAGTTGTCCTTAATAAGTATTGTGATTTAGGTACATTTGGTTCCTCAAGGTCATCTAGATCCACTGATCCAACTCTCATGATGGAGACATTTGAGTTCTCTTTCCAAGAGGACAATGAGGTTGAGGATATTCCTAAAGATATTCATTATTTTCAACAATTTATAAAGAATACTTATCCTCTAATAAAATTGGATTAGAAGCAACCATTTACCACTTCAACCCATCAAAATAGCTTTGAGACTCCTAATACTACCTCAGACAAAAATCAAGAGCCTCCTAAGGGAAGTAATTCTAAACCCAATGATGATACATCTAACTCTTCCAAAAATACTAGTATAACATAGTAGAGAACATGAAAAATATCAAAGCTAAAATTACCCTACATGAGTTAAACATAAATTACCAAATAAAGATTTTTATTGTTGGAATCTTTTTCTAAAAATCTTGGTAAGTCTCAAAAGTCTGCACATGCTAATATTGCAATACACAAAATTGAGGTAGATGTTCCTCCTTTCTTGATTATAGTCCAAATCTTCAGTAAGAATATACATAATTTTTTATTATATTCTAGTGCATCTACAAATATAATGCCTAAGGATATTTATGAATAATTAGGTTTGACTCCCACTAAATCTGATAGAGTTATAACTTAGTTGAATAAATCAAGATTCAAAGTGATTGGTGAATTATTAAATGTTCACATGTAGATTGCCTTAGACCCAACAGTTTATTGATATCAAAGTAGTGGACATACTTGATGCTTATGGGATTCTATTGAGCATATAATGGACTAGAAGCTTGAATGGTTATATGCCAACAAATTGTTCATATATGTGGTTTCCTTGAAAGGGAGTCCCTAACCAAATCAGGATAGAAAGAGAGCATAAAATGAAGCATATAATCAATAATTAAAATGCAATCAACGAGAAGGTCAACATGGTTAAATAAAATCTTGGTGTTTACACTCTTGAAACCACAAAGGTATGTAAATCTAAAACCTCTAACACTTGTCCTAGATTATGGAACCTTTATTTTGATGGTGCTAGATTCAAATCAAGTTCTGGAGTACGAGTGGTATTAATCAATCCCATTAGAAAAGAATATAATTCCTCTTAAAAAATTAAATTCTCATGCACCCATAATTTTTATGAGTATGAAGCACTTATTCTTGGATTACAATTTGAAATCAAGCATGAGTCCAAAGAACTATTAGTTTTTGGTGATTTTGAACTAGTGG
This sequence comes from Torreya grandis, assembly GCA_037957365.1. Classification (NCBI taxonomy): domain Eukaryota; kingdom Viridiplantae; phylum Streptophyta; class Pinopsida; order Cupressales; family Taxaceae; genus Torreya; species Torreya grandis. The sequence continues at coordinate 218,923 of JARHVA010005062.1, forward strand.
TCAATCAGGTCAAGAGTAAATATCAATGAAAGTTGTCTTATCTCAAGAAGTATAATTTTAGAGTGTGGGACATTATTGAATGTTTTGATGATTTTAACGTTGTGTTAATCCCTAAGGAAGAAAACAAGGTTACTGATGAACTTTTTTTAGCTGTATCCAACCTTATGTATAATTAGAGTTCCAAGTTACAACACCTTACAATCAAGTTAATCCCATGTCCCTCAGTGCTAGATAATGTCAACCACTTGTAGGTATTCAGTGATGATCAATAAATCATAGACTTCATTAATATTTTATGAGTGTTTGAGGGACACATTATTGATGAATCTAGTTTGCTTGAGGGTGAGAACATTAAAATCAAACCTGATGACAAGGTCATTCAATTGAATGCCAAAAAGATCCATAAAGGAATGATATCCTTAAAAAGACTCTTTGATTATAAAATAATATCCAAGGCTACCAATATTCTCAAAGTAAATGGGAAATATTATTACATAATTGATCTTGTATTTCAAGGTCAACCTTAGCTAGTTAATATTGGTATAGCCTGCACAAGCATTGAGTCCAAGAGAGCCAAATAAATGTTGACCAATATAAATATATCATAGCATGGTCATATGATGACCTTAAGATATTTTATCCAAAGGTCATAACTCATACCATACCTTTAAAATAAAACTACAAACCTTTCAAACAAAATCAGAGGCCTATCAACCTAGTCTAAGAACCAATAATATATAAAGAGGTCAAGAAGATATTAGATGACAAGATTGTGTTTTCTATTAGGAATTCCACTTGGGTTGCTAATTTCATCCCAATATAGATTAAAATTTATGAAATTAGACTGTGTATTGATTTTATAAATCTATATAGAGCATCTAAGAAAGATAATTACCCCTACCTTCTCTTGACCAAGTAATAAAAATTATTTCTAAGTATGTTATGATGTCCCTTCTTGATGGTTTTTTAGGGTATAACCAAGTATGGGTGAATCAATAAGATAGGATGAAAACTACATTTAATACCAAGTGGGCACATTTATCTATAAGAGAATGCCTTTTAGACTTATAAATGCAAGATCCACTTTTCAAAGGGTTATGGATTAGGATTTCTAGGCTCTTGTAGGTAAATGCATTATTATATACATGGATGATATAACTTTTTTTTTTTAAATAGGGAGGATCATATTATGCACCTAAAATAGGTATTTAAAAGATGCATAAGGTATGGGATCTCTCTTAGCCTAAAGAAAATTATTTTTAGTATTACTGAGGGAAAACTATTAGAACATGTTATCACTAAAGAGGGAATCTCTATAGACCCTGATAGAGTAAATGCAATATCTAATATAGAGCCCCCTAATAGTAAGAAGTAAATGAAGTAATTCTTTGGTAAAATAATTTTTGTAAGGAGGTTTATTTTTGGTTTTGTATAAATAGTGAAACTTTTGAATGGCATGTTGAATAAAGAGGCTAATATCACTTGGAATGAAGAGACAAAGAAGGCTTTCAAGGACATCAAGGATGCAATTGGACAAGCCCCTGTACTGATAAGTCCAAACATCACCAAAGATTTTTATCTTTAATATTTTGCTTTAGATTATACAATAGCTACATTTATAATTCAGAAGATGGATGGATGTGACCATCTAATAGATTTTATGAGTACTAACCTTAAAAATGCTAAGTTAAACTACGCTTTGATTGAAAAACAAGCATGTGCCTTGGTCAAGGTAGTAAAAACATTCAGGAATTATATCCTTAGGATTAAGGTGCATGCCATTCTACTAGAATCTACTACCAAGCTTATGTTAAGTCAAAATTAACTAGGATAAAGGAGAGCTAAATGGATGTTTGTAATCCAAGAATATGACATAGAGATGAAGATTTACAAATTGGCAAGGTTCTAGGGTTTAATTAAATTGATTTCCAATACTTACCATAAGATAAGTGTTATTCAAGTAGAGAAACAAAGTTTTAGACCTAATTATTAGTATGATCCCATTATCCACTTACTAATCAATGGTTATTGTCTTTCAAGACTAAGTAAAAACCAAAGGAGATCTCTAAGGCTCAAGGAAACCAACTTTATAATCAAGGATAGAGTGTTTTATAGGAATAAATTTTAAGGCATTTAAATGTGATGTGTCTCTAAGAATGAAGCATCTAAGATCATGAGCATCTTCCATGAAAATTTAGGAAGTGGATACCCATCAAGAAGGACTAAAACACATAAAATATTAAGGGCTAGTTACTACTAGCCTAAATTTTTCAAGGATATTCACAAGCATGTGAGAGAGTGCCACTCATGATAAGTTTTTAACACCAAAGAGCCTAAGTTAGCCATGCCACTAAGACTAGTAATGGTTGATAAACCCTTTACCTAATGGGGGCTAGATTCTATGGGGGTCATTAACCCCAATTCTTTTAATGGTCACAAATACATTCTGATTGCTATCGACTACTGCACTAGATGGACTGAAGCAGTGGTAACTAAATAATGTAGGACCAAAGAGGTGAACAATTTTTTAGAAGAAAACATATGCACTAGGTTAGGGACACCTGTATCTTTGGTCTTCAATAATGGATATGTTTTAATATCCATAAAGATGATAGAATGGGCATATGATAACAACATCATGCTCAAGTTCTCATCAAACCATTATCCTCAAGGTAATAAATCATTTGAATCAATAAATAAGAATTTGATGAAGGCTATAAATAAGTCTATAGATGATAAACCAGGAACATGGCATAATCTACTTAAGTATGCCCTTTGGGCAGATAGAACTAGAATCAATCAAGATCTCAAAGTATCACCATTCTTGTTAGTTTATGGTCAAGAACCCATCTTACCCATCACCCTCAAGATGACAACATATAGGTTCATGCAAGAGTACATGGGGGAAAACCAAGAATTTTCAAGTTCAAGGTTGTTATATATCATATAGATGGAAGATGCAAGAGAAGAGGCTTTTGCCAATTTTAGTAGACACCAAACCAAATTCAAGAGGTTATTTGATAAACATTTAAAAATTAAGGTATTCAGGAAAAGAGACTTAGTTCTTCTTTAGGACAAGGCATTTGAGTCTAAGGGTAAACATGGGAAGTTCACACCTCTATGGATAGGTCCCTACTAGATAATTGAGATACTTGGAGACAACACCTTCAAGCTAAAAGAATTATAGGGAGTAAAGTTCACATTTCCCACCACTGGGCAATACCTTAAGCACTAATTTTTTGATGTCCTACCTAGGGTATTCTTGGAATGATTGTAATACTAGTTTAGATTAGTGTAGTTATGCCAGATTAGTTTCTTTCTATTTTTTCCATCTTGTCCCTTGTTTGTGTGTATGTTTATATATAGTTGTTTATTTATTTCCTTGATTTCTATCTCTTACTTTTGTTTGGCATGTTTTCTTTCTCCACCTTTTTCTTTTCTTCCAATAAGTCCTTTTGGACATCCCTCAACTCAAAATTTCACCTAATTGCTTAAGTGCTTCACTAATCAAGAATGTAAGTGTGATTTCTCAGCATTGGTTGATCATGGGCTATTAAAATATGAGCTAGATGTTATAATTTGGAGAAAATAGTAAAGACTAATGGTTAGGATAATTGTTCCTTGGATACCTTAAACCTTGTTCTAATCTAAGCTTGGTTTCAAGAAGGATTACACATGTAGAGTGAAATATTGAATTATTCAGATACAATTATGTTTACGCTTAACAAATATCCTCACTTGGGACAAAGGTTGAAACCATAGGTGATTCTCTAAAGATAAAACAATTGAACAAATAATCAAACTTGGCTAACATAGTCCCCAACCTTTTCTAGAAAGTCAAAATGATCTAAAAGATACCAAAAAATAATAAAATAAGAGTCTATTGAAAAATCCAAGAATTTTTTATGCAGAGGTGATTATGGTAATCTCCACCAGGGACATGGATGCTTGGATAATAATGGAGCAAGGCCTTGAGTGGATCCAAAGACATCTATGTTAGGGATATGGATGCTTGGATGGAAGCAGAGTAATGCCCAAACCTTCCTAATACAAAACATGGTTCTTAATGAATATCTAAATATGCTATAAGTCAATATTAATGGTCAAGGTCATGAATCTAGAATTTGTTTACCCAAATCCCATGGTAAAAATTAAGTGGAATCAAATCACACATACAACATGACTAGGTTTTGATGCTTGGCCCTAATTTTGCATGTGCAAGACTTGTTTCAAACATAAATTGTTCTCAATAATGGTACTTGATCAATGCTATGAATAAACTAGTCATAAATCTAAACCAGTCTCTAGATTCTAACATATTACTATATTCTCCTAGAAGTCAGCATTTGTTGAGGTCAACATATGCCCATTTCTAAAAAATGGGCACCCTTGAGTCAAATTGTGCAAATTTTTACCTCAAATTGAAATTTTCATTTGATCAAGAGCATCATTAGCATGTTTATACATATTTTTTATTTGAAGATCATCCACACCTAGTCTAATTGGCTTATTTGTTCATGGATATGGTTTGATCTTATTACTAATATTGGATCTTTGTGTTTTAGGTTGTAGGTTCAATGGAGTTCATTCAAAATAGGTAATACTTAGAGTTTTGTGTTTAAATGTTTTGTTAGCCTTTAGTCTATAATTGGTTAAGGGAAGTCATATTTAAATCAATAAAACCCTAGTCTAAGGTTTTAACCTAGGTTCTTTTTGAATTCAAATTTGGTAGGAAAATTTTACATGGGAGCAGTTAATTATGCCATGGACTTAATTTAATTTTTATCCTAAGGTTTAGTTTAGTTTTTCAACATAACCAAGCCTTCATATAAATATTCTATGTTGGGTACTTTTATGTCCCAAACCCCTTTTGTTCTCTTTTATCTTAGCATGGTCTAGCTAATACAGGGTCCATTTTGTATATCCTAGACAAGTCATAAAGCTTTATCCTAAAGTTTTAAACCCTAGGATAAAAACTTACAACTTATCTTTTATTATTTGTGGGGTCCTTTTTATTATGTTTTTAACCTTGATTCAAAATCTTTATGCCAATTCCCTTTTAATTCATGAGGTAAATTTAATATCTTAGAACTAGCTTAATACTTTAGTCTAAGGCTTTTTTCACATTTATTAATATGAATGAAAACCCTAGATTAAGTCTTATATATTATTCTTAAGCTGAATTAAATATTGTGCTTATCTATAGGATCAATGACCCATATTTTCTCAAGTGAATTTAATCTAATGGAGTGACATCAAAATGGGAAGACTAAGTATAGGAACCAATCTCACTAAACCCCATAGATCATGATTAGATGGTGAAATTTTTCTAGGATGAGAAGATCTGATGACATATAATCTAGGTTAAAAATTCAAGCCATGATAAAATGATTAAATCTCAAGCATGTCCCCAAGATCAATGGTATGCATTTTCTCACCCAATATTGATCAAATGGTATGATCCAATTCAAAACTTAATCAAGCCCTAGGAAAAGTGATAGGATGACAAGTGTCACACTTGAAACCAAAGAACATTGAGCAGTAAGTGGTGTTTGATCCTACAAATCAAGATCCAATTTTTGGCATTTACTCATGCAAAGATGATCAAATGGAATTTAGTAAATTTTAAAAATTCAAAGATAAATGTAGAGACAACATGTGGAATACATTTTGATCAACAATCCATGAAACAAGAAGTATAATCAACCAGATTAAGATTGATGGTACATGTTCAATCTATATAATCAATATTAATGGTGAAAGATAAAAATAGACCTTTAAATAAGTCTTAGGATCAATATAATTTGACCTTGTGGATTCATATCAATTATCTATTTTTATCGATGAAAATAAATCCAATGGTGAAAAATTAATGTAAAATTTTCAAAAAATAACAGTCATTTAAAAAAATTAATAAGCAAAATGCTATGAAAACACTGTAGCAATACCATGAAAGCATAAAATGACAATTCCATAGACCTTATGGGTTCAAAAAGTCAAATATATAAATGTGAAGATTAAAATAAAATATAAGGCATGAATCTTGTATAAGCTCAAACAAGTTATCACCATCAAAACATTGAGGAGACATTCAATAAATCCCTAGCATCTATAAAATCCCTAATTTGACCCTATGAATATTATAATTGAGCCAATTAAGATCAAATTATCATATATGCAAGAATAATTCAATCAAAACTACACTATAGACCACTGGTGGGTGATTTGAGTGAAGTTTTATCCATGGCAGCTAGAAAAAGTGTCTCAAGGGAAGAATTAGAGCTATATCTAACAATGAATGCAGAAGGAAGAAATTTCAAAGATATTAAATTTGATGTCATATATTTGAACATAGGAGATATCCACTATTCAAACTATTCTAGATAATTAAATAATAATAATCCATCACCAGAAAAGGGGAAAATAATATATCTGTGAAGAGGAGATACTATGATGTAGTGGCAATCCAGATGATAATCCTTCATTATGATATGGCAAAACTTGAGGTACTACACTATATAAATATTCTTGATCCTATCTTTAGAGATGATAAAATTGATTAGGGCATAATAATTCATGAATCTAGCTTTTAAAAAAATTCTTATATTTCTCCTATAGCCTTTTAAAACTACTATAAATTTCCTAAGCCTCAAGCAGACATGGCCATAATCAATGAGTGGGATAAGAAAAATGACATGAAAAACATTCTTACCTTATGGATGTACTTTGGGAATGAAGTGTTCTCAAATTTCAATGGAAACATCCCAATCAACCAATTCAGACCTAGGATCAGGATGATCATGACTATGATGAACAAGCTATGTGTAAATTTAACCACCACATATGTGGATGGTATCTAGGTGTGCTTGGTCTATTTCATGGTTTAAAAAGAACTCACCCCTCCCTTGGGCGAGACAATCAAAACTTGTTGAGTAGGTAGTTCTTTTTAATTAAGAAGAAGAGTAGGGGTTAGTTTTATATGATCATAGACTTGATAGATGCCCTAATTTATACAAAAAAAATTCCCAACCTTAGGGATCTATTGCCTAATGGGACATAAATTATCTCCCAATACGATTTAAAATTTCATATTTTCACATATACGAACCATATTCAACTTATTTGTGATTGTTTTTACCTGACCTTAGTTGAGGCTACTATAGGGAATCTAATTCCAAGGGTCAACGCCTCAAATAAAAAGATAATTGAATCCATGGGGGACATCTAGTTATATCCTAATTTCACCATAATTAGGATTGAAGGAAAATAATGCACCCCACTTAGACTATGAGTCCACGTGCCTATCAAACTAGTTAAAATAGAGGTAGCATACCAAATATGCAATGGTATAGATGGTATTTGTAAGGCCAAGAGGAAGGGAATGCTCCACACCTTCCCCATAACCATTGTCAAGACTATGTTTCAATAATGGGATAATATTTTGGCCACCTCTAAACACATGACCTTTTTTAGATTACATCATGATGAAATAAGGTAGTGAGATCCCCAAGGAAGAGTTTTGGGGTAATTAAAAGCTAAAGGAATCAATGTAGTTTACAAACATCAGCCTAGTGCCTTTGATTCAATGTACACCAAGGCATATTCATTCACTAAGGTCTTGGAAAGAGTGAGTAAACATAACATCAAATTGGAAGCAAGACTGCTAAGGTTGTAGAAAGGAAGGGATGATATATGGTAGTTAGGACCAAGGCAGTATGATTTTTTAGGAGGTCTATCTTCTAGACCTCCTCTAACATAGCCACAAATAGAGGATAAAAATATTGAGGCATGAGTTGAACAAATTATAAAGGAAGGATACATAAGGAAATATCATCATCCTCAACCCAGATAGTAGAGCAAGGGTCACCTACTGAGGAAATTGACATAATAGTATTAGACCCTAGGGAAATAATTGAGGATGTACTTACCATGATAGCTAGTGCCTATGAATCTGATGAAGAAGAGGCTCAAACTAAAGAGATAAAGAAAGAAAAGGGGAAGGAATTAGCCTTGGACTTAGTTCTAATAGGTATGCTAAAGAGAAAATCTAATTTGGAATTAGTCCCATTAAGAATTAAGAGGCCCAAGTTGATCTTCACTCACCCTTTGAGTGAGGTCAACCTTTTCAATGAGGAAAACCCAATCTAGGTCCCAACCATCCCTGAATGGTTTGTATATGTAAAATTGTATAAGTTCCATATTATACATCATCCTTGGGTAATTATAAAGTCAATCAACATCACTGTCCATGATGAACTCAAGGCAGGGATAGTTTCTCTATAAAAGGAAGAGGAACAAAGGATGATAGATATAGGAGATCCATGTGAAAAATAGATGGAAACCCCAATCCCAAGGATAATAGAGTCTTCATTTGGTGTCAAGTTTGACCTAACAACTACTAGTCTATAGAGGGTGATTGAGAAGAAAGCCATGGTAAGAGGATAAGAGTTCACTTTTCAAAAGGTGGAACCATTTGTTGTCTTGACTCCAGTAGGAGGACAAAAACTAGGAGAAATCCCTATTTTTTAGGAAAATGTTCTTGAATTATCCCAAGCATAGTTAGCCTAGTTACAAGCTACCCTCAAAGGCATGCATAAACACAAGGAGAATCTACAAAAGCAAAATGAAAATTTAGAGAAATAATCTAGATTGTTAGTACTTGATGCTATGATCAAGATGTTTGAATCATCCTTTTATGACATGCTTAATTCTCTATAGTTAATAAGGTCCAAATAGAATGTATTGAGCCAACAGGATACAATAATAAAAAACTAATCACCCAATAGAATAATTCAAGAGATAAAATTAAAGAATCAACTAACATCTTGATGGAAAATCAAATCCCTAGTTTTAAGACCATTATCTTGGCCCATCTCAACATAGTCATGGGATTGATTATGGATAAGATCAAGGGTTTGAGCACATGGTCTAAGTATTTGTATGGTCTCATTGTGGATGATAAGGAACTGCTAAATAGGATAGAACATTTTTTGAGGACCATGATCACAAAACCAATTACACTCAACTCCATGGGCCTCATCATAGATGAAGAGTTCAAACACAAAACCACCCTAGTCATGAAAGAAGTTAAGAGTAAAATCCAAGTCAAATATGGAGTGGATAATAATAGGGTCATGGATATGATCCTAACAATAGAGGAAAAGATTCTTGAAGCAAGGAGAATTAAATAAGCCCTGAAAATAAATGAAAGAGACCTTAGAAACTTGGTAGACCAAAAAGATGAACTCTTCATGGATCCTTTTGTTAACTTTAGGTTGATTAATGAGCAACATGAGAAGGAAATGAAGGTTCTTCAGTAGAAACAAGTGACTTCATCGACACAAGGGCCTCAAAGCTAGTTAGGAATATTATTTTTTGTATAAACTTTTTATTATTTTGAAAATATAATATTCTTCTTGTAAAGTCATGTGCAACTTTTAAAGCACATTGTCTATATATCAGTCCATTAGAAAAAGTCTAGTGTATTCTAGAACTTTATAAAAAAGGATAGTTGTCCTTACACTTGTACTTTTGTAATTAGATATGATTGACCAACATAATTCCTTACCTTCTATAAAATGAGTATTGTCAATTGTAATGGAGGGAAGTTCTTAGAGCCAAGAGATAACCACAACTTGGTTGAGTAATTAATATAAGCAAGGAATTCCACAAAGATTGTCCAAATTTGCTTATGTCTTTTGTTGTCTTGACTTATCTCTCACTTGTTTGTTTTGATTTCTAGATTTTAATGGTTCTCATGAATTCTTGATGTGTACATTTGAATGCAGAGTTATTAACTTGTGCTAATGCTAGGTTAATTGAATTTTTTAGGTTCATATTATTTGGTTACTATTGACCAAATTTGAATTTTTGGTCAAATTATGGTAATTATACTAAAAATATTGATTTATAGGCATATAAATGAGTATAATTTATTTCCATGAGGTGTTTTATAGTTCATTTGATGTCAATTAATTTTGTACTAACTTTGGTCAATTAGTTTCTAGGTCGATTTATCATATTAGGTCATTTTAAGGCTAAAAAATAGTACATTTAATACTTTGTATGAGTTTATTGGGAAATGTACAAGTATAAATGGGTCATTTCATGCCCCATATGTCGAAAAAATTCTTAAATAACTATTTATAATTGAAATATGGTAAGTTGTTAAAAAAAGTCAGTTTTCTTGGAAAAGAAAGAGAAAGTGGCATTTGTATGATCTCTTAGGGAAGTGTGCCACTTGGAAAAGATGTAAATGTGACTCTATATCTCCCACATACTCAAATACACATTTGGTTTGATCTGAAACTAACATTTATTACTCAAAACCATTTTGCTCTCTTTTCACCTTTCTAGACATGTAAAAATGATTTATAATTCCTAGATAAACTTAATTATCTCCATGGTTGTATCCATCAACCCTTGGTCATGGAAAATAAGTTCATTCAAATTCCTTTAAGTCCAAATACACTCCCACGAGCCTGAGAGGAGGAAGAGAATTTTCATCAAGGTTTCAATGTGAATTTTGTTCCCATGGTTGGAGGGTTAAAATTATTTAAGGTTAAATTTTATGACCTAAATATCATCCAAACAAGATAAACATGGTGTCATTGACCTTCATGTACCCGTAGTAGTCTGTATAATGCCTAAATGTGCACCTACAACATGGTACACTAACAGTTGAGTTGGCATGAGATTTTGATGAGTGTTTAAGAATTTTAAAGGCAAATAAATGTCTCTAAAAATTCTAAGTTGCCATTAGTATGTTAAAATTATTCTCTTAATCATTATAGCTAACTTGTTTGAGACAAAAAATCCACCTATAACCAAGGCAAATGACTGTGAGCAGACAGTAGCTAAGGCATTATGTTCATGGATGTTTTGGCCTATTATTAGTAAACATAAGTATGAGTAAGTAAAAATTTTGACTAAAAGGGCCTTTAATATTCCACAAAAATAATAAACAAGGTTTCATGGAGTAGATGCAACCTACAAGTATGGGTCTTTTCAAAAGAGAAATTTAGTCATGTAAAAGAAACCCAGCCTTGTCTCATTCAATGAGTGAGGATAGAATATTGGAGGTTGAGTGGATTTAAGATTAAAATAACCTGAATAATAATATTTATATTCTTATAGAACCTCCATGATATATATATAAAATAAATAAAGGCTCTAATAATGCATCACACGACCATTTTGAAACAACCCTGCACAGTCTTAGTTGCCAACAAGTTTGTCTCATATTTTCTCATTTTTGAAGGGGATACACATATGACCTTGAGCTGAATTTTTTTGTGATATTCCCTCAAAACTATTATAATTCCATATAATAATTTGTTTTTATGTAATAACAAGGTAAGTACGCCTATTTTATCTTAGTCAAGGGGTACTTCCCTTTGAGCACAAAGTGACAATTTTATTGAATAAGGTAAAAGGGATGAATAAAGAGATATAGGTAACCTTAAATAATATTTATGAATATGATATAAACCTATTAAAATATTTTAAATCAATCAAGAATGAGTGAAACCAAACAAGGTGTTTTATACTTTCAAAGATATAGTTAGGCCTAAAAGCAAGGTTTAAGGCCTAGAAGCCAAATGAGATACCAATGTGATTTATAGCCCTAATTTAACATTAAAATGTATTTTAGGATTAAAATAGGGTCATATAATTTTTTTTTTATATTTTTTAATACAAGAAAACTAACAAGAAGGTCCAAAGCATCAAATGTTACAATCAGACCTACTGATCAAAGTTAAGGCCCAGTGAGCAAAGTGGAAGTCATTCACAATTTTGAATTTATAAATGATTTTAAAACCTCTTTTAACATGTTGTTGAGGTAATTATAGAATTTTTCAAGATTTTTTTATAACAAAGGAAACCTTGAAGAAGCCAGTTTTGGCTCAGAACCCCATCAAACCTATTGAAATGAAGGGAAGTGAGCTCGATAGGCCATCTTTTGAAGATCATATATTTCATGAGTATTTTCATGGGATAAAAAGGATTTAAGAGAGGTTATTATGGGTATTTAAGGCCACATTTTTTGAATTATTTTGAAACTTGGACGTTGGATCTTTATGAACCAATATTAAGACAAAAACATGCCTAAAACCTTGCTAAAACCTTGCTAAGGACCAATCTTGAAAATGAATTTGGATAGCTACCAAAATGAAATAGTCTATCTATAATGATACTTTGAATTTTAATAGGACTCCCAAAGATAGTTAACACCATGATGAGTTGTATGAAATTGTATGGATGGGGGCAGAAACATGATTTTTATCACTATTTTATGTGTTGTGTAGGCTACAAGAGGAGTTAAGAGATGAAAGAAAGTTTGGGAGAAATATTGAAAATTATAATAACTCCTCATATTTATTTAATTCAATGAAACATATTATAATTTATCCAATTAGGTGTTTCAACTCAGCTAGTCAAATCTAAAATATTGGGCAAGCTAGAGAGAAGGGAGGAAATCTTCAAGTAAAGTAATTTTAAGGTGCCCCTGATGCTTCCAAGGCCATGGAGGGTCTTGAAACATGTCAAAAAATACATTTTATGGACTTTAAAAAATAATTTAAGCCAAATTTAAAGACAAGTGTGCAAGGTGCATGAAAAGGAGGTTTCTTAGAGTGTAGGTGATGATGGCTCTCTTTGAGGTGATTCTAGAAGACTAGGCATGCAAAAAATTCATGTAGAGGAATGTATAAGATCATACCCTTTCATTTAAATCATTTTACCTAACCTATATTAGTTACAAGTCACTCAAAAAATCCTAATCATAAAGGCAATTTTCTATGCAAAAAAAGGAGTTTTAGGCTAATTTGCAAGAGTTTGATATTTTGAGATGGCACTTGTAGCTCATTATATTGCATGGTTCATCCTAAATCCTTATAAAATGAAAAATTAACTCCTTTTATCAGATTTACAAGTGTCCTTATTGTTGTCCCCCAAAAATATCACTCATTTTTAGGACAACATTTGAACTATTTTGGTCTTACAGACCAAAATTGTCTCTTCCCTTTCCAAAATTTGTCTTGGGCATTCAAATTCCTCATTTTTCAAGATTCTTAGGAATCTATGGACTCTATAGGAAAATAAAATCTATGAACTTTGCAGGCCAAGTTCAATGGGCTTTACAGGTTGATTACTATGAACTTGGTTTCTACGAACTCTACAGGCAGGTTCATTTCTATAGGTTCAAAGACTTCTATAGGCAGGTTCCACCAAAAGAATTAGTTTCTAATACTTGGTCATTTTTAGGATTGGTTCAGTGCCTTGGTTCAATCAAAAATCTTCATCAGTAAGCATCTAAGCAAAGAAGGCTTAAACTATGGAACCATTGAACCACTTCGGTTCAAAGGTTCAACGAGTTCAAAGTTCAATAGGTTCAACGCTTTCAGTTCAATGACGGGTTCAATCAGAGGAACAATTTAATGGCTTGGTTTAACCAAGCAGTTTAATGCTTTGTTTCACTCAGTTGGTTCATCCACTTTGTTTCAACACTTTGGTTCATCCTTTGGTTCAATCAAATGGTTCATCAGTTGGTTCAAAGGCTTCATTTGAACCATTGAATCAAAGCTTGGTTCAAATGTTTGGTTCAATTCTTCGGTTCATTTGATTAAACCATCAGCTTGAACCATTTTGGTTCAAAGCTTGGTTCATCGGCTTGGTTCAATGGAGCGATTCAACGAAGTGGTTCAATGGATTGGTTCAACATTTGGTTCAATCAAATAGTTCAACGGCTTGGTTCAACCAAGTGGTTCACTCAGACGGTTCAAAGGAGTGATTCAATGTAAAAGTTCAAAGAGCCTCCCGAAGGACAAGTGCCCTTATGGAGGGCACTTGGTCGATAAAAGTACCCTTCGAAAGGGTCATTTTCAAAGAAGGCTGCAAAGGTAATTCTTTCAGATTTTTGTTTAAGGAATTCAAAAAGGACTAAGGGAAGAAACAATTCCTTCAAACTTTTTGTCTGAAGGAATTCCTTCAGACAAAAAGTCTGAAGGAATTGTTTCTTCCCTTAGTCCTTTTTGAATTCCTTAAACAAAAATCCAAAAGAATTACCTTTGCGGCCTTCTTTGAAAATGACCCTTCTGAAGGGTACTTTTATCGAATTCCTTCAGACAAAAAGTTTGAAGGAATTTGGGAAAGAAGCCGCGAGAGGAAATCTTGAAGGAATTCACAAAGACCAAGGCGAATGGAACAAAATGGAATAATTTTGTAGACCTTTTGTTCGTGGGAAATTTCCATGGACTTTTTGTCCACGAGAAAATGCCCACAGATAAATCCCAAGGAAAATGCCAGCGAGAATTGTCTGTAGGAAATATTTGCAAGAAATGTCTGCGAGAGACTACCGTAGATAAAATGACATCGAAGGACCCCAAAGGGTAGGTGCCCTTGTAGGGGACTCTTAGTTTCCAACTTAAAGGACATTTCCTCAAATCTAAAGGGTCACCTTCCCTTTGGGAAGATGTAAAACTAGAAAAGTTGAAGAAAGACCAATTGGTGATGTGCCCAAAGACATAAAATTTAAGACAGTGAACTAGCTATTGAAAACGTAGTGACGGGCACGTGAATGTCAATTTCAAAGCTCATAAAATAGCCATTGATCCTTGTAATCTATAGACCTGAATGCATTCACAGGATTTAAAGCCAAGACCAGCAGGAAGTGAGGAAGGAACATAATAGCAAATTGAATCCAAGACCCGATTCAATTAACCAAAAAAGGAGGAACGATGAAGAAGGATCAGATCTCCAAGTGGACATTGAAAGATGCAAACTTTTAATAGTGTGACTTGTTTCTCTACATTGATAAAAACAAATGGGTAAATGCCCCTAAGTTCTAGCCTATCTTTTTAATAGATTTCAATGCAACATGATGTGTTACTGTTCCCGAGTCCTTCTTGAAGAGGCTATATAAGGGACTCTCTTGTTAGTGTAAAGGATCTCTTTTTGACAATCAAAAATGAAACTCTGCCCAAATTGAAAGACATTATTAAGACTTTGAGCTCAGATTGTTGATCATATTTTGTTACTAGAATAAGAAAGCAAGTGACTTTTTAGACTTTGTGCTGTGATATCTTTGTTGTTGAGGAAACTGTTCTTATGTCTTTTTCTTTGATATATTTTCTATTCCTTTAATTCAACAAGCAGAATTAGTGAAATTAGTCAGGAAGGTGTCCTGAAGAGTCAACTATGGAGAGACTTTGTGCCCCCATAATTGCCTTTAGTGTTTTTTCTTTTCATTTCTGTGTAAAGGACCTTGGGATAACTTTATGCCCTCATTTTCCTTCGTATCTTACTCTTGAGCAATTTAGGTGGAGACTTTGTGATGCATCTTGATTTGCTAGTTACTACATCTTTGTTTACATTTTTAAATTACTACCAGGAGTATTCTTGCAGCTTGCTAAATAGTACTTCTGAAAGAAGAGGAGTGCTTTTTGTCATTTCCCTTGAGTTTTTCCTTTGATCCGCATGCATCATCTCTAAAAAAAGAGAGGTGGATGGTTTGTCCTACCCTTGAGTATTATTTTCTATTTATATATATAGGGAACCTCCCCTTGATGAGAGGAGAGATCAGTCCCCTTCATATGTGGTAAACCTACACATTTGGATGACTAATCTTCCTACTTTGGCTGATCTAACCTATTTTATTTATCAGTACGTTAATCAACAAAATATTCAACCAACAATTTTTAGCGACTCCATTGGGGATATAATATCCATTATCCATTTATAATCTATCCATTCACCTCCACACTAACCAGAAAAGAATGTATAGTTTAAAGCCTCAAGCTACAAACTAAAGCAAGGTCAATTCTTTTCCCATTTTTGTTTCACAATCTGGCAGATTCAAGGTATACACAAAGCCAAAGGGCTAAAGGTATCATTGACCCTATATTCAAGTTGGTACAGCAAAGTGATTTTGATATGTTTCCTTCACCATCTCATCTTCAACGAACCAAGAGCTTTCTTCCTACTAAAGTCAGATCTCCATTGCCAGATGAAGTATCTACTTCTGCTATTGATAAAGCTTTGTCAATAATTACCCCTTTGAGATTTGTTATTCCTCCTTTTCATAATCCTACAATGGTAGTTCAAGGCCCCTAGGGTAATGCTTTTGGTCCTCTCAATCTTAATCCACCTCTACATGAGCTTCCACACAGTTCAAGGAAGAATTTCCCCAAATTCTATGGTGATGGGAATGTTCATCCTGATGAACACATTACAGCCTTCAACATAGCTTGTGGAGTAATCAGAGTAGAATTTGAAGATGTAATAGTCAGGATTTTTGTGGAGACACTACAAAGTGCTGCTACAAATTGGTTTTATCATCTACAAGATCGGTTAGTAACTGATTGGAATACCCTCAAAGCTAAGTTTGAATCCAGATTCAAACTTGCATAAGATGCACATGCACTTCTGGCTCAACTTACATAGATGAAGAAAGAGCCTTATGAGCCTATGAGAGACTTCATATCCAAATTTGACAAATTGAGAAACAAAATTCCTGTAATTGCTCAACCTACAACTAAGAATCTCAAATGCTTCTTCATTAATTCTCAATTACCTGAAGTAAGTTTTCTCTTGAGATGTGCTGATCAAATAGATCTTGATATAGCTCAACATTTGGCCACTAAAGTAGAAGATGATCTCATCTTAGCATGGAAGATAAGAAGATATCCAAATAGAAATAGAGATTCATCATCTTTTGAATATTCATCTACAATCACCACAAATTTAATGGTGTAAAAATTGGCAAATGAGTTGCTTGCTCTCAAAAAGCAATTGGATCAAGGAATGTCTTATACTCCTTCATACAAAAAGACATTCTCAAATCAGTCATATTAGGGCAATGTTACTAGGAATCAAGGGCAACAGAATTGCCTTCCTCCCCCACAAGGAAAACTTACCATGGAAGCTCCTCTAACTAATTCAGTAATGGGATATCTTGAAGCAAATTCAGAGTTCTCTTTCTATCTTGAATTGAATCAAAAAAATGACATTGATATCCTTATAGAAAATCAAGAAGAATTAGCTAGTGATTCTCACATTGGTTTCTTGAACTACCAGGATGAACCCAGAAGCAAAGGAGAAGCTTTTGATGGATCATATGCAGTGTTTAACAGGTCCAAGAACCAATCAGTCTAGCAAGCTGATAAAGGGAAGATAGAAGAGCAACCTCAGCTAGCAGTCATGATTGCTAAGCGTGGAACCACTATGCCTTTTCAGTCAAAGGATTCGGTAATCACCCAAAAGGCAAATACATCAATTTTACCTTCACTTTCTATTTCAATTTCACAAACCAGCCCTCCTCCTATCCCTCTTAAAACTCAAAAAGTTGAAATACCTTCCTCTATACCTAGCTTAATTCAGCCATTTGACATAATCAATCATGTCAAAAAGACAAAAATACAAATGTCTAAGTTCAAATATTTGTAGTCCAATCCTGATCAATTGGATAAACTGATCTAATATGTTAAGAACCAAACCATCTCTATAGGACAAAAGGCTAAAAAGGTAACTCTTGATTCTCTAAAGAACATGCCTATTTTGAATAATCTTGTCATTACTCCCTTAGCTGCTCTTAGAAAAATAGAACCTTTCTATGTTTCCCTGTTAATTAATGGACACAAGCTGAGTAACTATATTATAGACTTAGGCGTATCTGACAATGTCATGCCTATTAAAGTAGCTGAGTCTCTTGGTCTTACACTGACCAAGACATTTGGGAGATGTTTCTCCATGGAGAATAAGAAAGTACCATTTTTGGGGCAAATCAAAGATGCCCAATTTGCATTTGTAGCCTTTCTAGACAAGAGAATCAAGATGACTGTCTTGGTGGCTGACGTCCCAACATTCTATGGCATTTTTCTTTGATGAAATTTATACAAGAATGTGGGAGGAGAACTAAGCATGGATCTATTTGAGGCAAGGATCTCTGTACAAGGCATAATAAAGAGGTTGCTCCCTGAGAAAGAGGCAAAATATGTGGTCACCCAAACATCATCCCCTGAAGCTCAAATTCTTTTTGAATCTGCAGGTATGGGTAACTATTTTCTATCTATAGATAAAGTGCATGAAACATCTAATATAATTATTGACAGAGTCAACTCAAAAATTAGTTCAACTAGAATAGCAGAAGAACTAGTAGGTTGCAATACAGATGAAGAAGGATCCTCCATCTCTGATGAAGGAAAGTTTAAAGAAAAATCAGTATCAAATGAGATATGGACTTTGGAATTTGATGGTAGATGTTCCTCTACCAGTTCAGGAGCCAAGATTGTGTTGATATCTCCTCAAGGAGATATGTTTCCTTCATCTTACAAACTATAGTTTAGCAACACTAACAATATAGCTGAGTATGAATCTCTATTGCTTGGAATGAAGGCTGCTCAAGAAAAAGGCATCTAGTTTCTTCATGCCAAAGGGGATGCTAAATTAGTGGTTTATCAAGTAAAAAATCTTTACCAAACCAAGAATGAAAGATTATTCCACTACCACAACTTGGTTTAGGACCAAATTGAAAGCTTTGATGCTTTTAACATTTCTACCATACCCAGAGAGTCTAATGATAGAGCTGATGCACTTACTATTTCAGGAACTCTCATAGTTCTTCATTTAGATTTTAAAGAAGATAGGTATACTATTGAGCTAATTTGTAGACTAAGTGTTCCTAACAATGCCGGTCATTGGAAAGTATTCAATGATGAATATTAAATCATTGCCTTTTTGGAATGAAAAGACAATTTTGAACAACTACATTTTGAAGGCAGTGAACCTTAGAAGTATGAAGCATCTTCTAAATCTAGTTCAGATATAAATGAAGAATTCTTACAGCTAAAAGGAAAAAAAATTCCCAAAGGCCTGGTTTCTCTTGAGAAGCTATTTGACAAGCATGATAGATTCATCAAATAACAACAAATAGACTCAAGTTTCTCTCAGGGATTCGATCAAGTAAATCTAACCACTAAAGAAAATCCCAAGATGGTTAACATTGGTAAGTGTTATACCCCTAAAGAAAGATTCAAGTTCACCACTTTGCTCCGTCAATACATGGATGTCTTAGCATATTTTTATGAAGACCTAAAGTCTAACAGACCTAATGAAATCTACCATGACATTCCTCTCAAGGCTGATTCAATGCCTTATAAGCAAAAATCTAGGCGATACAATTCAAAAATATCAGGTATTATTCTATCTAAGATACAAAAAATGTTAAATTCTAGAATCATCTTCCCAATCCATCACTCCACATGGATTGCAAACATAGTGCCTGTAAGGAAGAAGAATGGTGAAATTCGCATTTGTGTAGATTTTAGAAATCTGAATCAAGCATCTTTGAAAGTTAATTATCCTTTGCCAATTATGGATCAAGTGCTTCAAATAGTGATAGGTTCAGAGATGTTATCAATTCTGGATGGCTTCTCAAGATATAATCAAATTGAAGTTGGTGAAGTAGACCAACACAAGACTACATTCATCATACCTTGGGGTACATTTGCATATAGAAGAATGCCTTTTGGCTTGATAAACGTTGGTGCTACCTTTCAGAGAGTAATGGATCTGGCTTTCAAAGATGAGATTGGTAATTTCATAGTGGTATACCTTGATGATTTGACTATCTTTTCAAAGCATCGATCTGATCATGTACGCCACTTATAATAAGTGCTAGAGCATTGCCGCCAGAATGGTATTTCCTTAAACCCAAAGAAGTCTATTTTTGGAGTAATAGAGGGGAAACTCCTTGGACACATTGTGTCAAAATAAGGCATAAATATTGACTAAATAGAGTCAAGTCTATTCAAGAGCTTAATTTACCTACAAGTAAAAATTCTATTCATTCTTTCTTTAGAAAGGTGAATTTCTTACAGAGATTCATCCCCAAACTTGCTGAGAAGACTAGACACATTGTGAACATGATGAAAGAGAAGACCATCTTCAACTAGACTAAAGAAGGCAAGTCAACATTTTAGGATATCAAGACTGCCATTGCTCATGCCCCTACCTTGGTTTGTCCAGATTGCAACAAAGATTTCATCATATACAACTATGCATCTGAATACACTCTTTCAACAATTTTTGTTCAATAGGACAAGGAAGGTATGGAATATCCTATCTCTTTCATGAGTTACCCTCTCAAAACCCATGAGATGAAGTATTCAAATGTAGAGAGGCATGCTTATGTGTTGGTGAAAGTAGTCAAATATTTCCACTTTTATATTCTAAATTCACACACTACTGCCTTAGTTCCTAACACTACAGTCAAGTCTATATTAATTCAGTAGGAGTTTGGCACAAAAAGAGGTAATTATATTGTAAAGATATAAGATTTTGATCTAGACATCAAGTTGACAAAGCTGGTTAGGGGTAAAGGCCTATGCCAATTAATTTTTGACAACAAGCCAAAAGATACACATCATGAAGAAGATGAAGTGGAAGATACTCCAACAGTCCTTTTTGTCTCCACTACCAATGAGTGGTATTCAGGTATCACTCATTTCCTTACATATGGTGAATGTCCTACTCATTTGTCTCATAAAGAAAGGAGGACTATCAAGTTGAAAGCTACCAATTTTGTCCTTTGGGAGAACGGCTTATAAAAGAGAAGCCTAAATGGAGTATTCTTTCATTGTGTAGACAAAGGAAAACAAAGCCAGCTTTTGAAATCTTTTCACAATCTGGTCTATGGAGGACATTTTTCTACTCCTGTGACTGCTCACAAGATTTTGTGAGCTAGGTATTACTGCCCAACTCTTTTCCAAGATGCACATAAGTGGGTTAGGAAATGTGAACTTTGTCAGCAATTTGTTGGAAGACCCAAGTTAGCTGCTATGCCTCTCAATCCAATGATCATAGAAGAACCTTTCCAACAATGGGGGATTGATTTTATTGGGACTATAAATCCATCTTCAAGTACTGGACATGATTATGTCCTTACATCAACTGTTATTTCACCAAGTGGGTAGAAGCAATCCCAACTAAGCATGTTACTTCAGAAGTTGTATGCAACTTCCTCAAAGAGAATATCATTTCTAGGTTTGGAGTTCCAATCAAAATTGTTACTGATAGTGAAGCTTGTTTCACCTCCCAGGAGATTACATAATTCTATTTCTATTATGGAATTATACTCTCTCACTCTTCTGATTATTTTCCATAAGGGAATGGACAAGCTGAATCTAGCAATAAGAACCTAGTAACTATCATCAAGAAGCTAGTAGATGACAATCAAAGAATGTGGCATAAAGCATTGGTTGATGCTCTATGGGTAAATAGAATCACACCAAATTCAACTTCTTTATGGTATCAATGCTGAGATACCAATCACCTTAGAATTGCCAGCCTTGAAATTCGCAAAGGCAATTGAAGATCAGACATATGAAATCCCTTTGATAAGAGAATCATGTACCTGACTGAGCTGGAGGAATAGAGAACCATGGTGGTGGATAGAATTGCTGCTCATCAAAGTATGATAAAGAAATTCTTTGACCAGAAGGCCAAAAATCATGATTTCTAGATTGGGGATCAAGTCTTGCTATGAGACAAAAGGAGAGAACCAAAGGGGATGCATGGAAAGTTTGACTCCCTTTGGAGAGGCCCATTTATAATTCATCAGTACATTGGTAAAAATAGCTTTTTGCTGAAATATCAAGATGGCACACTCTTTTCTCTACCTCATAATGGGCAGCATCTGAAACACTTCAACTCTTGAAGTATCAGATCATTGCATCTGTATATATGTATATTTGTATAATTTTTAATTTTATTTTATTTTGTTTGTTTTCATTTTTTGTGCCTTCCATTTCTAGGTAGCATGACTCCATAGCCCGATGGTACACATGAAGACACTAGAGATTCTAGATTTTACTCCCTTCAATTCTTTTTGAAATTAATATAAGTTCCCCAACTAGAGCCAGCTATTGTCCCCCAAAAATATCACTCATTTTTGGGACAACATTTGAACTATTTTGGTCTTACAGACCAACATTGTCTCTTCCCTTTCTGAAATTTGTCCTAGGCATTCAAATTTCTCATTTTTCAAGCTTCTCAGGAATCTACGAACTCTACAAGAAAAAAAAATCTACGAAATCTGCAGGCCAAGTTTAATGGGCTTTGTAGGTTGATTACTACAAACTCGGTTTCTATGGACTCTACAGGCAGGTTCATTTCTACAGGTTCAAAGACTTTTATAGGCAATTTTAACCAAAATAATCAGTTTCTAACACTTGGTCATTTTTGGGATTGGTTCAGTGCCTTGGTTTAATCAAAAATCTTCATCAGGAAGCATCTAAGCAAAGAAGGCTTAAACCGTTGAACCATTGAACCACTTTGGTTCAAAGTTTCAATGAGTTCAAAGTTCAATAGGTTCAACACTTTCAGTTCAACATTGGGTTCAATCAAAGGAATGGTTCAATGGCTTGGTTCAACTAAGAGGTTCAATGCTTTGTTTCACTTAGTTGGTTCATCTACTTTGTTTCAATTCTTTAGTTCATCCTTTGGTTCAATCAAATGGTTTGTCAGTTGGTTTAAAGGCTTCATTTGAACCATTGAACCAAATCTTGGTTCAAATGTTTGGTTTAATGCTTTGGTTCATTTGATTTAACCATCGGCTTGAACCATTTTGGTTCAAAGCTTGGTTCATTGGCTTGGTTCAATGGAGTGGTTCAATGGATTGGTTCAACAGATTGGTTCAATGTTTGGTTCAATCAAACGGTTTGAAAACTTGGTTCAACCAAGCAGTTCACTTAGACGGTTCAAAGGAGTGATTCAATGTAAAATTTCAAAGAGCCTCCCAAAGGACAAGTGCCCTTACAGAGGGCACTTGGTTGACAAAAGTACCCTTCAGAAGGGTCATTTTCAAAGAAGGCCGCAAAGGTAATTCTTTCAGATTTTTGTTTAAGGAATTCAAAAAATACTAAGGCAAGAAATAATTCCTTCAAAAATTTTTTTCAAAGGAATTCCTTCAGAATTTTTTTTGAAGGAATTCAGGAAAGAAGCCACAAGAGGAAATCCCGAAGGAATTTGCAAAGACCAAGGCAAACAGAAGAAAATGGAACAATTCTGTAGACTTTTTGTCTATGAGAAATTTCCATAGACTTTTTGTCCACGAGAAAAAGCCTGTAGAGAAAGACTAGGGAAAATTCCCATGGGAATTATCTGCAGGAAATATCTATGGGAAATGTCCGTGAGAGACTATCGAAGATAAAATGTAGCCAAAGGACCCCGAAGGGCAGGTGCCCTTGCGGGAGACTCTCAGCTGCCAATTTGAAGGACATTTCCCTAAAGCTGAAGGGTCACCTTCCCTTCAGGAAGATGTAAAACCAAAAAAATTGAAGGACCAAGGGGTGACGTGCTTGAAGACGTCAAATTTAAGACAACAAACTAGCCATTGAAAGCATAGTGACAGGGGCACGAACGTCAATTTCAAAGCTCATAAAATAGCTGTTGATCCTTGTAATCTATAGACCTGAATGCATTCACAAGATTTAAGGTCAAGACCAGCAGGAACTGAGGAAGGAACATAATATAAAATTGAATGAAATGAGAAAATGAGGAATGATGAAAAAGGATCAGATCACCAAGTGGACATTGAAAGATGCAAACTTTCAATAGCATGACTTGTTTCTCTACATTAATAAAAACAAATGGGTAAATGCCCCTAAGTTCCAGCCTATCTTTTTAATAGATTTCAATGCAACATGATGTGTTACTATTCTTGAGTCCTTCTTGAAGAGGCTATATAAGGGACTCTCTTGTTAGTGTAAAGGATCTCTTTTTGACAATCAAAAATGAAACTCTGCCCAAATTGAAAGGCATTACTGAGACTTTGAGCTCAGATTGTTGATCATATTTTGTTATTGGAATAAGAAAGCAAGTGAATTTTTAGACTTTGTGCTGTGATATCTTTGTTGTTGAGGAAACTGTTCTTATGTCTTTTTCCTTGATATGTTTTCTATTCCTTTAATTCAACAAGCAGAATTAATGAAAGTAGTCAGAAAGGTGTCCTGAAGAGTCAACTATGGAAAGACTTTGTGCCCCCATAATTTCCCTCAGTGTGTTTTCTTTTTATTTCTATGTAAAGGACCTTGGGATGACTTTGTGCCCTCATTATCCTTTGTATCTTACTCTTGAGCAATTCAAGTGGAGACTTTGTGCTGCATCTTGATTTGCTGGTTACTACATCTTTGTTTACATTTTGCAATTACTACCAGGAGTATTCTTGTGGCTTGCTGAATAGTAATTTTGAAAGAAGAGGAGTGTTTTCTATCATTTCCCTTGAGTTTTTCCTTTGATCCACACACATCATCTCTAAAAAAAGAGAGATGGATGGTTTGTCCTACCCTTGAGTATTATTTTCTATTTATATATATAGGGAACCTCCCCTTGATGAGAGGAGAGATCAATCCCCTTCATATGTGGTAAACCTACACATTTGGATGACTAATCTTCTTACTTTGGCTGATTAAACCTATTTTGTTTATCAGTACGCTGATCGACAAAATATTCAACCAACACTTATGACCCTTGGACTTCTCTCTTTCTCTCACTCTCAAACTCTATAAGAGTTGGCCATTTTGGAATTGTATTCCATGTTCCACCTAAGTATGGTGAAGCCATAATTATTTTTATACATTTTTATCAATAAAATTACTAATTTTTACCTCTTTTATGACTTTTCATAGTTTGTTTCATTTCAGTGATTGATTTTTCTTAAGCGATACTCTTGTTTTTTGAGTATGTTGGCACATTCTTACAACCTATTTATAGTTGGAAAACTTCTACTTGTAGGGCATGTGAAGTGTTTTGGGATATTTTAAGGACTGAGTTTTTATCTTCATCATGTTCCATTTAATGCCTCTTTTCTAGTCTTCTTTATCCTAGATGTTCATCTTGACCTCACAATCTAACATTAATGTGAGAAGTTGTAGATTGGAAAAGTGTATGTTTGGTTTGTTGCTTTGTCTCAAGTGTAATATGCATATGGTTGGATGTTATCAATAAATTTTTTGTATCACCTCCATTATTTTAGATTTTCTTTTAGTATCTTTCTCCCTTTTCACCCCCCAAGTTTAGTTATAGTCTGATCCATAGTGGTACTTCAAGGGATCTAACCCCATCTAGAGACTCACCTCATTCCTTAGTCTGACCAAAAGCCTCAAGGTGATTCCATTATGCCACTTTGATGATAAAATACTTGTCATCTCCTCAAAGGGTGAAAATCTAAGTGATAACACTTACTTTTATTGAATTTGGGCTAATGTTGTTTGTTTACAGGGGTAAATCTTTTACGTGAACTTGATTCTTATTTGCAATGTTTCATACCATCCTTAGATGTTTGCCTAATGTCTAATAGGATTTTATATTATGTTATTTCATGTCATACATTAGTTAAGTACATGACTAGATGATATTTAAACTTTTTAAAAATACTTGGAATGAAGATCAACAACATCTCTTCTCTTCCTTGCCTTTCTTTTTGCTCCTTTTTAACTAGATCACTCTAACTTAATTTTTATTGTAAATATCCATCTTAGATTAGGATTTATATTAGTTATTGATCATAATTAACCTTCTTATCATAAAATACATCATATTTTTCATAAACTAACCTTTAGCCATGGTGTCTCCCAACCACCAAACATTATAAATATTATGTAACATTCCACTTGCTTTGCCTCTTTTCCATCAATAGATAATACAATTATCACAAACTATAACTCATTCAATAAATTATTAGAATTATAAAATGAAAAGTGTTCTTGAACACTCTGGGAACATTGATATATATTCAGGCATCAACAAATATATGGGATAAGTTAAAGATGGTCTATGAAGGATACACTAAGGTGAAGATGTCCAAGTTGTAGACCCATTGAAGATAGTTTGAAAGATTGAAGATGAATGAAGATGAAACCATTAAATATTACCTATTAAGAGTTGATGAAGTTTTCAATGTCATCAAAGGGTTGGAAAAATAAGTGAAAGAATATACTATTGTTTAAAAGGTGTTGAGATCACTAACTCCTATGTTAGACTCTAAGGTGTCTACAATAGAAGAGATGCAAGATTTGGACAAGCTAGAGATGGATGGGCTTCATGTCATTTTGACTACCTATGAGATGATAACTAATGAAATAAGACCTCCCAATAAGGAAGAAACTTTCAAAGTTGAAAACAAGTTAAAATCCAAGAAGGTCAAGGATGAGGAATGCTTAAATATTGATGATGATCAATTGATATACATGTTTACAAGGAAGTTGAGGTTTGGATTTGGTAAGTACAAAGCTAGGTTACCCTTCAAATGTTTCAACTGTGGAAAGATTGGTCACTTTACAACCAAGTGTCTTAATAAGGATAAATCTAAACATGATGAACATCATGGAGATGATAAAAAGACCTATAAGCCTGATAAAAACAAAAAGGATTTCAAGAAGTATGAAGGTAGGAAAGGAACTTTCAAAAAATAGAAAATTTTATACACTAAATAAGATGACTATTTTGATGTAAATGGCTCAAGTGAATCTAATAGTGATGATGGCAGTAATGAACCTAAACATGACAATAGTGAAATGTTGTTCATGGCTATAAAATCAAATAATGAGGGTTGTCCAAATGGGCAAGGCCTTATGGTTGATGTAAAATCATATGAAAAAGAATTAGAAGTGAATCTTGAGTTAGAATTGGTAAGTGCATTATATGAGTTAAAGTTTCAAAGAAGAAAGAATCATAAACTAAGATCACTAGTTAAAGATTATGAAGAGCAGATTGGATTTTTTGAGGAGCGATTAACATCTCTAAGGAATATGATGATATCATCAATCAAGTTAATGCACATATGGAGATATTCAATACAAAAATTAAGGATAAAGAGGAAGAATGCATCAATTATGAAACTAAAATAGAATCCCTAAAATCTAAGTTGGATCAAGCATTTAGCAATGTGAAGAGTTTTGTGAAGTTTAAAAAGAGCATTGAGGCTCTAGATGATATCTTGAGTAATCAAAATTTTGCAAGTGATAAGATAGGTCTTGATTTCAAAGAAGACCAAAAGGAGACACCTCTAGTGAAGAATAAGACTATTGAAGACAAAAAGGTCAGCATAAAAAGGCCTATCAAATAACGTAATGGTATAAGGTGTGCTAGCTCTTTTAATGGTTATTGTTTTATATGTAGTCAGTTTGGTCATAGAGCAAGAGAATGTAGAATACCCTCCAAGAATGAGTACTCATGAAACTATAAAAGGAGTCACGATTCACATTAGTCAAATGGTATGTATAAGGTGGTTTATTATAATTTTCATAATATAGGACACATAGAAAAATTATATCCTAATAGAGTTAGAAGGTCATCAAGTCAAACTAGGAAGTTTGAAGCCCCTAGAGTGAAAAAAATAAGGCAAATAAATGTATGGAAACCAAAGGTAGTAAAGATAGTTCATGATAAGTCTACAAGCTCAAGTGGACTACTTATTATGATAGAACATGCCTCAGGTGTGAAATCAAGCTAGGAATGTATGTTGTCAACTCACATTGATGATCAAATGGTTGATGATGAGATCAAGCCTATAGTGCCAATTAAGCCTAGAAGGATGTTGAAGAATATCTAGTCTTGTGAGTATATGGAGATCTGTGAATCTCCTGAGTTCATGGTGTTTTAGTAACATATAAAAAAAGGGGTGGGACCATTAGGTTTTATAGAGACATTATTTTATCAATAACAACATGAGGTTTTAGTCAAATAAGGTTTGATCTTGATAAGATTCCATGTTTTCTATGATGCAAGCAAGGAGATGAAGATGGATGTTATCCATTCCTATGTTGGTAGCTCTAAGGTTTGAAGTGTAGTAGGAATAATGATGAGAGATATAAGGTTGAATCAGGTATCTGAGGTCAAATTCCAGTTAATTGGTATATGAGAGGTAAGATTTTGGTATCTATTTGTGTGAGTAGTAGAGCTTGATTTGTGTTAATAAGGGGTATTGGTGTCAAGATGCTTTAAGGAAGATGAGGATGGTTTAAGAGTCTTATTGACTCATTAGTTTATCTATAAATACAAAGGTGGAATCCCTAATTAATTTAAAGGATTTATGCTTGGTCTAAGGGGGTATTTGGTAGCTTTAATTTCTATGTCAAGAGAGTGGTTAATTTTGATATTAGAATAGAGGTATGCATGGATTTAAGGGGAGCATGTGTCTAAGATAATTCATATATTCTATTTTTTGAGTTTTGTGATGGACTATCTAGGAGAAGTGTCATGTTTGATAGAAGTTTCTAAGAGTGGTTACCATATTTTTTGAATATTATGTACGATATAGTGTATTTGAGAGGTAGTATCATATTAAGGAGAGAAAGTGTGATTCTAGTAGTTATAGGTGACCCTTTGTCATTAATTTAAAAGTGGGAGAAATATTAGAAAGGGTGAAAAAATTCAAGATCCAAATCTGGGAGATGGTTACCATCAAGATTGATTACCATAGTTTTTTTAGTGTGATTTCCATCAATAAAAAATGAGGATATTGTTAAACATTATCATTGATTGTCAAGTTTTTGTATTGATGTTGTCATTGATTTCAAAGGTTTTTATGAAGGTGCATGGTCAAGTAAGCTTTGTTGTATGTGCATGATGATTTTGTATGCCATCGTAGTGAGTATTGTTTCTATGATAAAGAGTGTAATCATGGTGAATGAGGTTGATATCGAGTAGTTATTTTAAAGGCAATATAATGTCTCTTTTTAAAAAAAGAATTTGAAGGCTTGAGAATTCATCAATAGTATTGGAAATAGTTTTTAATACTTGACATAGATAATAGTGAGATATGAATATCCTTAATCAAGATTTGAAGATCTACATAATCAACTCTGAAGATGCTTTGAGTGAGCTACAAAGATCATTAGTCAAGCTCTAAATATTTGCATAAGCAAATATAAAGATGCTTTGAGTGAGCCATGAATATGTTAAGTTTAATCTCCAAATAATAATTATTTTGTAATTTTTCTTGAGCTAAGATTCATTGGATCACTCAAGAGAGTTTCAAGGTGAAGATTACAGGGGTAAGTGATTCAGTCTAAGTCTGTAACTAGACTAGTTCTAGATCCTTATTTACCTAATGAGGCATCATGAGATCTTGAAAAGACATATGAATAATGTTTTATATTATTTAATCATGATAGGAGGTTTTATGGAATATACATGAGGTGTTAATATCTTTTATAGTGGCTAGAAGGTTAATTTTAAGGCCTAATGTGACTTGCAAGTTGAGGCCTAGAAAGGAAAGAGAGGGATGGTGGCCAGATGGGGTATCAAGATTTTTTTCCAAGTCATGGGTTAGCATGTGAGCATTGAAAAATGTGATTCAAGTTATTTTAAGCATGTGCATGAAGTTTTAGGTAATTTTTTGCAAGAAAAGGCTCGAAAAAGTATTTTAAGGTCTCTTAAGTGCACAGGATGAAGAGTTGTCTACCCAAGAAGATTTTTTATGTAATTTATAGAATTAAAATCATCCACATGAAGACCTAAGTTATTCATGGTAGATTGGGAAGTGTCCTAAATCAAATTTCCAATCATTATTGTCTATAATGAGGGGATAAGATTTATAAATGATCATTAAGATTGGAAGATGGTTTAAACACTCAAAGAACCCTAATATTGACCCAATATCAAATAAGTTGATCAAAATTACCTAAAATGGTTTGGTATGGATATAAAAGTGATTTTAGGTTGTATTAAACTCTCTTAGGAATCTCTAGGTGTGATTTATTTGTCAAGAAAGTGAGTGGACCCTACAAAAAATTCCTTGTTACTTAGAGATTTGATGTAGCAGGTAGAGTTGACCAACTAAGAGTTTATAATTAGATAAATATTTAAGATTTATAATTATATATTATGTCCATGGTGGTTTATGAGTAGGTTATATCCCTTAGGTATATTAAACCAGTCACACAAGTTGATCAATCATTAATAGACCGAATGGTGTAAATATTGAGAAAACTAGGCAGAAGTGAGAAGTTAATTAGGAATGTGTTGTCATGGATTAGGGATGAATCCAAGCACATGGATATGTTTTTAAACACATTTAATAAATTTTCATGTTTAATATAATTTTTTGAGGTCAGTGTATATAATGAAAATGTTTCTCATAAGTTGACTTGTCCAATGTAGATAAGACAATGGTGTGAGGTTGTGATATTGGTCTTAAAGAACAATATTGCCATATGACCATGTTATCTATATATTTGAGATTGGTATAAATATATTATAATATAATATACATTCATTTTAACTATTTTAAAGTTTCTACATAGATGTTGAATTTCATTATCACCATGATTGTGTTTGAAGGTAAACTGACAGGTCTGGGTAAGTAAGTTGTAGTGATGAGATAGAGGCTCCTTTCCATAAGTTAAAGTATTTAATGAAAATTATTATGTTTATTTGTACTTTATTTATATATAAATTCTTTTTATAATATTTAATTTTAGTAAAAGAGGTTGGATTATTGAATCTGAAATGGCTTGTCTGGTTGAGTGAAGTCTATGAGAGAGAAAGTCAATAGATTAGTCTAAAAGACCAATAGTTTCCATAAGATATTATGATATATATTTTTAAGTTGTTATAATTATATTATAATATAATTTTAATTAATTTACATCACTTTATTATGTTTAATTCAAGTGTCATAAGTTCATGTTTCCTTGACTATGTTTTGAAGCCAATTAGCAATTCAGAGCAAGTATCTTATAGAGAAAAGTTTGAGTATATACATTGTGTTAAAACATAAAATGAAGTTTTTTATTACTATTATGTCATGATTCTTATATATATGTGAATTTTATATGGTAATTTTTAAAAATTGAGTTTATGCTCCAATTATTCAAGACATATTTTTTGAGTATAAACAGTGTTATTGTGAACAGTGTTTTGAGAAGGGTTCAAGTGGTAGTTAAACCTACAAGGTTTTATGGACCTGAAATTAAGTTTTAAAATGTATATTTGAGTTTAATATGATTTTTTCCTATTTTATTTTAATTTTTGGAGTGTTCCAAAGATTTCAAAGTGTAACGTAATCTAATGAAGGCCTAAATGAATTAGGTCTCCTTAAGGCCTAAAAGAGAAGTTGGTCTATTAAGATATGGCTGACCTAATGTAGTGGTTTATTAATGAGTGTAACATGTTATATGAATTATTTAAAGGGTAATTAAATTATTCATGTGTGCATGTCTGACCAAGGTGTGTTATAATAAGTGACTTGTATAAAATCAAGGGTAATTAGGCCCATTTGTGTAAGTAAAGAAGTAGTGAGTGTGTAAGTGAATAAAATAAAACATTGGAGAGAATAAGGAGGCCACAAAAATAATTATATGTGCGTATATAAATATTCATTAATACATAATATGAGGTTTTATTATTAAGATCAAGGTTATATGACCTAATCAAGTCAAGAAGAGGGTTAGCTAAGTGAAGAAGGCTAGAAGCGAGTTTGAGAGGGATAGCAGTGTATGAAGAGTTGAGGAATAAGATAATAAAATATTATATGATCAAAAATTTATTATAAATTTTATCAAGCATTTCAGTTGGTTGAGTTGGTGATGAGTAATTTAGGGGGTTGGTGCCTCCTTGCAAGTTGGTTCTTGTTAGAGCCTAACTGAATTGGTGCTTATCTAGCTAGGGTTGGAGATCCATGTGAAGTGGGTTCTTCACTATATTTGGTTTTTATCTTATAGAAATGTGGTACATTTGGATCATCAATGGGTTTTTTCCCCTTTAGGGTTTCCCACATATATGCTATGTTCATGTGTTTCATGCTCTTATGGACTGGTGATTATGCTTGCTAAGATGTACGTAATTATTTAAATGATCTATAATTGATTAATTAAGATTTTTAAAGACTGAATCACCCCCTATCTTAGTCATTTTTATTCCAACACATTATTGAAAAAAATAATAAAATACTATATCTCTTTGTGATCATCTATAATATGGATAATTTTGGGCACATTTATGTGAAATCACCCATTTCACTTAGAGCTCATTCCAAAGTAGTGTGATTATGGTAAAGTGATTTGATATGGTGTTGTTGTGTTTATTTTGGAATATAAGGGGCCTAATCACAAGAAAAATTGACATAAATAGGTGTATGGGTGTGCAAAGGTTACCAACATAATCTATTTTACCGAAATCCAATCAAGTTGGCTTGAATTTGAATTGAATTATGGTAATCTCACACAAATATGTCAAAAATTATTTGTATTTTTTTCTATTCACAAGTGGATATGGTGTTATTAAGTCACTTTTTTCCTACGAGCGATCTAATCACACATAAAATCTACATAAAGGCATGTTTGGATGTGTGTTGATCACCAATGCAACTTATGTTACTCCAATCATAACACTTTTCTCTAAATTCAAAGTGAATTAGTGTGATCATGCACAAATGTGACAAATTTGTTTTTTTGTATTTTCCCTCATTAGAAGTGGATATGGTGTTTTGTTACCAATTTTGGTATATAAGGGACCTAATTGTAAGTAAAATAAACATAAATGGTTAGTTAGATGTGTGATGGTCACTAATGCAAATTAATTTTCCCTAATCACACTAATTTGTCCTAAATTCCAAGTGAATCAGGGTGATCATGCACAAATGTGCCATAAATTTTTAACATTTTCATGGGTCTCAAATGAATATATGATGTTGTTGTGTTGTTTATATCTTATAATACCCATTATCACAAGTGAAAATGGAATAAATTAATGGTGTGTGTGTGTGTGTGTGTGTGTGTGTGTGTGTGTGTGTGTGTGTGTGTGTGTGTGTGTGTGTGTGTGTGTGTGTGTGTGTGTGTGTGTGTTATCGATGTGATATATTTTTACCAACCACACCACTTTTGCATAAATTCAAATTGAATTGGAGTGATCAAGAAAAACTACACCCCAAATTATTTATGTTTATCTTAGTCACATGTGGACATGATGTTTGTGTTTCAATTTTGGCTTAAAAGGGACCTAATGATGAGTGAAATCAGCATAAATTGGTAGTTAGATGTGTGCAAGTCATCAATGTAACTTATGTTGCCTAAATCACATCACTTTATCTTGATTTAAAAGTGATTTTGGGTGGTTATACACAAATGTGCCAAAATAATCCACATTTACCCTAGTTGAAAGTGTATATGGTGTTTTTCTATTGATTTAGCCTATAAAGAACATAATCACAAGTAAAATAAGGAGAAATGGTTGCTTGTGGGTGCCTTGGTCACTAATGAAAATTAATTTTCCTAAATCACACCACTTTGGTTTGAATTTCAAGTAAATGGGGGTGATCATGCATTAATATACCAAAATTATCTACATTCTCCCTTGTCACAAATTAATATGGTGTTTTTGAGTTTATTTTGGACTATAATCCCCCATAATCACAAGTAAAAATGACTTAAATGGGTGGTTGGGTTTGTGTGGATCACAAATGAAACCCACATTACCCTAATTATACCACTCTAAATTGAATTCAAAGTGAACTTGGATGATCATGCACAAATTTATCCCAAGTCATATATATTTATCCTAGTCACAAGTGGATATGGTGTTATTATGTCACTTTTGGATACAATGGACTTAATTAAAAGTGAAATCAACATAAATGGGTGGTAGGGTGTGTGTGGGTCACCAATGTGACTATGTTTCCCCAATCACAAAAATTTGGCTTGAATTTAAAATGAATTGGGATCATCATACACAAATGTCCCCAAAATTATTTGCATTTCACTAGTTGTAAGTGAATATTTTGTTCTTGTGTAAATTTTTCCCTATAAGGTAATTAATCACAAGTAAAATCAACATAAATGGGTGGTTATATGTGAAATGGTATTAATGCAACTTTCATTACCATAATCACACCTTTTTTCCTTAATTCATAGATAAATGAGGTGATTGTGCACAAATATGCCTAAAATTATTTGCATTTACATTAGTCATAAGTGGATGTGGTTTTTTATGTCACTTTTAGCCTATAAGGGACTTCATTTCAAAAAAAAATGGCATATGGGGTCGTTGGTTATGTGTGGGTTGCCAATGAACCCGATGTTTCCCCATACACCACTTTAGTATGCATTCAAATTGAATTGATGTGACCATGCAAAAATGTGCCCAAAACTATCCCCATTTACCCTAGTAATAGATGATTATGGTGGTTTTGTGTCACTTTTTGCATATAAAATACCTAAAACTAAGTAAAATTGGCATAAAGGGGTGGTTGGGTGTGCACTGCTTTTTTTTAATTTAATTTTGACAAACCTAGAACTCCCAAAAATGTTAGAAAGCAATATATAATCCAAGAAAACCCTATAAAATGACTTTATGTTTGCTCAAAATGGACATCAATTGCAAAATTTACACCCTAAAATCCTTAGGTTCAATACTAGAATCTTTAAAATGACCAAGTAATGTCCAAATTAGATTTTAAAAAAACTATCTTATGAATCGTAACACATGGATGCATGAGATCATTTTTAGAAGATTTCAAATGACCCTAATTTATTAAATTTATTAAAATAAAATTTAAAATATAATTTCAACTTATACTTAAAATGTATTTTAGTGGAAATGCAACCCAACTTTTAGTTGCTCAACTTACCCTACTTCATACCCTTTCACATTATAACACAATAGTATCACATAGGCATTATAACACCTATGCATTATAGTGCATGCATGGTTTAGCATGTAAGTGCTTTAGGTTTGGTTATAATCAAGCCTAATTTATAAAAACACATGTATTTTCATTGAAATTGTGTTTTTGTGAAAAAATATCAACTTTTTGCCCCCCCTAAATTATACACTTACCAATTGGTCTATTTGCTTTCCCTTTCAATATAATTTACTATTTATAATAACTAAAATGCATTTTTTTAATTATTTTGTGTATCAAAATTCATTTAATATCTAAAAACCACTTGAATCATTGATCTACTTTATTTTCATTAGAAAGATAAATAAATCTCTATCTCAAATATCTCTTTGCTATTATAAGATGTACTATTTACACTTAAAAGAATTTTAGAGAAAAGTAATAATTTCATAGAAAAGTGTAGAATCCAAGCTATCTCAAATAACTTTAATTTATAAATTTATTTATATTGAACTTATTGTAATTATATCCATTCTGAAATGCAAAATATATTTCCTCTCCATTCTCTTTTAAAATAATATTTATCTACTTCAATTAAAAATAAACTAAATTATTGAAGTTGTGATCTTTTTTTAGCATGTAAATTATCTATTTATTTCAAAATAAATGAATCTAAATTATTTAGATAATTTATAAGAAAATAGATTCTATATCCATTTAAAAATAAAATAAATCTAAGTAATCTAAGCCATGATCATTTTTAACAAATAGATTATCCATTTATTTCAAATTAAAATGGATCTAAATAGTTGAAGCCATCATAAATTTAAGTGAATAGAGTATCTATCTATTTGAAACTAAAATGGATTTAATAATTTAATGTATGATAATTTTTGGAAAATAGATTATTTTCTATTTCAAACTAAAATGAATCTAAGTCATTGAAGCTAGATCATATTTAGTAAATAGTTCATATACCTATTTCAAACTAGAATGAATCTAAATCATTGAAGTCATGATCATTTTCAACAAATATATTATCTATATATATTTCAAACTAAAAGGAGTATAAGTCATTAAAGCATGATAATTTTCAACAAATATATTATCTATCTATTTCAAACTAAAATGAATATAAGTCATTGAAGTTGTGACCATTTTCAACAAATAGATTACATATCTATTTTAAACTAAAATGAATCTAAATTATTAAATCTATGGTCATTTTTAGAAAAATAGATTATTTATCTATTTCAAACTAAAATTATTCTAACTAATTAAAGAAATGATAATTTTCAATAATATATTGTTTTCCCATTTCAAAATTAGAAAATAGAACTAATAAAACTCAATATAATATGCTAATTGTCTCACCTAGGTAAAAATACAAAATGCATGAGATGTCACTATTTTATTTTGAGATCAAAGCTTACTATTAAACCCACACCTCTTCCCTTCTCTCAAGTTTATAACTAGTTATTTTTGGCCATCCAAAGTAGTCAAAAAATGAAAGGTCACCTTCCTTTCAAAAGGATTGTCTCCGTTGAAAAAAAACCTCTTCATGACCATTCCTCTATTTATTTTCCATTTTTTTTTTACCCTACCATCATTAAATAAGCATCCATCTAATGAGAGAGATATCAATCAGAATGACACATTCTCATTTTAGAGGAAGGGTTGCCTTTAAACCATCCCTTCTATCTCCTACTATCCTTTTAAATTCAATTTTTTTATCTTATGAATCTTTTTTCCTTCTTATTTCATGGAATAAGAAGAACCAATTATTCAAAG
Source organism: Torreya grandis (assembly GCA_037957365.1). NCBI lineage: Eukaryota > Viridiplantae > Streptophyta > Pinopsida > Cupressales > Taxaceae > Torreya > Torreya grandis. Next base: position 255,335 of record JARHVA010005062.1, read on the forward strand.
AGAGTCAAACATTATTCATGTCAATGCCATTTAATATCTTTTCTAAAAGGATAAATAGGTTGTTATATTTGATTTCCATAAAATAAGTTACTAACTTTCCATTAGGGCATTATTAATGATATTTATAATTTATTAGTGGAATGCATCACCATATTTATCAATAACAATAACAATAAAAACAACAACAACAACAACAACAAAAACAACAACAACAACAACAACAACAACAACAATAATAATAATAATAATAATAAAAGGATGGTTACAACAACAAAGCAATTGATTGGTATGTATAGTCCAAAATTATTTCTAGGGAGAGGATGCGATTCAAAATAAAACATTATTGGTGAATAACATTGAACCATAGTTCACAAAATTATATCCAAAAAAAAAAAACATATTCAAGCATAGGCCACAACCTCATAAGAATATGGAGTTAGATCATCCATGACAGGATGGGTGTTCCAAGAAGAAAGATCAAATGAAGGAGGATCAGACACCACCCAACCATCCTAAGTGGTTTCAAGGGCCAATGAAACATTAATACCTAAAAATAAGGAATTTGAACAAATATATTAACTAGACTACCCCCATCTATGGCAGAGTTCCATCATGAAGAGCCAATGTAAAAATTCCCACATGAAGGAAGTAAACTCCAACCCACTCACTAAGGAGGAGGAGTGAATAAGTGGTTGTGGTGATAATAGTATCTATGTCAATACTTGATCATCATAAGATGGGAGCCATGAGGAAGTTAGTCCAAGGGAACATGGATCATAGTGTAAGGATCACTCCCCCAATGGTTGAAAAGCTCTTTAAAATATTGAAACTCAAGTACAACCTTCCTAGCTTGAGTTTGGATTTACATAAGAGGCAAAGGGATAACAATAGACTTGTTGATAGTATAATATAGATATTCATTATTTAAAAAAATAATTCATATATTTGCATAGCTGAAATGAAATTATATCTTTGAAAAAGTTCCATATAAAAGTAATATAATCTAGCCACTAAATTTTATCCCCAAAATAACCATTTTCCAAGAGAAGGGATATAAATATAATGGTTTGAAAATGTTTTGAATCCATTTCTTGGTAGATTGAGCTCAAAAAATGATATTGGAATGACTCGGGTCTATATCAACACAAACATATGGGTTGACCAACTCCAATATGTAAGGGGTGCCCCCTAAGAGTAAGGTCTTGATATACCAAAACCAAATAAAATTTGTGAGCTTGGTTTCAATATTGGAATTACATATTATGTTAAGTCTATTTTCCCAAGTCCTAGGTGAAGAAAATAAATTACAATGCCTATTTAACTTTTCCAAAGTAGAAGCAAACAAGATCATGATTTGATAATGAGACCAAGAGAGTAATTTTTGAATGGAGTGCCATAATTCCAGCTCTAATCATCAAAACATATACATGGAGGTTGTAATCCCATCTTGTGCTGCATGACATCACTCATCAACTCTTGGATTTAAAAAATGGAAGGTAATTCCATATTAAGTAATTCATATTTTTCTTTTAGCAAATTTCATGGGATCTAATCTCGAGAAGAGATAAAATCCTCAATAGTGTGAATTCATTTTTTGAATAACCATAGAGATTTTATACCTAACATTTTTTTAAAGGGACATTAATATTGTATTATAGGATACCACCAAATATTATGGTCATGAAATGAAATATTGGTGTGATATCCATCTCCAATCCATTTTATAAAATGTTTGACAACTTTAAAAGCTTTCGATATGCTCTTGGAAAACAAAGAACCCTTTATCTTGAGAGGGACAATGGTAATCAATAGAGTGTGTAAACCAATGTTTTCCAAATTATTTTTTACCATAATGGGTACCTATATAAGTGTATTTACTTACTAGGATTTTCCAAGCCTCATTAACTTATATTTCTATAACCACCTACTTAACACAAAGGGAAATAATTTGTGTATAAACATCAATGATTCCCATTCCTCCTTTATCATGAGGAAGATAATAAATGTCCAAATCAAACCTATGATAGCCTCTATTTTTATTATATTTGGGTCAAATAAATTCTCTAGGAACCTTTTCTATCTTTTCATACAAGCTTTTAGAGGTGGACCAATAGGAAGTGCAGTAAACATGAGTGGTTGTAATGTTTTTGATACAGACCTAAAATTAATCAACTGACAATAGAGATTAGGAAATCCAATATGAGAGATTGTTTTCGACTGTATCAATAACATAATACCATATATATAAAGGATATTTATTAAAACAAAAATGAATACCATTGAATTTAAATATCTCTCCTTTCATTATTAGCATCCACTAATATTAATGGAGCCATTCAAGCAAAGGAATCATGCTCTTTTGTAACACTAGGTTTAAAAATTATACCATAAGGATTTTTAAAAAAAATTGAGGCATCAAATCACCTCTATGAAGGAATATTTTTACTCATTTAGAGTAAGGAAGGTATCAACTAGAAAAATCCCATTTATGAGCTAAGAGGAAAAATCAGGAAGAATAATAACCTTAACAATTCCTAGATCTACTTTGTGAGTAATAATATAAACAAACACCTCAACAACTCCTGAACAACTAAGACATATAAATTAGGAAATAGATAGAAACCATGTATAATGGAGTGAAAAATACAAAAGATATTGGGATTATGCCCATTTGTGGGAAGGTAGGATGATGCACCAGAAAATAAAGTTTTCACTATTGAGAGAAAGAATTATCCAAAACCTAAATTCTTAATCATAACAATAATAAAGGTACATTCTATCTAATCATAATATATTTAAAAATCAAGATTGAGAAATATATTCCTCTAGTGAGAGGCCCAAACCCATTCCATTTCTTTCCAAATAAAAAATAGATTATCTAGTGTGTGTGTGTGTGTGTGTGTGTGTGTGTACATATACATACATACATAATGTATATGTGTATGTGTATATGTATATGTATGTGTGTATGCATGTATGTATGTATGTGTGTGTGTGTTAATATATATATATACATACATACATACATACATACATACATACATATACATATACATTTATACACACATATACAAATACATATATACACAAATATATGTATACATATATGCATACATATACATATACATATACATAGACACACACACACACACACACACACACACACACACACACACACACATGAATCCCACTTTCTTAGGTTTGATATGGTGAAGATGATTCACTGAGTCCTTGGGAATGATTTTTCAAAAAACATTCAAAAGGGTGATTAGAGGCCAATTGGTAATAAGATCTAGGTTACCAATCTTGAGGAAGAATTTAATATTGTATTTATTGATGATATCTCATAATCACTTACTTTTTAGGTTTCCTTTACAAACTTGAAAATGTTTGGGCCCTAAAAATTGCTAAGTAGAGTTATATAATTCATAAGGAAAGCTATTGATCCCTAGTGCTTTGCCACTTTCCATGCATTACTCTATGTTAAATAACTCATCAAGAGAAAGGGGAGCATTACAGTGTCTTTAACCCTAAAATATTTTAGATTGGGGTTGTTTAGATATCAAAAGGGTATATATACATGAAATGGCACAAGGGTGATAATCAGATATATATAATAGACCAATTAGATATTAAACTCAGATAGAGGCATATAATGAATTTATTATACTAAGATAGTCTAAATATGGAAAGTACAATTAAGTTAGATATAGAAATGACAAAGAAGTGATGTAATTAACTTGTTCTAATGCTAGTATAGTTTTGGATCTGGAATAAGTAGAAATCAAGTTGGAAGGATATTTTAGAATAATCATTAGATTCTAGTTCTAATGCTTCTAGCTCTGTAGATAGTAATATTAGCTTGTATGGTTGCATTGACATTGTTATATAGGTTAGACACTAGTGTCTTATACAACATATCTACTGAGACATAATGAAATAATATAGATACTTGTGGGTTTTGATTTGACTTCACTCTAGTGCATTTATATCAAGGTCATAAACAATCTCTCCTTGTGAAATGGAAAAACCCTAACTTTCCATCTTCATAATGACCTTAGTGGAAAATGGGTTAGTGGGCACATAGTGTCGAGCTACTCCAAAGACCCCATTGTTAGTGGGTATTTCCTACATATCTAATACTCTGAGGAGGGCCTCATATTCATGTAGTTTTCCCCTACATGTTGTCTTTTGTATGAATCATACAATATGTGCAAAGCAAGTACAATAGTGACCTAGTGTATAACTTGGAAAATTGGGTTCTTGGGTTTCTCCTTTAGTACTTAAGACCTATAAATGTGTAGTACCTATGATTGGTATGGAAATAGGAATAAATAGGGAATATTTATTTAATTTAATGTTTGATATAGTGCTTTTGATAAGTTGCCTTAGTCTCTTTGGTGTTTTCTAGGTATTTTTAGGTGACGAATGAATGATTGTTAATCTTATATTTATACCAATCCCTTTGGAGTAATACATAACATTAAAGTACTTAGGATAACCATTAGTATTTTTTTCATTTTCAAATTGGATGACTTTAGGGAATTAGACACTTATGCCAAGGTAGGACAATAATGTCAATGTTACTATCTATCTAAAAAATTAGTGTCTAAGGAGTAGGAGAGTAGGTATAAGTTAAGAAATTATAGAGATAGAATATATGTACATTTTAAGCATTCTAGGAAAGATATAAGACCTTGATCACCACCATAATACTATTTTAACTAGGATATACCAACCAAGGGGCAAAAATATAGAGTATATACATGATTTGCAGAAGCAAGAAAGGTAAAAAAACTAAGAGGAACAACCAACATTTTAGTTTTCCAAGTGTACAAGATTAAGATGATACATAATCATTAAATATTGTATACATTCCACCCTTTAATATAGTAATGAAATTGATATTTTAAAGGAAATAAATGCTTACCTAGGTATGTATACATAACTTGTCTTTGTGTGTGCCCAACTTGAGTGCTTTGTTGGTGGCTGACCTATAACCAAGAACATGTTAAAATATAAAATTATTGCATATAATTTGGGTTAAAATTACTTGAAATATATTAAAATTTAAAGATCAAGGTTTAAGAGTACACATGTGTGTCAATGTAACTACCTTTGCTATTGGTAAGTTATTTTAAAAACTACATATAATTATAAGGATGTAAAATTGATATTAGGACAAATATAGATAAATATTTAAAGTGTGTATATCCAAGGATATATATATATATATATATATATATATATATATATATATAGAGAGAGAGAGAGAGAGAGAGAGATTTGAAGTCCCATGGCCCCAAATTTAGAGCAAAAGTGAGTTGCCACCTGATAGTTGAGATTAGCTCAACTATGCAAGCCAATGATACTTATAACCTAGTGAGGTTGGATGATCAAGTCTAAATTGAAAACTTAGAAAGATTGAGTGATTTGATCACCTCAGTCATACCCAAAATCAAACCAACTACTACATTACTAGTATGAAAAAGTCTATGATATGGTAAACATCGATAAAAGAGAGAAAGAATATGAAATTGATTTGGATTTTGTAATATTAGGCACATGTTTCATAACATATGCACCTTACATATGTCTCATTCTGAAATTGTGTATAATAATATCACCACTATATATAATTATGCCACAATTGTGAATTTGAATCATATAACTATGTACTTTGGCCAATTTGCTTCACTATGTAAGTGTGGAGTACATGCTTTCAAATCATTCCCCCACTGTATATGGGGAAATATAAGAACTGATATACATACCAATGTGGAGGACATGTTTCCAAAACATACCCCCACTATAAACTAGAGATGTTGAATATTGAATAAGTATGGAGAACATGCTCCCACTGAATCTAAAATTGTGCCAAATGTGAAGAACATGTCTTTATGACATTCCCCCATTTATATTACCCCAAATTTGATGTGAGGGAAAGACAGGAGCTAGTAGTTACCTCACCCCAAAAGGATAATACAATTATATAATGTATGAATGCAACCTTTTTACATATAGAAGGAACATGTCTAGGTAGAATAACATTGAATCACATAGAATCAATGTGATCACATTAACTAATAAAAGGGTAACACAAAACTATATTATTATTAAGATCACATATATAATGAATATTAAATGATATTTTCAATACCTCAGGTTTGTCTTGAATAAATGGATTCCGAATAATGGTTTTTGAATAAATGGTTTGACAATTTGAGTATATGTGTATGAAAAACCAACTACACCATAAGTTGGAGCTTCATTCTTTGAAATGGATTTTTCTTGTTTGTTTTATTCATTGACAACATGTGGGACATAAAAGGTAAAACCTTTTCCCATATTTTCTTTCTCATTATTAAAAGATGTATTTTTATCATTCTGTACATTACAAATTGGGATTGTTATTTCAAAATTTATTTATTTGGATAATTTTTTGGAATATTTGGTATGTGTTTTGGAAAATTTAGAACATTATAAACTTGCACATCATGTGAAATTTCAACCACCTTTAATAATGTATCATTTGAATATTGAGGTAGATTTGGTAAAGGTTTCTCCTTTTGTTTTGGAGTATATTTTGGTACTTATTTTTGTTCATTTGACATCTTTGGTTTGGGAGAATTTATGTTTTTTATCTTTCATTTCAATTCAAAACAACAATTAGTATGGTGACCATGCATCCTATGATAGGCAAAAAAATATTTGGATTTTTGTATAAAATGCATAGGAGGTAATTTGATCACATTATTACTAAGAATATCCCTTATAATATCACTTGACCTCTTAGTAATCTTATTTTCACTTGTAGAATCATTGTCATTAGGTGACATTGGTTTGGCTTCCAATATTTATTTTTATTAGGCACATAATTGGTATATAAAGATGTACTTGATAATTCACAGTAGCATAATGTGGATTATTTGCATATGAAATCTAACTTTACAATAAAGTGATCCTTGAATTTAGAGTATGATTTTGCTTTTTTAACGCATGAATTAACCTGGTTATAGTACCGATTTAATCCTTTAGGGTTTCACAAGCACAAACCCTAGGTATTTGAGATTGATTACCTTCATTTGAAACTATAGGGATGGCCACCTTACCTCTTGGATAAGTGATATCTTGAACCTAGTTATAGGGATGAGATCTATCACCCACATTAGGATTATAAGGAAGAAAGATATTATTTGTATCCATTTGAAATTTTTTGAAAATTGATATGAGAAAAAGATAATCAAGAGAAATAAATGCCAAGGAGTAATCAATCATTACAATAAAGATTTAGAAATTTCAAGCTATTAGATGATTTATTTTGAAATATGAGATTGGGTTTTATATAAAAGTAGGAAATGAGATGAACCCATAAAAATAGGGAAACAAAAGTACATGTATGACCTATAGATCTAAATATACTAAAAATAGTAGATTTATAAATTTGAAAAATCCATAAATTTTTTTTTTGGTGTAGTGATTTTTCCCATTGGGTTTTGCCTACATGGCATTATGGCTATTCTATGTCAATTAAACTTCCTTAGGTTATTTATAAAAGGGTCACATAGGCTAATTATATTTTAATGTAATTATCTAATTAGGAAAATTAGTGGCTTCCTCATGTTTCCCTAATTTTCCCCATATGTACCACACTTTTCCTTTTTAGAAGGTAAGACAAGAAAGACAAGTTAATGCAATTTTATGCAAGCAAGTCATATTTTGCAATATTACCATGTGAAGATAAGCTTCTTCCTCCTTTACAATTTATCTATGATTTCATTGCTATATACATAGATTTGCTCAATATTATGTGCAAGGATCTAATATCATGGCCAATCTGACATGGTATTAGAGTCAGTATTGCAACAATCTTTGTGGTGAAATCTTGCTACATTCACTATTCTAACAAAAATAAGGGTGTAGTGGTATTCCTTCGAGAATTCATGTGAAACTTTCTACTAGATCTTCAAATCTCAAAAATTACTATGCCATTGGTTTTAGAAGGTGTTAAAACCCTTAGATCGACTGTAAACATGACCTAGTTCTAGAACAATCAAATTTTTACTCTCTTTTTTGCATCCCAAGGCCCCATTTTTTATTTTCTATAAAAATACATACTTTATGTGTTGTTTTGAAAAAACACCTAAGTTTTATTTGTCAGGTTGAAATCTAAAATGGATTTCTTTTAAAATTTCCATTACTAAAGTATTTTGGACATTTTTGGTTTATCTCGATTTATGTTCCATCAAACCTCTATGATTCTCAGATATGTAGGTGGTTATTGCTTCAGCTTTGTAGTCAATCAAATTTGAGTTACATGCATTGGAGAGTCTACTGACTAATCTAGACTTTCAGAGGGCCATTACTTGCCAACAAACCAACTTAGACTTCCAACGGTGAGTAACTTCACTTTTTTAAGTTAAGTTATTTGAGAAGTCTGCTTACTTGCCAAGATACCAACTCAAACTTGTGGACATGATTTACTAGAAAATTCATAAAGTTAAGAAAAGAAATTTGGAAAACTTGGATTACACTGGGAAGACCATCATGGATTTGTGTGTCACCTCTACTTGGGTTTTGAAAGGGTGATTACTTCTCTAGCAAAGCAGGTCCAAAACTTTGGTGTATACTGCAAAAGACCAACTTAGACTTTTGGGGGTCTATTGATTACTTGGGTTTTTGAAGACTGACACAAGTTTTAGAAGGGTCATTTCTTATCGGTGTTAGAAGTAAAATAGTCTAAGAAATCTGAGTAAAGTTATCTAAGAAACTTGGATTAATCTTCAAAGATTGTCTTAGGTTTTAGAAGGGTCATTACTATTCAGTTTTAGAAGCAAAATAGTTTGGGAAGTTAGAATTACTCTTCCAAGATTGACTTGGAGTTTCAAAGAGTCATTACTGCTCAGGTTTGTGGGGAACATTTACTTCATTTTTTTGCCATTTCTATCTTTTTTATTAAAAAATCACATGCTGGAAATGTTTTTTCCATTTATAGAAAGGGTTCAAGAATATGTAGGAGTAAGAACTTGTAAGTGCCATAACTTTCAATCAGTAGCTCTATTTTAAGTGTTATTTTTTTTTAAAGTGCATATTTTTTCAACCTCTACACATTGGTGATACTATTATAGGACTTTTATAACATAAATTTTATTCATGGTATAATGTCTTAAAGCTCACTGTACCTTTTTTATATGCATTGTCAGTTGTGCTTGACATCCCTCTCATATACTCTCACACTAATTGCTCATAGATGCATTCTCGGTGGTGCTCAACATCCAATATTGAGCATGTGTTACATTTTAACTTAAAGGGGGATCTTGTTGATAATTTAAGGGGGTACTTGTACTATGTGTAATATATTATTTGTTTTCATTTTAATTCTATAAATTATCTCAATCTAATTTGCACTAATAGATCTAAACATTGAACTACTCACACCATTTAACTATCTTGACTGGAAGTCTAAAATGCAGCTCACCTTGAGAGGTAAAGGACTCTATCAGATCACTATGGGTGAGGAAACTAAGCCATATATTGATGTATAAAAGGTTAAGTGGTAGAATATATTTGATAAGGTCTATGAGTTCTTATGCCTATCAATGTGTCTCAAACTTCTATTTCATGTTAAATTTGTAAAAAATCCCAATGAAATTTAAACTATCCTAGACAAACTTTTTGGAGTGTAGGACATCATGAGGGGTTATGAGGTAGAGAATGAGCTCATCACATTAATCCCAAGTGACTATGACACCATATAAGACTTTTTTACGAAGTTTAAATCACTAAGGTTATAGTTGAAACAATGTTGCATTGAGAAAATAGATTGCCAATTGATTATATCTGTGCTTTCAAAATTAGGTCATGACTATTTAATTTTCATCTCTATATTTCATGCTACCAAACGTGCACTTGGATCCACTTGGAAAATTCCATCATTTGATGACTTTGTTACCAATCTAACTCAAGAGCAAGATAAGCTAGTTTAAATGGGTGCATTGAATTCTTCAAAATCTCATGCCTTAATTGTCAATTATGATAAGAAGAAGCCTTTTAGTAGTGGAAAATAGGAGAATAAATAGTCTAAACTAGATCATGAGCACAAGGAGAGTCATAAATCAGATGCCAAACCTAAGGCATCATCAAATGAGTCCTCCTTAAGTGGGAAACCTAACAGGAGAAACTCAAATGCAACTTTTGCAAGAAATTTGGGCATGATGAATCTTAGTGCATGGAAAAGAAGATTGATACCTTAACTAAGATGCTTAATAAGATTAACATCAGTGTTCCTAAATATTTAGCCTAGAACACATTCACACAAGATTCCAAAAAGGCTAATGATATAAAAAAGGGTAAAAATAAGGGCAATACACTTGTTGTAGTAGCTTCTCAGCCTTCAACTTGGGTTATTGATTTGGGTGCTTCCTATCACATGGTCTTCTTAGAGGATCTATTTTTAGAAATGGAGCCATGTTATGTGCCTTAAATTTTCATGGGTGATGACACTTTGGTATAATTCAATGGTAAAATATCAGTTGAAGTAAGTGACAAGAGCTTCAATGATGTTTTATGTGTTCCTTCACTATCTACCAATCTTTTGTCAGTGTACTAAATCACTCACATAGGTGTAGGGAAGTAAGTTTAGTTTACACTTGATTCATTATTTATCAAAGAGATACATAGTGACATCATAGTGGCTTATGGAAAGGCCAATCATCAGTCTAGGCTATATACCTTTTCATAATTTTCCCCAGATCAGCTCTCAACTAAACTACTTACTTATAAAAATGGAGTGAGCAAACTATGGCATGAATGGTTTGGCCATTTAAACTACCTTTAACTAGAGAAACTTAGTCATCAAGACATAGTTTCAAGGTTACCTAAATTCAAATTCTTATATGGCCTATGTAATGACTACATTCTTAGCAAGCATCTAGAGAGAAATATGACAAGGGAAAATCAAGGAGAGCTGAACATAAGATGGAAATTGTCCATAGTGACATAGTAGGTCCATTTCTAAAACCTTTATTCAATAGGACCAAATACATACTCACATTCATTGATGACTTTTTGAGGTACACCTAAGTGTTTTTTCTCAAAAATAATTCTAAGGTCTATGATCACTTTAAGGTATTTATGGAGAAGCAATTTGATTGTTCCATCAAAATCTTAAGGACTGACAATGGTGGTAAGTATGTCAACAATAGGTTTGAGAATTTTTTCACATCATAGGGGATTCAAATGTAGCACATAGTTCCATATAGTCCTCAAAAAAATAGTGTGGCTAAATTTGAGAATTGTACCTTGAAGGAAATGGCCAACTGCATCCTTCAATCACAGTCTCTTGCTCCTCATTTTTGGGCTAAATTAATCAACTATGCATGTTACATCTAGAACCATGTTCCACATAAAGCCTTAAAAATAATCACTCTTTTTGAATCTTTGGATGCTCAAAAGCCCATAGTGGATCACTTTAGATTGTTTAGATTACTTTTAATGGCCTGTGTTCCCAAGAAGAAATGCAAGGCAATGGACCCTAAGAGTTAGTCTTATATCTTTATGGGGTATGCAGAGGATACTAAGGGATACAGACTCCTACATCCTAAAAATCACGAGTTTTTTAATATAAAGGAGTGTCAATTTTTATGAGGGCCCACTTGAACTCACTAACGGCACTCCAAATTCTTCAAAGTCTCATTGGACATTTATTCCACCTCAAACAGTGACTTGGATCCACCTCAAAATCATCTTGATGATCAAGATGAATCTTCTTCTTATTCAAGTTAAAGTGATGAGATTAGTGATGACTATTATCCTCTTTCATCTCACACTCACACTATAGATGATGATGACTCACCTCCTGATTCTCTAATCTCATACAATTTTGGACCTGCTTGGGCTAGATAGACACTTCAAAGTGCTAAGAAATGGGTTAGAAATCCATCAAATACAAGGTGGACATGTTTATAGTTTTAGGGGATTTCACATGCCTACCTATCCATTTCCTCATATCCACAAACCTTACATGAGGCATATGGCATTCTATAATGGGATTCTGCTATGCAGGATGAGTATAGTTCCCTAATCACGAACAAAGCATGGGACTTGGTTCCTCTTCCTAAAGGAAGAAAATTAGTCTATTACAAATTGGTCTATCAGACTGAGTATGGTATAGATGGGTTTTTTGATAAGTATAAAGTTCATCTAGTTAAAAAAGGGTTTTCTCAGGTGCCTGGCATAGACTACACTACTATAATTTCTCTTGTAGATAAAATGATGTCTATTAGACTCACTCTAGATATCATAGTCATACCTTATTGGGATGTTCACCAAATGGACATCAGGAGTGATTTTATACATGGTGACCTCAAAGAAGAGATCTACATGGAGAAACTAGAAGGCTTTATGAAATATTCCTCCTTGGTTTACAGACTCAAATAGGCCCCTCAGGCATGGTATGCCAAGATGGACTCCTTTGTCCTCACAATTGGGTTCACCGAATGCCACTCAGATCTACAGACTCAAGAAATCTATCTATAAACTCAAGAAATCTATCTACAGACTCAAATAGGCCCCTCAGGCATGGTATGCCAAGATGGACTCCTTTGTCCTCACAATTGGGTTCACCAGATGCCACTCAGATCTGAATATCTACATCTTATGGTAGGATGATTCTCTATTGATCCTAGTTCTCTATGTGGATGACTTATTGATTATAGGGAGCTCACGATCATCCATCTCAATAGTGAAAATTAAAATTTTAGACATATTTTCAATGATAGATATAGGATTGCTACATTACTTTTTTGGGATTGAAATCATTTAATCAAATTTTGGTATAACTTTATCATAATCCAAGTATTATCTTGATTTTTTATGAGGTTTAACATGGTTTATTGTAATCCAGCTCCTACTACCTTCTTGTTTGGTGTGAAGCTTGAGGTTGATTATCCTACACCTTTTGTTAATGTAACTCTATATTATCAACTTGTGGGTAGCCTTATTTATATCACACACACTAAACCTGACATATCCTATGTATTTAGGATGGTCTCTTAGCTTATATAAGAGCCACATGAATTACATTAGAAAGTAACTAAGCATATTCTTCACTACATTTAGGGTTCACATAACTATGGGATACACTACAGAGTAGGAATAGAGGTTGATTTAATTAGATACACAAATTTAGATTGGGTTGGAGATATTCAGAGTTAAAAGTCTACTTTAGTGTATAGTTTCTCAATTGGTTTGGGTCTAATAAGTTGGTCAAGCAAGAAGCAACATGTAATTGCTTTATCATCTATAGAGGTTGAATATAGAGGGATGTCAATGCCACCACTGAGGTAATCTAGCTTTAGGGGATTCTCACTGAGGTTGGTATTCAGTTTCATAAACCAATAACCATCTTCTATGATAACCAAATCATGATCTAAATTTTCAAGAATCTACTTCTCCATGAAAGGACCAAACACATAGAGATTTGTAATCACTTCATTGGGGAGCTTATCAATGAGCAAGTCATTGATATTTAGTACTATCCAACATTGGAACAAATTGTAGATATTCTAACCAAGTCCTTCATATAGAGTGAATTTGGTCATCTAAGAGCTCTCATTGGGGTTAGGGTTTCTCCAATTTTTTCTTCCTCCCATGGAGGTTCTTCACTATGTACTTGGGTACTTCATTAGGCTTTCAATCCCAGGACCTAGTTCTCATCTCACCTAAATTATGATTAAGGGGGGTGTTGATCTAGTGATTTTTTTCATTGGGTTTTTCCTATATAGCCTTATGGCCATTCTATGTAAATTAAGCTTCCTTAGGTTAGTTATAAAAGGGTCATATAGGATAATTATATTCTAATGTAATTATCTAATTAATAAAATTAGTGGCTTCCTCATGTTGCTCTAATTTTCCCTATATGTATCCCACTTTTTATTTTTAGAAGGTAAGATAAGAAAGACAAGTTAATGTGATTTTATGCAAGAAAGTCATATTTTGCAATATTTTTTTGTGAGGACAAAATTTTTCTTTCTTTGTAATTTATCTATGATTTCATTGCTACATACATAGATTTGCTCAATCTTCTATGTAAAGATCCAAGATCATGGCCAATTTGACAATTTTGGCCAACCAAAAGAGTTTTTGGTCTATACAAACATATTTATGAAAAACATTAGAGTAAATTTTAATTTTATTTATTATAAATCTTAAATGTGCCAAACAATATGGAATACCTCATAGGTGAAACCCTAAAATATTCCAAATAAAGAGTAAACAATTACTATAGTTCAAGAAAAGTTTTCAAAAATATGAGATATTTTTTTAAATAAAATACTATTTTTTATGAAACCTATAAATTAATTTCAACATATGTACATAATTCACATTATATTCCAATATTTACTAAAAATAGTAAATTGTAAAATTTAAAAAATCTGTATTGAAGTTTGGCCAAAAAAGCAATTTTTTAGTATACCAACCTGAGTATAAAATACCTCCAAGGAATTTTAAAATGGACCTATTGGTGGCCAAAATTTTCCAATTAATTGATAATCCACTTACAAGCATATGAACATGAAGCCCTTATGACCAGAGGAGGTAAAACCCTAGGGTAAAGCTTCAAATTTGAAAATCCATCGTAACAAACTAAAACCCTAAGATGTTTGTAGTCCCTATATAATTTTTTGTTGAATTCACATGGATCATGTTCACCAAATGTTTAACCCTAATATATTATATATTGGGGTTATATAATAAAGGGGCATATATAAATGAAATGACACAAGGGTGATAATTAGATCTATAACAAGCCAATTAGATGTTAAACTCAGATATAAGCATACACTAAATTTATTATGTTAAGATAGTATAAATATGGAAAATAAAACTAATATAGTAATATAAGTGACATAAAAGTGATGTACCTATATTATTTTGATGTTAATACAGTTCTATAACTAGAATAGGCAAAAACTAGGTTGGAAGGAGATTTTAGAACAATCATCAAATTATAGTTCTAATGCTTTTAACTCTCTAGATAGTAACATAAGTCTAGGATGGTTGTGTTGATGATACTATATTAATTTGATGTTAATTTCATGTGTAAAATATCTACTAAAATAGGATGTGACCACCTAGATTCTTATGGGTTTTCTAGTGCATTCATATATGGGTCATAGATAATCGCTCCTTGTCAAATGAAAAAACCCTAGCTTTCCATCTTCATGTTAACCTTGGGTAAAAATGTGTTATTCGGCACATGGTTTCAAACTTCCTAAAATTCCCATTATTAATTGGTGTTTCCTACATAGCTAATAATCCAAAGAAGTCCTTAGACTCATGTAGTTCTCCCCTACATGTTGGCTTATGTGTGAATCATATAATATGTGCAAAGCAAGTTTAATAGTGAGATAGCTTGTAACTTGGTGAATCAGGATCTTGGGTTGTTCCTTTAGTAATTCACACCTATATATATGTATTCCCTATCACTGCTATGGAAATAGGAATAAATAAGGATTTTTTTTTAAACTAATGCTTGATAGAGTTATTTTGATAAGTTGCTTTGGTCTCTTTAGTATTTTATAGGTATTCGTAGGTGAGGAATGAATGAGGGTTGATATTGTATTTATATCAATCCTTTTGGTGTAATAACTTACATTAAAGTATCTAAGACAATCGTTAAGATACTTTTCATTTGAAAAATATATGACTTTAGGGAACTGGACATTTTCATTGGGATAGGAGATTCGTGTTGACTCTATTATTTATCCCAAAAATTAGTGTCTAGGGAGAAGGAGAGTAAGTACAAGTTATGAACTTTTATAGATGGAAGATAAGAAAATTTTAAGCATTTTGGGTAGATAGAAGACCTGTATTATCAACAAAATATTTTTTTGACTAATATATATGGGCCAAGGGGCATAAAGATAGAGTATATGTGAGATTTGCATAAGCGAGAAAAGGTAAATAACTAAGAAAAACAACTAAGGTCTAAGTTTTCCAAGTGTACAAGACTGAGATGATATATAATCATAAAATATTATCTACATAGTTTTTTTAGTTAAATAGGATTAATTTATAGGGTACCCCATCCAAACATTGATATAAATAATGTTTTATTTCTACCTAAACTTCCTAGGATTGGGGCACCAATTTTTAGTGCTCCATAAAACCCACAGATTTTTGGTTGGTTGATGAAGTATTTAGGCATGATATTTATTTATTTGATATGATCCTTATATTTTTAGACCTAAGAGATGTAAATAAATAATTTTAGGTGTAATCCCTTATCTTAATCCAATGCAAACATGCTCTAATTGTTGCCCTTCTAATTGCATGGATATTAAAAAAAATTAACTTATGAAACAGAGAGAAAAATGGCTTGTAGTTATTATTCAAAATGGTTTATCTCAAGTATGTATTAAATCCTTTGATATTACTTGATAACAATTCCATTGTCATGCTTCATAACTCACACAATCTACTTTCCATAGGTGCATAGAAAGGTGGTGATGTGATTCTTCATCTCATTCCATAATTGGATATAGATTCTAATTTATGATAGATGTGGATATAAATTACACACTCTAGCAATGATTTAGATAGTTCCCTTTTGGATGATAAGGGACATGATTACAAATAATTTATTGTGTTGAATTTAAGAAAGTCTCCACCACACTCCACTTTTCAAGTGATAGGACTACGATTATAAAGTAAATTTTATATATGTAAAATGTTATCTTTCCTTTCAAAAATGAGAAGGAGAAGATATGACAATCAAAAATCATGACATGGTCCAACCATTTGTGGACCCTATAAGTGTCAGCATGGAAATCAGACTAAGTATACCATGGCTTATTAGTTAATGTGTGCCACTAGAATAGTGGGTCCACCTAACCCCATAAATATTAAAAAAAAATACTACACTTCACATTCTCCCACACAATATCTCATTGAAATGGCACCATATTAGTCATTGGGACTCTCAATCATATAAAATTCACCATAAATTACCCATGTGGAATGGGGTAGATTGTCAAAAAGCAATCTCCATAATGTCATTATGTTAGGGCCATCATTTGGGGCATTAATATTGAGAAAACCTATGAAATGACCATCAATCTCAAGTAAAAATAAAATTAATCAATATGACAAATCTTATCCTAAGGAAAAATTAAAGGGGTACATTTTGGTGAAACTAAATACTAGCACCGCTACATCCACTAAGTGGAAATTTGAGATGCGGACTAAGGATTGACCATCAATCTCAACTAAAATCAAAATTAATCAATGTGATATATTTTATACTAAGGGAAAAAATAAAGGGGTCCATTTTGCTGAAACCAAATACTAGCACCACTAGATCCATCATCATGCAAAGTGTATATTTGAGATGCATTAGACCATTAACTACTTAAATAGAATTGTAGAATAAATACTGAAATATTAACTTCTTATAAATAAATGAAAAATAAGAAACCCAACTATTGACAAGAATTACATACAAATAATTTATGAGAGAACTTTTTGAGACCTTGAATATTCAAAGAGAGTAAATTCATTGGGAGGAATCCTCCACGAATAATTATACTTGTCCATCCTCTATATCTTCTTCTCATCCAAATTCCACAAAATAGTTACCCGATAATGATTTTTGTTTAATAAAAATAAAATAATAAATAAAATGGAATATTTTTTAGCCCCATTTACTTCCTAATGATATTTTATGTTGTTGTGATGTATTCTACACAACTTCCATGAGGTACGATCACTTTCAAAGGGTATCCCAACATGAGAATAGCTTAATGGAAAATGATTAACTTGAGAAACTTGGTTATGAGTGTCCATAAGATAAATTTGACATTAGGGAGGACTAATTGGAGGGGGAATAACTTTATCCTTCTTTTCCTCTTGGTGGTGTTTAACAATGAGGGGAACAAAGGTTGCCTTAAGATTCTTGATTCTAGTGGTTATTTTTTTGTTTGACACTGTAGTCTACTACTATTATTTTTGGCCACTTTTTTATTTTTTGGTGGTGCTTTCTCAGTGGATGGATTTGATTAAACCATAAGGGAAAATCATAAATCACATGGTCAGGTTACTGACATCTAAATCACGTGTTTGGGATATTGAAGTGAGAAGCATTTCATCTCTACTTGAATATCAATGGACTCTTTTTGGTCCTTTGTCAAATCAACCTTGACACAAATATGTTTATTAAGGTATGCATAATTTAATTTATCAACCTCATGAAAAATAACTTTCTCTATGGGTTTGAAAATATCATCAAGTAATGCCCATAGATGAAATAGAAGACCTAGAATCTCAACCTAGATAGGAAATTTAAGGGAGATCTTCTCAAACAATTTTGAATTACAAATCCAATGGAAAACAATCATGAGGGTATTTTTAGATATAAAATTTATAAGGGGGGGATCAATGAGCCCAAATATTTCAATTCTAATCCTTCAAAACTATTTAAACAATCAACATATATTTACTTGATCAAGAAACAATAATAAGAGAGCTCATTCATTCAATGCATACACAATATCAAACACATAACACAGTTCCTATGGGAAACTCTCATGGTGAATAAATCCCACTCTTAAGCTTGTAACACATGGACTACTTGTCCTGTAAAAAATTACAAACAAGAGATTGGTCAACTTATTTAGACCAACAAAACCTTGAGCATCAATCAACATATATTTAATTGATCAAGCAATAATAATAAGATATCTCACTCATTCAATGCCTACACAATATCAAACACATAAAGCATAGTTCCTATGGGAAAATCTCATGGGGAATAAAACCCACTCTCAATATTACAACACATAGACTACTTATCCTATAAGAAATTACAAATAAAAAATTGGTCAACTCATTTATACCAACAAACCTTGATCATATCCTCCTGACCAAAGGCCTTTTAGTGAAATGCCTATTTCATAAGGAGCAACTACCCCTAAGGAAGATCAAGTCCTTTAGACCCTCCTTTAAAGTGAACAACTCCACATTAGAACTCATGTCTTTAAAACCTAATGATGGATATCTATTTATCTAACCCTTGAAAAAAACATCCTCTTTATCTCATATATGCATCTCACATAGGCATACCACAATCTCTCTCCTTCACCCAAATTGTCCTCATATGCACACTCAGACCTCTTAGAATATCCTAAAACTACAAGATCACTATTATGAAATCATAAATATGACCTAATGTTCATACACATAGTAAATAATTTACTCTACTTATCAACCCATCCATTGGGCACATCTACTTTTCCTTCACTCCGTAACTCTCACATGCACACCTTACATAAGCCTTTTCTTATCTCTCTCAAGTCTAGAAATAATCATATTTAATTTCACCATATATAGATATATCATTATTATCAATATAAAAATATTTAATTTTACACAAAAACACATCCCTTCACCCTTAAGGCATCTAACATGGGTCATACTTAAGCACAACATACTTTAAAATATGCCTAAGTCACTTTTAGGTCCTATGAAGACCCATTCATCTCTTTAACACTTCTCTGAGAAAAATGAAACATGGGAACACTTTAAAAATGCATGGAACCATTTCACATGATATATAGGTACTCCTTAAGTTCCAACAACCATCACAATACTCTTTTGCTTAAGGATAATTCACTCAAATAACATTCTATGCACATAATCACTATGAACAAACACATAGTCGCCTTCTAAACCATTTTTCATACTACATATGATTGGTAAAACCTTCATAATTTACAAATATTATCTTTTTGGAGTATAAAAAATGATACAATAGATAATTAATCATTAAACATCAAAACAACATCAAAATGAGCTCAATTTCCCTTCTCGGGTTACTTACAAAACACAGTCAAACATATAGTCATCTTTGGAGATTAATATATTTATCTATACATATATTCAAACATTTAAATTTATATTTATATGTGTAAATTTTATTATTATACAAATTCTCCTTTTACACTATGGTCAAATTTTTCATAGATCAAAAGTTATGGCTAAAAAACTAGACACTGATTTTCCTTTCTTAAATTCAAATGCAAATGGTCATAGTTAAACCTCGAACACCATGATATCATCTCGAGTCCTCAATTCTCAGATTAAAAATGCAATATCAATCTTATTTTAAAAATCTAAAACTTTAAAACATATTTTACTAATTCTAAATGTTAAACCTTGAACATGTTGACCTCATCTCGCACACTCTCGCAATATTGACTCAATGTGCACTGTCGATCTTTGTGAATCAGTCAGGTCTTTATCTTATAGTGATCACCATTTTAGATTTATTAGATCCCATATGATCATGAAACTTGGCACCCTTTCATGCCTTATGATCACTTATACTATTAAACATCATGCAGTTCTTACCATCTTTCTCAACATACACCGTTGGATCACAATTGAATGATCGCCTACACACTATTGAATCTTCATTTGGTCCTGGTCTTTAACTCTATTAACCAATGAAAATTTTTACCCCTTTGAATTACTATGCACCATATACATAGATCTACAAATTCCTATGCACCATTGGATCTTTATCTATTTTTGATCTTTGACATTGTGCAAAAATGACTAAGTATGGGAACCATTGCTTATCTGTGCGGAAGGCCAACTTTACACCTCCATATATTTTGATTCATTCAAGAACATGTTCTAAAATTTGGACCATATGATATATTCACCATAGGATAATAAAACCATGTGTCAATATTTTAATAGAAACCTCACACATGTGAGATATAATGACATTAAAATTTCTCCATAGATTTATCTATTTACAGAACCAACTATGTCAAAAACAATCTGAAAAGACCAAATTTGCACATGCATATCTTTTGTTGTGTTTCAATTCTAGACCTGAAATTTTGTGCATATCAACTAGGCACAAAGATAAACAAACCCATATGATAAAATTATCCTGAAATTTCCACATGTGTGAGATATTCCACCATCAAAATTCCTACTCAGCTTTTCTTAGCACATTGCAAAATTTGGCTAAGTATTAAAAAACACTATCAAAATGCTTGAGATCTTAACTTTGTACTTGTATATATTTTGTTACACTTCATTGGTAGACTTTAAAATTTTAAAATATAAATTAGGGACTAATGTGATCACAACCATATGACCAACTCCCCTTGACTCATCCACAATGTCATCAAACTACCTACTCAGATTTTCTACCACTAGACCCAAAATGTCTAGATGAAAAAAATGATGAACTAGATGAAATCCACTCATTCACACAAGAACTCAAAGCATATAAAAACTCTTAAAATTCCCCTTTCACATGTTCAAATCACCATAATCATACCTAAACCTCTTAATCCATGTCAAACCTGAAGATCAACCAAGCCTCCTTTAAGCACACTAAGACAAGCACATTGCATAGTTTTTAATTGTTGCTTAGGCTATCAAATCACTTCATACGCTCACTAAGACACCTCTATGACATCACCATGAAATCATTAACAAATATACAACAATATCCCCTTTTATCATTGATGTCAACACACATCATACAACTCACCTTCTCTCTCTTCAAGTACTACATAATAGAAGCTTTCTCCTCCTTTGACAATGACAAAGTGGGCACCAACTAATCTTGAGGAACTTGAAAGACCATAAAATAAGAGAGGACCACCTTAGAAAATATGATACAAACTCCCCCTTACCTTGATCCTACCTCTTATTTTATTGACAACAACCTCTTGCTTTATGCCAACACTCTCTTCAACCAAGCACTACAACTGATGAAGAAAGAACACACAAAACCATTGAAATCTAATAAAACTCACAAAGAAACATTTGAGGACTCCCCCTAAGATTTTTGAGCCATTGCACATTTTGAACATCTTCAAATCTCCACACACCATGAATAACAACCATATAAGCTTACTAGCCTTATATATCAAACCACCAACAAAAATTCATACCACACACCAAATAGGAAACATGCTTTAAAACAACCTAAGAACTCACCTTGAAATAATCATGCCTTATGTAGTCATATAAAATACAAAAAATGGTAACTTGAGCATGGATAATGACATCCAACCCATAGGTCCCTCTTGCTTTCTCTCATAACCCTCATAGGATTATTTTCACTAATTCCCAATCATCTGTAGCCTTTCAAACCTAATCCTAGTTGAGTTAGAACCCTCTTTCCATGGCCAATCCATCCCCCTAGGTCTTGTTTGCCTAGGATAATAGCACCCAACTAGGACAAGAGTGTCATTGCCCCTATTATCCACTTTTGGTGCTATTGTCCAAGCTCATTTATGGCCCTAATGATCAATTCCTTCTATTTTCCAATCCTTATCTTTGTTGGCCTAACATGAGCAAATTCAATCCATGACCAATATATCCCTATAAAATCCCATTCAAAGATCATTTGGAAAGGGTTGACAATTATCACTAAGTAAGCAAGAATACAAGAAAGACTACTCAAGGAATCTTCTTTATTGTCTGCATATAGCCATCCAATACTATTTCTAGCTTATTTAAATCTTTACACCAGTCCCTAGTCATCTCAAACACACCTAGTTTAGCATTTCCTTGCATTCTCATATCACAATTACACAAAACACTTTCAAAGGGAGAACTACATATGGCTTGATCCCTCTTCAGAGTATTTGTATGTAGGAAATGTACCCACACATGGGGTATGAAGCACACCCAATGCATCTTAAACACACTAACCCTCCATATTACTCAAATTTATTCAAAGCATAATGAAAGATAGGGTTTTAAGAAATAATATAATCTATAAAAATCTCTAAAAACTTTTAGTTTCCAAAACTTCAAATTCAAGGTCACATAAACATACCGAATAAAACCCAAAAAGCTCAAACTCTCAAGACAATAGCACCAAATAAGGACTATAATGCCAGTGCCACTCTTATCCACTTTTGGCACCCCTGTCTAATCAAAAAATGAAATTTAGATCTTACTTTGTGATAGTCTCCTAGTCCAGCATAGTCAATATCAACCTCTATCTCAGTTAGATCAACATAGTTTCAAGCTAAGTTTGATTTCTCTCTATTTACTTGTTATTTTTAGAAAGCTAAACAACAATTAGAATTAACAAATTGGTAGGTTAATTACGGCATAATTATTGATTGATTTTACTACTCAGACCCTTTAACTAAATTAGGAATAAAACCCTAATTATTCTCAAAATTGTTAAATCATTTGGTGGACTTGACTTACTTTGTTTGCATATAAAAACCCTAGAAACCCTAGGGTAATATTCTTACTAATTTTTATTATAAATTTTTGAATTTTTACTTGAATATTTAAATAATATAATCATTTAAAATTTTAAAATTTAGTAGTAAATTTTAAAATAATTTTATTTCAAGCCCTAATTGCCCATATTAGGTCCTAGTATTTTTCCAACAAATTTTTGAATTTTTAATAGCATATTAAAATTAAAAATCCATTCAAAATTCAATGGTAATTTCAAAAAAAAAAAATCTCAAAACCCTGGTTACATATACCAGGTCATATTCACTCAAACATTTTCCAATAATTATTTGAAATTTTAGTTTCATATTTAAAATAAAAAAATCCATTAAAATTTAAAAATTCAATAGTAATTTTAAAAAAAATATTTTTCTCAAAACCCTAGTTACACATACTAGGTCCTATTCACTCAAACATTTTCCAATAATTTTTCTAAAATTTTAGTTAAATATTTAAATCAAAAATCCAATTTCATTTTCAAAATTCTATAGTATTTTTACAAAACTATCATTATCAAAACCCTAGTTGCATGTATTGGCTCCTATTTGCTTCTTGAGGTATCACCCTACATGTTTGTGAACTTTGTATCCTTTTTGTACAATTTCCAGTTCACTGCTTTTATGATGTTGCATTTTCTATATTGAGTACTTGCATTTTCTAGCACTTTGCCTATTACAATTTTTTGCCAAAAATTTAAACATATTTTAAATTGTTTTCCTACCTTAACAACGGCCCAATACACCAGATTTGATGAAACTAATAAAAGGGAAATTCAAGAACACCTAACCAAACACCCTAACATGCAAAATGACATGCTCAAAATACTCCAAGAATAAAAACAAAGAGTAAACAATGGTCAATCTTCTCAAACCATAAAGTAGCCAGTTGTAAATGACACTATGGGGGTAAATATGTCTCAACAACCCTTATACTATCCCAACCTACCTCTATGACACCAATTATAGCTAGTACATATTTTTCTCCTAATGTGGTGGCCCTTGTACAAGAGATAAAATCTTTTCAATCGAAGGTGCTACATCTTGAGCAAAGTGCCTCTAGACCTACATAGGCTTTAGACTCTTTTGATCTATTACATACACCATTGGCACATCACATTTCTTCAACACCCTTGCCATAAGGTTTTGTTCAACCTAAGCTTACTCTTTATGATGGCAAGGGTTATCCAAAGACACATTTGAGATCCTTTCATGCATCATATTTGGACTATATACCAAATGACTGGCTACTTACCAAGCTCTTTCCATAAAGCCTAAAGGATTATGATTTGCAATGGTTTTATAGTCTACCTAATCAATCAGTTAGTGCATTCAATCCTTTAACTGACATGTTCCTATCTAATTTCAACATTAACATTGGCGACAAGGTTTCATACATCCAAGTTATACAATAAAAAAGGTCAAATGAGCTTCTCGTAGATTATGTTCTTTGATATAAGACTATCTTGGCTAAGATGACTAGCCCCATAGCCAATAAAGAGTTACAAGATCTCTTCAAATAGAGGTTTTTACCATCTTTACATGAATAAATCATGTTTAAAATATTATCTTCCTTCACTGAATTTTGTCACACACTAAAGGAAAGAGAAGTCAAGTTAATTTCAATGGGCAAACTCAAGTACACAAGTATCTTAGAAACAACCAACAAGAGTAACAACAAAGTCCCATATAAAGTCAAGGTGAATGACAAAAAGACTCAAAATCTATTGATAGTTAATAAGGTTTCAGAGCCCCTTCAGTATGTGGTTTTATCAAAACCTCCTTGATGTACATTGACCAATTTACCAGTTTCTCCAAGCAGAGTTTTATAGAAGTTATTAGATTGTAACATCATATCTCTTCCTCCTATTAGGGAAGTTCACCCAACAAAGCCTCTTCCATAGGGATATGATCAACATTCATTTTCAAGTTTCATAGGGCACCAAGCCATACAAAAAATAGATGCATCAATTTGAGACACAAGATACATGATTTAATAGATGGAAATCATATTAATCTTGGCACTTTCGTTAAACTTCCTCAAGAAAAGAAAACATAATATAAATCATTGAAAATCTTTTTAGATCCTTTTCCATAGCATTCCAAATAGGAGATAAGGGACACATCATGGGTTCACCATGCATATCATGCACATCCACCACCAGACACATGCAAGGCACCTCCAGTTGAGTCACATCCTTTAAGCAACATGATTGGTGTATATAATTTTAGATTTCCAGCTAAACCTTCCATTTCCTTCTTAGAATAGGAGATCATCAAGGATGATTTGAAATATCATCTACTCTTTATTAGAGATCACATTCATAATCATCATATTCATAGTTTTCTCATAGACAATGGATCTAGTGTGAACATGGGCATTATGACATTATTGTAGTATTTATGATATTCAATCAAGATATTACACTGATAGACATAGTTATCAGTGGATTTAGTGGGCATGTACAAAGTTCATTTGGTGAGATTTTACTTCCTCTATAAGTTGGTCCAACACATGTAGCCACACCATTCACTATAGTTACAAGTGCAGGAGTTTTTGATATGTTACTTGGTTGACCATAGTTTCAAAAACTTCATGTAGTACCTTTTATAGTTCATAAATGCATGAAATTCATTCATCATAATCAACTTATTATAGTTGGTGGAGTTCCATATGAGTTACCACTCCTGACTTCAAAGCCATCTTCTAAAGTAGAGTCACCAGTTTCAGTTTAGCTTCCAATTCCCATTTCTCCACTAGTTACAATTTCTCCACCAATTTTGGTTCTTCCTCTAATATATATTCAAACATAGTTATGGCATCCATCACTAGCATAGAATATTCATACACCTCTACAGCTTCATGATTCTAAACAACTTCTAGCTACAATGTTCACACCTAGAGCAATCTCATTGAGATCTCATGCATCTACATGTATATCACATGTTCAGAGAGTTTTTCCTACTACCAGATGGGTCCCTAAGATCCTTATAGTTGCATCCAATTTTTAGAGTTACAAGGGGACCCCATAGTTGGTTTCTACTTCAAAGACTTCAAAGCATTTTCAGCATATACAAATTTTAGAGCCACAGTCTTAGCATCTCCATCATGCTTCCTGATCACACATGATTCCTCTCCTTGAAATAGGACACCATGATAGGGAGTCTCTCATGAGACTCATTGGTTAGTATTATCCTTTTCTATCTTACATGTACATATTTTCTTATGATTGATTATACATAACTTATATCAAAAAGTACAAAAACATTCAAATAAATCAAAACCACAAATTTTTTTGATTGATGCATCATCCATGATTTACATTACTAATAATATGCTAGACTTAAATTTACTGGTTTATGCTTATTATTTGTTGATTTATCTACATTACCATGCTTCACTTGATCTTTCTTTGACTATGTGTAATGACATCCAACTCTTTGATTACTTCATTCTACCCATTGAAGGGGCATACTACTTCTACATTGAGGTATACATCAATATACATACCCATTGGGGTGCATCTTTTATATGATTACACCATCTAGGTTATGTCATTACTACACCACACAGTCTAGTTATCATGTTGATGTACATTATTAACTAACTTACACAGGTTACTCTTTCGATACTCACTGGCATTTAGCACTTATGTATTTATTTGCATATACCTAGTCTTATACTAACATGTCTTGCATATATTCACTTCTTTCTTTAATTAGTTAAATTCTTTTGTAATTATGGTTTATTACATGATTTCTTTTCTTGCTTAGAATTAGATTGATGTGATTGAATTTATCAGTTCATATTTGTCTCTTGTATGTGCTTTAGGACATTTACCAATGTCCTTTGCTTATATTCATGTGTATACCTTAGGACATTTGCCAATGTCCTTTGCCTATACTCCTCTATGTGATTATGGATTCTATGCAAATCTTTCTTATTTTAATTATATGTGTATCCATAATTGGAACATGCCTTGTATGCTTGAATTTTAGTTTGAGGACATGTGCCCATGTCCCTTATTTGCTTGGCCCCTTGGCCACTCTTTTACACTTCTTGGTTCTTGCCTTGTGTGCTTTTTACTTGATGGCTTTCAATTGTTTTCAATTCCATGATCAAAATCATGCATTATCTTTATTTTTGGATGTTGTGATAGATATCATGCTCTATCCCTCCATGAAAACTAATAACTAACAACTAACACTTCTAATTCTTGTTCAGTATATTACATATGAGTTTACATTATTATATGTATCTAGGCATACCCCTATTGATCTAACATTCTCTCAATACAAACCATGTTATATCTTGGGATATCTTGTCAATTATCATTGCTATATCATATATTTTGGAATATAACACACTTTTAGGGATCTTTTTTTTAAGGGTATTCATTACAGGGTCTCCATTCTTACCCTGAGAAGAGGGGGAAATAAATAAAGGTTTTGTCATAGAGATTAGAGCTTCTATAAAATAAAAAAATTAGTTTTAAAACACTCAAAACAAAAACTAGACATCAAACCAATTATAATAGACCAGGTAGATAGTCAATAATCCAAAACAATCATCAAATTTGGCCTAGCACAACAATTCTAAGACTAGACTATAACATTGATGGTGTTACTATCTATTTCTAACACTCCTATCTAAATAGTTAAAAAACCAAAATATCTAAAAGTAGGTAGAAAAGTAGGTTCATCTATAGATTTGCACAACCAAGATAGTTTAGTATCAATAGTTTTAGTACACATATTGTTCAAATAATCTAAATATAGGGGACATCATGTACGACATGATGGCTCTCACTTCTAGTTTTAGATACAGTAGTTAGTATAACTTCTAGATTAGAATCCATGTTTTAGACACTAGTGATTGGGGGTAATATGCATGACATATTTATTTTATTTCTTTCCATGTTTTGTATTACCTAGGAATTATTTATCGTTTCATGCCTTACTCCATCAATAAGTGGCTGGCATCATTTTGGTTTATATTTCATACAAGCCTAACTTTTGAGTTTCTAAGTTCCTGAGTGGCTTTTACATAAGTTAGATTCTTGGTTTTGGAGTGGCTTTCATATAAGCCTAATCTCCATCTTTTAGAGTGGCCAAGAGTGGCCTAATTTTTAGTATACATTCATATATCCATGCCAACATTTTTAGATCATAAGACATTTATGGGCTTCAAGAGCCATCTCATATGACATACATTTCATACTGATATCAGTTCATAGCTTCACTTCATGAGGCAATTATGGATCCAAAAGTCTATCTAGCCTTTGAATTCTTAAACCACCTATTTAGAGGGATTGGACACATAGTTCAAACATTGATAAACACATGCATGACCACCTAGTTTCACTTAGTAGAAAATTATGGATCCAAAGGGCCAGCCTTTGCATTCTTGAGCTACCTTTTGGGGAATTAAGCACTCATCTCCGTTCATGATATTACTCTTGGTATATTATCATCCAACATCACTCAAAATTAATTAGTATCAATCAACATCACAATATGTTTTGTATGGGTCTACATACCTGATGAGGTGTATTCATTTATTTTTCTTCCTCTCTCTTACCTATATTTGTATATTCTTATTCTAGATATAGTGTATCTAGTAAGAACTGATCTAATTTTTGTTTTATCTTACAAATTTACACTTCACAATGTGCTCTCTGTATGCACACCCACCATCACACAAGCTTCATGAGCTTCACCCTTGTAGGTAAGTTCAGGTATGCTTTCCTTTTTTCTTTTATCATAGTATTTCACTTTACTACATCACTAGAATAAAGGGGGGGGGGAATGTAGTCATATAAAATTCAAAAAATGGTATTGTGAGCATGGCTAATGACACCCAACCCATAGGTCCCTCTTTCTTTCTTTCATGACCTTCATAGTCTTATTTTCATTGAATCCCAGTTATCCATACCCTTTTGGACCTGATCTTAGCTGAGCTAGGACCCTCCTTTCATGACCAATCCATCTCCCCAGGTTCCATTTTCCCAAGATAATAGCACCCAACTAGGACAAGAGCATCAATGCCATTGTTTTCTACTTTTGACACTACTTTCCATGCCCATTTCTAGCCTTAATGGTCAATTCCTTCTAGTTTCCCATCCTTATCCTTATTATCCTAACATGAGAAAATTCAATATATGACCAATAGATCCCTATAAAATCCCATTCAAATATCATTTGGAAAGGGTTTATAATTATCACTAAGCAAGCAAGACTACTAAAGCGATCTTCTGTATTCACTGCATATAGCCATCCAATACTATTTCTAGATTATTTGAATCCTTACACCAATCCTTAGTCATCTCAATCATAACTAATTTAGCATTTCCTTGCATTCCCATATCACAATTGCACCAAGCACTTTCAAAGGGAAACTTACATATAGCTTGAGCCATCTTCATAGTATTGGTATGTAGGCAGTGTGCTTACACATAGGGTGTAAAGCATGTCCAGTGCATCTTACACACACTAACCCCCCTCTTGCTCAAATTTGGTCAAATAAAAATGAAAGATAGGGTTTTAATAAATAATCTACTCTATAGGGATCTCTACAAACTTTTAACTATTAAAACTTTAGAGACAAGGTCACATAAAACTACCAAACAAAACCCAAAAAGCTCAGACTCTCAGGATAATAACATCAAACAAGGACTACAGTGATGGTGCTACTCCTATCCACTTTTAGTGCTCCTATCCAATTAGAAAAAGAAGTTTAGATCTTAGTTTGTGACAGTCTCCTAATCCTACATAATCAATTTAACCTCTATCTTAGTTGGATCAACATAGTTTCAATCTAAGTATGATTTCTCTCTATTTACTTTCTATTTTTAGAAAGTCTAACAATAATCAGAATTAAAAAATCAATAGGTTAATTATGGCATAATTATTTAGTAATTTTACTACTCAAGCCCTTTAACTAAATTAGGAATAAATCCCTAATTATTCCCAAAATTGTTAAATCACCTTGTTCTTTTGGAAAAATTGAACAAAAATCACATCTTCAAGACTAGGCCTGTCTAGACTCCTTATAACCCTATCTGGAACTTATAGAGCCCACAAATTTTAATATACACAAATTTAGGACCTAAAAATTCATATTAAGATCACTCTCATATTAATCTTCAAGAAAAACAATTTGCATCACCTAGCTCATCATTTGCAATATACTTTCTTCACACACCAACTTGCCAATTAGGCTTCCATCTTGACAAAAACATGAATAACTTGAAAACCACAAACCTTTAAATCTATATGAAGCATGATTTGAAAACCCATTTATCCCATTCAACCTATCAATAAGCATCAGACCTCAACTCATAAGGTAGACCACTTTTCTAGCATATCCCAAAACCCTAGAATCTCAAAACAAATAGAGTCAACAAACCTCCTTTTGTTTAACATACACCTCTGAAATTTCTTATACACCTAGAGACAACTATTACACACTTCTATACCAATAATTAATATTCCACATATTTGGGAACCCACACATCTTATAACCCATTTTGGGACCTTCATACTCTTAAGCATAAACTAGGAAACTTGAGAGCAAACAAAAATCTCCAATTTGACTTCAACATACCTTCAGACCACAAAACCACCTCAAACATGCCAAAATAAGGTTAACAAACCTTTCTATGAAAAAATCATCTTAAAAAATCAAAAATCCTCTTTTTTCTTTGAAAAACTTTAATTTGACCTTGTAGACTAACCATATAAATCTATGACATCACTCTGACATCACCACAATATCTCTTCCTTTTGGACATACATGCTATAAATTAAAACAATCATCTCTAGCCTTATATATGACCATCTAAATAACACCACAACAAC
The DNA here is from genome assembly GCA_037957365.1 of Torreya grandis. Lineage (NCBI taxonomy): Eukaryota > Viridiplantae > Streptophyta > Pinopsida > Cupressales > Taxaceae > Torreya > Torreya grandis. Next base: position 286,483 of record JARHVA010005062.1, read on the forward strand.
ACTTACTTCTCCACTAAAATGAGTCTCTTAAGAAGCATAGATAGAGACATCCTCTGCACCACAAGGCTATTAAAAAAAGTGAATCCAAAAGTGGCCCACATCTCCTTTGTAACTATAGGAATCCTCTTGTAGATATAAGATTTATTGAATTTTTCTTCTTCTTCTTAGTTTGAAATATGATAAATAGTTCCTTTTATAAATCACTCTTCTTCTCTTGTAAGATTGGATTGACAATACATGGAGACAACATAGATTCATGATATACCTTTTCATTTGAATAATCCACCTTGAATGTAGTAACCTCATCACTAGACAATGCCAAATGATTTAATTTGAATACTACTTACTCAATAACATCAAGATGTTCACTTGGATCCATACTCATCTCGAAACTTGCCTCAACCAACACCTTGGTCTTCTCCTTGAGCTTGGTCTCTTCATTTTCAATATGACTAGACAATGAGACCCCTTGTCACTATTCAACTTCTATAGCATTCTTCACCATAGAAAATAGATTACTTGGATCTGAAAACTCATCATGACTCACACTTACCACCTTTGGCTTCCATGAGTTAAATTTCCTTCTTCCTTTCTCTCTAGGAACATGTTTGAACATATTCTAAATTGCAGGCCTCTGCTTGTATAATCTCATAATGTGACCTCTCTTTTGATAGTTAAAGCACATCATACCTTTTTTAAGAATCTAATTATATCTTACCAAATTTGGACAAAATCTTGCAATGTGTCCTAGTTCATAACAACTGTAGAACTCAATATTTCTTGGAGGAAACTCAACTTACCTTGCCTCAAATGGATAATGTTTTTCAAAGTGTCTCACATCATGAAATTTGAATCACTAAACCTTACTTACACCTTTTGATTGATTACCCCCATCATATTTCTAAGAAAATTCATTTCTAACAGGTCTCTTGCATTCTCTAGACCTATGAATAAATTGATTACATGTGTAATAGTAACCATTGAAACTTGCATACCTAATGGCATTTGGTTGTTTGATTTTATTTGTCTTCATTCTGCCAACACATTCATTCTTTGTCTAAAGATTTGTCTTCAAATTTAGATTATTCTTGCTCACATTAGTCTTTATCTTGTCTTGAGTTGCATTCTCTAGTTCTTCTTTGTATCCAAGACTAGTTTTATCACTTGCATGTTTTTAATCATTTAGAATATTATCTACATTACTTGATATCTTTTCAAATCTCATAAATTACTTCACCTTACTATATGTCTTCTCTAACTCATATCTTAATGACTCATTATCAATTACATAACTTGAATATTCATCTTCTTTAGCTTCTAGGATTGTATACAAGACTTCCAATCAAGAATTGAGATGCTTGAATATATCTTCACGCTCTTTGGTGTCTTCATTTATTCTAGCCTCATACATACTAAATTTTTCCTCATAGTCTTTGAGTTTATATTTCATCTTCTTACTGATCTTCTTCTCAATCTTCAATTCCTTAATAACATTTGTCTATACACTCTCATAGTCCACCTCATCTTAATTATCACCTTGAATCACTCCAAATAGACTCTTTCATGTGAACAAATACCTTCCTTAACCATGAATAAGACTTCATCTTCAGTAGGACTAACATCTTCATGATCATATTCTAAGTCAATGGCTTCACTCTCATCTAATGAGCTACAATCTTCTTTGGTGTATAGAATCTTCTTGTCCTTGAAGTAATTATTTTTGGAAAACCTTCTAAATCCCTTTTTGATTTTATTCAACTTGAATTATCTCTTTCCATCATCATGACCTTGATCATGCTCTTCATCATCATCCTTCTTATACTTATGAGGGAAATTATTAGTAAAATGTCCTATCACACCACAATTGAAGCATTTGAGGGGTATTTTAACTTTATACTTGCCTGAACATATTCTCAATTTCCTTGAAATCAAAGCAATTAGTTCATCCTCATCTATATTAGAAATGTCATCCTCTTTAGATTTCTTACCTTGGAACTTCTTCTTTGTCTTCATTTCAGTCTTGAAAGTTGATTCCTTCTTTGGTGGTATATCATCATTCTTCCTCATCTCATAGGTAGTAAGGGTGCCATGCAATTGATCCATCTTCAATTGAGTAAGATCATGAATTTATTCTTTAGCAAATACTTTCAGATCAAAATCTAGTGATAGAGACCTTAATAAATTTTTCAAAATGGTATCCTCTTCAAGTTTCTCTCCAATATCTTTGATGATGTTCACAATCTCATCAACTCTCTATAGAAAGGATTCCACAAAATCTTCTTCCTTCACATTGAGACTTTTAAATTGCCTTCTATGAGTCTACAACTTAACAATCTTGACCTCTGAATCTCCTTCATAAATTATCTACATTTTGTCCCATATATTTTTAGTATGTTTATAATGGATTACCTTGATGAAATTAGTCTCTTTAAGACCACAAGTGATGGCATTCACTTCCTTAGAATTTTTCTCAAACATGTTCTTATTTGTAGTAGTAGATGGAGTAGTAGGAACAACATAACCATCCATAATAGATTGGCATACATCAAACCCTAGGGGCATAATGTATGTCCTCATCCTTACACTCCAAAAATCATAATTGGATCCATTGAACATCAATTCTTTCTTATTATATAAACTTCCTTGATGACTACCCATATTTTACCTTGGATCACTTTCAAGTTACCAAGCCTTTACCAAAGGACCTGCTCTAATACCAATTGTTTGAGGTACAATCACTGAGAGGAGGGGTATATTAGTGAGCCCAGATATTTCAATCTCAATTCCAATCCTTTCAAACTATTTAAATAATCAACATATATCAACTTGATCAAGAAACATTTACAAAATACCTCATTCATTCAATGCATATAAAAGATCAAACACAAAACACATAGTTCCTATGGGAAACCCTCATGTGGAATAAAACCCACTCTCAAGTCTATGACACATGAACTACTTGTCTTATAATAAATTACAAACAAGATAATTTTCAACTCATTTAGACCAAAAAATCTCAATCATATCCTCATGACTAAAGGCCTTTAGTAAAACCCCTGTTTCACAAGGATCAACTACCTCTAAAGAAGACCAAGTCCTTTAGACCCTCCTTTAAAGTGAACACATCCAACTTATAAATTATGTATTAAAAACATGATGATGTATCTCTACTTATCTAATCCCTCTATAAAATTCCTCTCTGTCTCATAAAAACCTCTCACATAGGCATACCATATTCTCTCTCCTTCTTCACTAAAATAGTCCTCATATGCACACTTATAAATATTCACATATCCTCAAACTACAAGATCATTATTTTGACATAAAAATATGACCTATAGGTCATAAACATAATCAATAATCTGATTTTTTAATTAACCCATCCATTGGTCACATCTACTTCTCCTTCACTCCACAACTCTCACATGCACACCTTATACAAGATTTTTATTCTCTCTCTGAAGTCTAGAAATAATTAACTTTGATTTCAATATATATATATATATATATATATATATAATCAAGATCATAATATTTATTATCATCCACAACACATGCCTTCACCCTTAAGCCATCTAAAATGGGTCACACCTAAACATAACATACTTTCAAATAGGCCTAAATCACTTTTAGGTCCTATGGATACCCATTTGACTCTTGGACACTTGTTCAAGAAAAATAAAACATAGGAAAACTTTATAAATTAATAGACACATTTCACATGATCTATAGGCCCTCCTTAAGTACAAAAATCATCACAATACTCTTCTTCTTAATCCCAATTTACTCAAACAACATTTTGTGCATACTGTCACTATGAATGAACACACAATCATCTTCTAAACCATTTTTCATATTGCATAAGATTGGTAAAACCTTAAAAGTGCATACATATGATCCTTATGGATTATAAGACATTATATAATACATAATTCATCATTAAACATCAAAATAACATCAGAATGAGCTCAAAACCCCTTCTTAGGTTACTTGTAGAACACAGTCAAATTTGGAGCTCAATATATCTATCCGTGTATATATTAAAACCTTTAAATTTAAATTTATATATTTTACTTGGAGTCATATAAAAATTTGATTTTACACCATGGCCAAATTTTTCATACATTGAAAGTTATGGCTAAAAAAACTAAACACTAGTTTTTCTTTGTTAAATTCAAAAATTCAAATGTAAACAGTCAAAATTAAACCTTGAACACCATGCTATCATCTCAAGTCCTTGATTCTAATATTAAAGATGAACCATATATATTATTATACAAATTTCAACATTTAACACATATTTCACCAATACAAAATGTTAAACCTTGAACATGTTGACCTCATCTCATGCACTCTTGCAATATTGACTCAATGTGCACCATTGATCTTTATGGACTAGTTAGGTCTTTATATTATAATTTTCACCATTAAATATTTATCATATCCATAGTAATCATGACACTTATAACCCTCTCATTACTTCTAAGCACTTATACTATTAAACATAATCCACTTCTTACCATCTTGCTCAAAATGCACTATTAGATCAAAACTGTATGATCGGATGCACACCATTGGATCTTAATTTAGTCCTAGTCTTTGAATAATTTAACCAATGAACACTTTGAGATATTTGAATTAATATGAACCATATACATATATGTATGAACTCTTTTGCACCATTGGATCTCTATCCGGACCTGATATTTAACATTATGCAAAAATGGCTAAGTATGGGGAGAATTACTTATCTACCTAGAAGGCCAGCTTTGCACCTCCATATCTTTTACTTTGCTCAAGTGAATGTTCTAAAATTTATACCATATTATCTCCTCACATATGATAATACAACCATGTGTCAATATTTTCCTAGAAACCTCACACATGTGAGATACAATGACATTAATATGCATCCTTAGATTTATCTGTTTATAGAACCAACTATGTCAAAAACTATCTAGAAAGACAAATTTTTCACATGCATAGCTTTTGTCATGGTTCAATACTGGACCTAAACTTTTGTACATATCAACTAGGAAAAAATATGAAAAAACCCTTATAATCAACTTATCTTGAAATTTCCACACATGCTAGATATGCCACCATCAAAATGCTTACTCATCTTTTCTTACCACATTGTAAAATTTGGCTATGGGAAAACACTATCAAAATGCCTAAGAGCCTAACTTTTCACTTTCATATCTTTTGTCATGCTTCATCTCTATACTTAATATTTTTTACATAGAAACTAGGTAATAATTTGATCACAACCATATGACCAACTCCCCCTACTTCATCCACACATGGTAATTATGATGTCATCAAATTGCCTACTTAGATTTTCTACCACTAGACCCAAAATGTTTAGATGAAAAAAATGATCAACCAGATGAAATTAAATCATGAACATAAGCACTCAAAGCATATAAAACCTCTTATAGGACCCCTTTCACATGTTCAAATCACTAATCATCCCTAAACATCTCTAGCCATGTCAAAACTAAATATCAACCAAGCCTCCTTTAAGCACAATAAGACAATCACATTACACACATTGTCATCATTACTTAGGCTATCAAAGTACTTCATCCACTCACCAAGACACTTCCATGACATCACCATGACATCATTGACAACTCTCTAATAGGTATTACTTAATAACCAACATCTTGACCTAGAAAGGATGGTTTGGACATGAAAGGGATCCTTAAAGGAGAACATAAAATAAAAAAAAAACCTTAATAAAGCTATGAACATGAGTAACTTGAAACCCCAAAGGTTCCTAGTGGTGTCAAATCTAGGCATTGAGTGGTTCCTCTGAGGTTATACAACCAACATGGTAATATTTTTTTATCTAACCATCTACATAAATTATCAAAAATATTATTGTAAAGGAACCTCAGAATGAGGATAATTGTTATAATATGTACCTCATCGTAAACTTTTGGGGTAAATTTATAAGCTAGTTTTGGTACCCTCCTTTTAAATGTCTAAAATAATTGTTGTCACATATTGGTTAAAGGCCATTAAAAAATACACTCAGAGGGTGGAAAATAAATCACAATAAATGTGAGCTTGGTCTTGGAATTCTTGTGAAGGTGGTATAACAATAAGATGAAATAGGATACCACAAGGAAATACTAACATACAAACCCTAATAGAGTAATTTTTTAAAGTAGTTCCCAAAGCTAGTAATTATTTTTTTCTTCTTTGAAAAAGAGATGTTCTTCTATATTTTATTACATAAAACATTCAAATTTAATTTTCATCATAATCATTAATTGACTAGCCAAAACTTGTTTAAGCTATAATTAATATTTACACTTAGGTATGCAAGTAATCACACACACACACACAACCCCATGCATGATATAAGTGTTAAAAACCTTCTATATACCCATAAATATTATTGAAAATAATATTAGTTTATTTGTAAAACTATTGGCATTAACAATATGCCCTATTAATATAATTATTAAAACTTATTATATTATATCGCATAAATTTTCTCCTAAAATTATATAAAATATGATTAAAAAATCTAAATAATTCCAATCCCAAAAATGGGATTCAACATCCTTCCCCTTTTGGAAAAAAACATCACCCTAATGAAATAAAAGAACAAACCTCCAAGATACTTTTTGCAACAAAACTAATCCTCCATTTTCTTAAGAGGGTGAATTTTTTTTCATGCTTACAAGGATGGAAACTTAATAGTCGAAGTCTTGTGTTTCCTCTTCTCCTTTGAGGTAAATTATCATATAAATCAATCGTAAATAGTTTTACTAGCATGTAATCCTTCTTATAGTTAGGTACACCAAATTGAGTGTGCATTGAAATTGTTGTAATCTATAGATGAAAAATTGTTAACTTTAAATATATACACATTCATTTGCATATAATCACACATGGGGTTATGAGGGACTACCCATCCACTCACATTTTTTTAATCCGTAAAATAATTTTTTACTACCCATCTACCTAGGATATGAGACTTAGTCAAGTATATAATGTGCATAAAGAACTCTAGTGGTTCACTTCATAGTTTTCTATTTCCCCCTCCTACAATACATTTCCAAAAAAAATTAAAAATATTTATATGCCTTTTTATGAATATCTTAGCAATTATTTCCATAATACCACCACCATTAAGCACTAGTTTCTCCCGTAAGAAGGTATTTTATCTAAATTATATCAATAGAGCTTGCATCATGATCATACACTCACCTTTAAAGAGGTAATTCTATCCCTATTATGAGGGTTAACATATGTGGAGTCTTTGAAAATAAATAAAAACTATGTGAAAACATTCCATCAATCTCAACTTATGTTTATATGAATAACTATTAAAGTAGAAAAAAACCATGTTATCACTATTTGTATGCACTCATAAGAGAAAATACAAAACATAGACAACACCAAATCAATGGGAACATATTGTTTTCACATCCTTATGTTTTTTCCAAAGACTTAATGAGTCATAAAAATTCAACTACTCATGTCTTATGTATGATCAAGTCACATTACAGATCCATATATCTATGTATGCTTAAAAAATACTAAATTTGAGTTTTCATGAAACATAGGTACTTACCTACCATTAATTTAAAATTCCAATATTTTTCATTGAATAAAAACTCCTTCAAAATGTAAAAAAAAATATACCTTATAATTTCATTTGGTAACTCATACTATTTAAGTTTCCTTGTTAACCTTAGATCAATACTTGTTGTGGAATCTATTTGAGATAATGATTCCCAACCTAGGATCTACTATGCCAAAATAACCTCTAGTTCTATAAATTTATGTTTTGACCTAATTTTTTTATCCTAATCAATTTCAATTGTAATTTTTTAACTCCATCATGGTTTTACTCTTAGACCTAAATTTAAATAAAGAGTCTCAACAAATCAACTAGTAGTTTGATTAGCTCCTAGTGTTGTAAACCTAGGCTATAATACCAAAACATAATAACTCCCTTGTTATACAATGGGAAAAATAGTTGGAATTTTTTATTATTATTATTATTATTATTATTATTATTATTATTATTATTATTATTATTATTATTATTATTATTATTATTATTATTATTATTATTATTATTATTATTATTATTACCATCTTTGTTCATTTTGACATGAGAGGAATTTTATTTACAACTAGATTTATAACCTAAATGAATTAATATCTCATTTCATTTGCACTACATAACTTACATCTGATTACTGTATCATAACTAAGAAAATTAATACAATATTTTAATTATCCTTCATGTATAAAAATATGAAAAAATTAAACAAAATCTATATGTGTCATCTTATTTATATATCCAAAACTAAAGAAAAAAACATAGCCTTAAGAGACATTTTAAATACAATGGAAACTACGTACTACAAAATAAATACACAAATTATAAAAAGGTAATAATATGAATTAAAAAAACCAAAGGTAAACCTAAAAATCTTACTAATATTGAAATGTCATTTTATTATTCTTTCAAATTAGTTACACACTTTCTTCATGATTTTACCTAATCATTTCTCCTTGGTTCTCCCTCTTCCACTTCACTTAATAGCTTGTCATTATGTCATTTTCTCATAACTAGAAAAAAATCCAATCAAGTGTTACTATTCCATCACTTTAGGTTTATTTTTAGGTAAATGGATACTAACTTTATTCACTAACTTGTGCTTACAATAGAGAACATGAGCTCAACACATATTACCTAAGATTGAATTTCATTGTGTTGATGGCTTGGATTAATATAGAGTCTAGGAAAATTCCAAGTAGGAAAAATCCTTTCACATATATTCATGAAGGTTTATACATCCCTAGTCCTCATGTGATATTTTCTAATTGAAAACTAAGACTAGTTACCCTATTTGACAACATAGTACAATCCACATACTAGTTGAGAAACTTAAATGGTTATGTTTTATACTCTCTCAATTCCCAATATTAATATAATGTATCATGAAATTATTTAACAAATTGCATCAATTTTCAATGGGCACAATATCATTTGATTCTTTTTTCAACCAATAAAACCATGCATTCTAACTATCTATTAAATTTATATGAATATGCCTTGAATTCTCTATTAATGACACCATTTAAACATTTTAACTAATATAAAATAAGATACAATATAAAAATTTAAAAATCCATCAAGTGTATATCAATATATATTAGATCATACCATCAAATATGTACTAAAATAATTTAACTAAATATCAAATACCTATAATTCAACATTGAACTATTACAAAATTTAATATGTAAAGCCCAACAGTAATATGCAACCTTGTGAGGATTAAAAGTGGCATGCAAGTAATATGCCCCAATATAGAAATGTTATGGGGATTGAAGTAATGCTATAATGTATTATACATATGTGAAACATATAGATAATAATAATTTCAAAGAAAAATTCAAGGGTATGATGCACAAAATGGCAAATTAAGTTGGGAACAAATAACATGCCCCAATGTAACAATGTGCCCCTAGGTGGGCCAAATATAGGAATTATTACACACAAAATTAGTAGTATGCCCTAATAGATGTATTTTAAGGACCATGTAAATTTAGTAACTAAGAATAATAATATTAAAATAGTATCATGCATGATAAGTATCATGACACAAAACATAAAATATCACATAGTATAGGAAAGAAATCACACATAATTATGTAGCCACAAATAAAAACATGAAAAGATGTATGACTCACAAAAAATGACAAGATGAGATAAAATGATGAATTTAAAATCCTTTATGGATAGTACTAGCCAAGACATCAACATGAAATATACACAATCATATACAACCAAAAGCACCTACATATGGGTAATTGAGTAGTCATAAACATGCAAGAGAATATAATGTAACCATGTCATAGTCATATGTAAATACATAGTGTATATCATCATGTAACATGAAATATGTAATAAAAATATATGTCTAAATATTGTACATATATCTATATGATGAATGGCAAGTGATAATAATAATACCATAAGCCTATTATATAAATACTCTCATAGTATAAGGCATACAACCAATGTTGCAATACCTCTGTGATGGGTATTAAATGTATCCACCTAACATTTGAAATCAAGTGTCATTCAATTAAGCATTTAAGACTTTTGTGATGTCATTTGGGTAATCATGTGAAAATTTGAAGGTTATTTTAAGGTATAATGAAAATCCTATCAGGTGGGCCTCATTATTATCATCAAAATTTGGTGCATCATTAATATTATATTTTAAAGGACCTTAGTCCCCAAGAAGGGTGACTTCAAATCATTTTTGTTAATCAATACATGGTTTTAATCAATGTGACACATTCAATAATGATGCTCCTCATCATTTCTTATTTAGGTGAATTAATTTGAATCATAGATTCACATACTCATTAATTTCCTAATTATCTATTTCAAAGCACATCCATAATCAAAGCTGGTATTGGTGAGTTTACAAATTGGTATCAAGCAAAGGTCGATCAAAGAACACAATGCTACTATGGGGTGAGATAGAGACCACATAGAGCTTATATCATAAAGAGGTGAGGGATGACCCTTATATATGTCATATTCTAAGGAATGTCAAGATATAAAATTATATGAAAAGGATTATGGGGTTCAACCACATCATTTCCAAGGAATTCACTCTCAGCTAGATTGAAATGAAAGTAAGAATTAGGGGGATGATCATTAGCATATCTAAGGAAAAAATTAGGGAGGTCACAAGTATATCCTATGAGGGGATGCAATCATTTAAATACAATCATAGGAAGGGGGAGTTGGTGAAGGTATTTTTCAATACAAATGACCATCCTTAGAAGATGAAAAAGGGCTATTTACAGATGAACCTTCCATTCCCATGGCCAGTCATATGCCTATAAATAATCAAATAATTTTCTATAGAAGGAAAGTATAGGATCCTCTACTTGTATCACTTCATGTTTCCCAATCAATTCAATGGAAATTGTAAGGTCATATTTCCTTATTACCTCCTCAAGTCCCTTAAAAACTTTGTAATAGCCTATCAATTGAATACATTAGGGGATGTTATGCACTAGGCATTATTATACCTCATTTTCAAAATAAAGCATCCTTTATTGGATATGAAAATTTAATATCCCAAGAATGAGGAACACAGTATGCCTTTAGAGGAGAGGTACGTGAGCTTGGAGGAAGTGTCTGGGGAGAAAAAATGTAACAACTAAATAGATTATTAAGAAATTTGTAAAGAATAAAGGTAAGGAAATTGAGTTGGAAGGTAAGAAAAAGAAGGTTAAGCTTGGAAAGGTAGAGATGAATATTTCCCTCCTACAAAAATTCTCAAGGAATTATCCTACTAAGGTTGAGGATAAAGGAGAAGGAAAAAAAGGTGGATCAATCCAAAGGTGTTGTACATAATGCAGAAATCATGAATCTTTCCATGTTTGAGAGCATCAAAATAAAGGAATGGGAGGCTAATATTGATATCCTAGAGTTTAAAATGTCTCAACAAATGGATATATAAAGGTAGTTAAAAGAGGAAAATAAAGGAATGAGAAAGAAATTAGTCAATTCCCATACTTATAGAATTAGTAAACATGGAGGTGAGGTTTAGAAAAAACTCATCAGCATGTTAAATCCAAATTTGGAAGAAAAACTTAAGATAAAGCATGATAATTTAAAGATTAAAAATATTTGAGCAAATTGGCAAAGGTCAAACTCAAGAATTGGAAGATAAGTAAGAAATGAAAATCATCCATGCAAAAAAAGAGAGACATGGATGACAAATGGAGGGGCCATGTAAACATACCCAAGGGAGTCTAAATAAAGATGATACCATGAATAAAAAAGATGATATTCGGCATGTGGCTCTAGTAGACTATTTTACTTTTGAGTAATCTTTCAATTATATTTTTTGGGTGGCATTTGTTCTATTTTATTTTTATTTTGGTTTAGGTGTTCTTGTTAACTTTTGGTGGAAGCTTGGTGGCTTCTAGGGGGAGTTTTATTTCTAACTTTTTTTGGGTTGTTACTTTTTTATCTATTTCTTGTCATGGTTATGTGACCTTTCCAAACCTTTTTTTACTCTATATAATAAAAAAATAGTGTTATATTTGAATGTTTATTTTCCATGATATTTGGAAGTAGTAGAGGGATAACTGTAACATGTATGCTTGAGCATACTTATCTCTAGAATTCTAATCTCATAGTTATGAATCATATAGAAAATTTTATCTAATTATTAGTAAGTGTTGAATATAACATTTATTTTCAGTGGTTGTAATATGTTATTGGATAAAATAATTTATATCTCAATATCATGGATTTGATGAGACATATTTGTAAGCATATAATTTAATCTATTCACACAATTAGACACATTATATTTATGTCCTTGTTTGAGTTTAGTAATTTGAGAAAACATGACCTTTTATCATATTTTTATAGAAACATGAGCTAAGAATATGTTATCCAAATCATAAGGTGATGCATGGAATCTATATGTAAGGCATATAAAAAATTGAAAGCATAGTCCTTGAGACTTAAAAGATTTTTTTTGGAAATTAATAGATCATCATGAGCAAAATTAAAGTATGAAGAAAAATAGGATCAATTGTAATGTGAAGGGTCACCCTTTCCATTATAAAATTCAAATTTATGAACTGAAAATATTGGAAGAAAGAAAGAAAGAAAGAAAGAAAGAAAGAAAGGAGGACCTCATAAGAAAATAGGTTGTGTAATATGTTGTGAGATGTAATAATATGGATATATTTTTTAGATCCTTTGGATAGTTGTGTGATTTTAAATTACAAAAATTAAAATATATTATTAATTCAATGGATCTTAATATGTTGTATCAATATGGGAGTCATCATAAGTCTAACATTTTTAAGGATAGAAGAATTATTAATAGCTTAGATATGACCAATACCAATAGATATAACAAGATAATAAAGTCGTTATGGTACACAAGTCATTGAATTATGATTATAAATCACTAAATAAGTGTTAGGTCATGTCAGAATAATAGGAGTCACTTACGTAGGAATGACACGAGGTGTAAACACACAAATATTAGGAGCACTAGGAACACTAGCTTCACCATTCAATATAGAAATAAAGTCTCTAATTATGTAATCTTGAATTGGATCTAGAATATGTTGTTTATTGTACCACATTTTGTAAAAATCATATTACTAACTATACTAGAACAAAATTGGGATGTCATAGAATATGCAGAGGATAAAATAAACATATCTTTGATTGTACATATTTTTTTCCTCCTATTTTATACCTGAATGCCAATTATGTACCCTACTCAATTTCTAAATTTTCATTTTTTAGGTAGGTGTGTAGGTAGATGACATATAGTTTTTTGTGTGTAGACATCCAATTCTTACCACTATTGTGCTAAAATTCTAAATCTTACTCGAAGTTCTATAACAATGCACAATTTGGGCCAAAATCACTAACACACACTATATGATTTGAGCTTGTCATGCAAAAGTGATAATTTAGGCTAATGAATCCATAAATGGGGTAATGCATTTTATGTGATTATTATATTTTCTCAAATCCACTTGATTCAAATTGTGACCATGAAAAATGATCCTCTAGACCATTGAATTCTTCTAATTCAAAAGCACATGACATATGCATGTGTTATTTCACATCCACAATGCTCTAATTGGGGTATTGGTCTATACATAATTGACACCTTCTTCTAATTGTACTCCAATCAAATTATGGCTAAGTAAATTGACATTTTGACTAGTTTGATTATATGAGCAATAAAATTTCCAAATAATTTCATAAAATTTATTAATCCCAATTAAATAAATTAAATCAAATCAAAGGATTATGTGTAAAATCCATGGAAGTTATTTAAAATTTATTAATTATAAATTCATTTCTAATATCTACATCATCTGGTGACATCATCAATGGGGTGGGTTCCATAGGCCATAAATGGAACACATATCTAGTTTAAGCCTTCCCATGCCTCATTATTCCAAATATTAATGGGGATATTTATGGATTGAGCCTCCAAAATTAAATTTATTCATAGACACACATCTTGATCTCAAGATGGATGGTCATGGTTGATTCTGATCATTTATAAAAACCTATAAATACAAGGATCCTCTTTCATTCCTTAAAGCTATTTTTATGTAATGTTATTATGCATAATTTACAATAGAATAGCTTTAAATATTATCATATATTGATCAAATTCATGATCCTTATTCATTGGTGTACTGAGAGATGATGGAGGAGCAAACCATTATCATTGACAAAGATTTGGAGCATAAAATTAGGGAAAAATCATGCTTTTGATCCACTCTTGGAGGAGGGATGCCCTTGGGAAGGTCTAATGGTTGTATTCCTTCTTTAAATATCACTTTGAATTTATTTTTAAAAACCCATTAGGGAGTTGGATTAGTATGTTATGTCCCTTATGCTTATTTTGAGTTTTAACTACTAATACATGGACTAACTTGCTTTGGATTCCTACTCTACATTTTCATCATGGATCATTACCTTCCACCTTCTTCTTAACAACTCTTTCATTATTTAAAAATATGTTGTTTCAATTGAACATATCTCCTTACATTCTAAAATAAGGGCAAAATGTAGACATCCAATTCCTACCATTATTGTGTTAAAATTGTCAATCTTACTCAAAATTATATGATAATGCACAATCTAGGCCAAAATCACTAAAACACACTAAATGGTTTGAGATTATCATGTATAAGTGTTGATTTAGGCTAATGTATCCCTGAATGGGTAAATGCATTTTATATGATTATTATCTTTTCTCAAATCACTTCAAGTCAAATTATGACCATGCAAAATGACACTCTAGACCATTGAATTCTTCTAATTTAGAAGCACATGACACATGAATATGTTATTTCACATCCACAATGTTGTAATTGGGGTATTGGTCCATACACAACTAACACCTTCTTATAATTATACTCCAGACAAATTATGACTCATTAAATTGACATTTAGACCAATTTGATTAAATGAACATCTAAATTTCCAAAGAATTACAAAAAAATAATTAATCCCACTTAAGCAAAATAAACCAAATCAAGGGATTCAGGATAAAATCTATGGAAGTTATTGAAAATCTATTAATTATAAATTCATTTCTAATATTTGTATCATCTGGTAACATCATCAATGGGGTGTCATCTAAAATCCATAAATGGAACAAATATATGGTTTAATCCCTCACATGCCTCATTAATGCCCCATCCTTCCAAATATTAATGGTGATATTTTCGGATTGAGCCTCTAAAATTAAATTGATTCATGGCCACACATCTTGATCTCAAGATGGATGGTCATGGTTAATTATATTCATTTCCAAAAATCTATAAATACAAGGGTCCTCACTCATTACTTTAAGCTATTTTTGTGTTATATTATTATGTATAATTTTCAATAGAATAGCTTAAACTATTGGTACACATTCATCAAATTCATGAGCCTAATTTATTGGTGCATTGAGAAATGATGGAGGATTAATCCACTCATCATTGACAAAGACTTGGAGCACCAAATCAAGGGAAAATCACGTTTTTGAGTTGCTCTTAGAGGAGGGACACTCTTGGTAAGGTTTGATGGTTGTATTCCTTATTTCAATAGTTCTTTGAATTCATTTTCAAAACCCCATGAGGGAGTTATCTCAATATTTTATGTCTTTTATTGTTATTTTGAGTTTTCAATACTAATACATTGACTAACTTGTTTTGGATTCCTACTCTATAGTATGATCTCTTTGTAGAATTAATAGGTATAATGTATTGAATTATCTCTCTATATCTTATTTACCTCACCCTCAAATGATGCAATAAAAAAGTGTGTGCAAGTTAATTGACGTAAAATACTCCTTGAGGATTTGCAACTACATGCCCCATATGCTTGGATTTTTATTCAATGTAGTTCTCCCGTGTATGTGTGTCTAATCCTAACCCAATTGATAATAAAAGATTCAACTCTTCTCCTAGACAATCAAATGAAACTATATTTTCCCCACTAATCATTATTTAGGCATAAGGTAATTATAGAAAAAGACTTATAAATTATTTAGACAAAATGTGCAAGATCCTTCACAACCATAGTAATGGATATAATAAATGCACAACTTGATAAGTTAAGGATTAGTTACACTTAGCTTGTACTTGGTTACTTGTTAAGAAATGAAGAGGATTTCCTTGTATATAGAGTTGTCTAGGACATGATGTACAGAGGATGACCATATAAAAATGACATAAGAGAAACTCAAGGCACATAAAATAAGTCCAAGGTAATAAGGACCCATAAAATCAAAAGGGACATTATTGATAGGTCACCAATTATATATAAGAAAAAATGATAGATAGTTGATTCTATACCAATATAAAAAGAGGCTTAAATGGATACAAGATTACTAGAGAATGGATGTATATGATATGGAAGCTAAAAATAAATAGTTGTGACATGAATATGATGATATTATGGTGAATTAAGATTGAAAATACTCTGATGTGGGAAAAAATATGTCAAAAATACTTAGATGTATACAAGTGGACTAAGTGTGTTAAAGCATGGAAAAGACACTATAAAAAGGGTGATATACCAAAATTAGGTGCCTACACTATGATCATATTCAATAATAAATTATCAACCCATTTTAAAATTAAAAACTAATGCTAATAAAAATTAGCATGACAATAAAATACTTCTTTTAATTCAAACTACATAGGTAAAAACACAAAATGCATGATATGTCACTCTTATATTTTGAGAGCAAAGCTTCATATTAAACCCCATCATAAATCGTCTCTCAAGCTTATAACTTTTCATTGTTGACCACCCAAATTAGCTAAAACAATGAAAAGGTACATCCCTTTTAAGAGTGTTATCTATGTTAAAAACCTCCCTTTCGCAACCTCCTTTATTTATTTCATTCTTTGTTGACCATATTATGAGATAGTTTCCTTTTGGAAGGAGGCATTCTTGTTTTATAGGAAGGTATGAATTCAAACCCCCCTTTCTCTCCCACGCTCCTTTTCAGTGCAAGCATGGTCTCCAACATCTCTTTTTACTTCCTTTCATAAAAATAAGAAGAATGCATTATTCAAAGAAATCCCCTATATTAAAAACATAAATTATAAATACACACACACACACACACAGACACACACACACACACACACACACACACACACACACACACACACACACACACACACACACACACACACACACACACACACACACACACACATTTAACTAGAGGGAACATATCTAAAATATATATTATACATTTTTAACTAGAGGGAATCAAGGTCATTCAACTTGGTACAAAAAGTTAACTACTTTAACATAGGGAGATCTTGCTTAAAACATCTGATTGGTGTGAAGTAGTTTCCCCAATTATAAATAAAATTGATTAATTGACATTATTTTATAAGATATGTGATGGTTGGTTGCAAGGAAGACATATAATTGACAGTTGAGCCCACCTATCATGTGTATTTTTATGACAATTATCCATTCAATAATGCCCTTCAAATGCTAATATAATTAATAGTAAAATAAATAAACATTACATTTTATAAGTATGTATGTATTAACAATTAAATCACTTACCAAAAACCACTAGTATAATAGGAATAATATCTAAAATATATATCATATGTTTCTCCCATAAAATTATAGCTAGAATTAAAAAGAGGAGAAAAGTTTGAAGCGTGAGCTAGTTAATGTTGATGCTGCTGACACAAAAGACTAAAGATTGGTAAACAAAGAAAAAAATTAACCTTGAACACTAAAGGTTCAAAGTATTTTGTTAAATATTTGTATGGGACCTCTATGGAGGGGGATACTTTGATTTTTCTATTAGCTCTAATATCCCTATAGGCCCTTAGCCTAATAGATAATAGTATGATTGAAGTAAGTTCACCAAATGAAAGGTTGTGATCCTTGGATTTAAGTCTAAAGAACAAGATCTTGGAATTTAATACATTGAGGAAAGAGCTTAAATACATCTATTGGGTCCTTTTTACTAAAGTTGGTTCGATTGCTAAGGAGGTCCTTATTTCTAAAATTGACACTCTATAGAGTAAATGACTAAAGGATCCTCAAGATTCTCAAGTTTTGGGCTCCTTTGGGCATTGAACTAAAATTGTTGATCCTCATTGGTCAACACAAAAAATCACCTCTCCTCCTACTATTATAAGGCTGAAGTTAGTTGGTAAAGAAGGACCTAGTTCTAGCACCTGGGGGAAAGCCTCGAAGAGCCCCCATTAGGGCCTTCTGTGTGGACCCTTTAGGTTCCTAACTTTTGACTAATTTTTTTGGTTTCAATTGGCATATTTTTTTAGTCTTTGTATGTTTTCCTTCTTTTTTTTTTGGCAGTTACTTAGTGTTTGGGTTATCTATGCCCTTATTTTTTTGATGTACTCTCTTAGAGACTAGAGCCTCCTACTATGCTCCAAGATAGATTCCACTCCAGATCAGGATGGGTTTAATCTAATCTAAACATTATAGCTAAAATTGATTAATTGACATTATTTTATAGATGTGATGGTGGGTTGAAATCAAGGCATATATTTGATAATCGACCCTACCTATCATGAATATTTTTAATGATATTCATCCATTCAACATTGCCCTTAAAATGCTAATATAATTTATTATAAAAGGATAATTCATATATATATATATATATATATATATATATATATATATATATATATATATATATATATATATATATATATATATATAATTTTTGACAATCTACCTAAAATTTTACCTTGTATCTAATTAGAGATAATTTTAAGAATGGA
Organism: Torreya grandis; assembly: GCA_037957365.1. Lineage (NCBI taxonomy): Eukaryota > Viridiplantae > Streptophyta > Pinopsida > Cupressales > Taxaceae > Torreya > Torreya grandis. The sequence continues at coordinate 305,341 of JARHVA010005062.1, forward strand.
CCCCTAAAATTTTCTATAATACCCTAGTGAATTTTAAAGAACATACATAATTTCATTGGCTAATATTTAGTAAAATCACCATGTATGTTTAAATTTATGAATTCCATTAGCTCTTTAAAAAATTCTAATACTTATTTGGTGAATTAAATGTAATATTCAAATCAAGATGTAATTTATTAGTAACAAGTCAATGAATTAATTTTTTATTTATCAAGTCAATTAACACAACCACACATGAAATTTTCAATTAACATGTGTTCAACCCGATCAGTTCACCTTTATCAAAGTCCTTCCAAAATTAGATTTCTAAAACATGAAATATAGATTTGTCAAAGAAGTGGGTATTTGTCATTGGTTGTGGTTATGATGGTCCTAATAGACATGTATGCCATAACTCTACTCTTCATTATTTTTTTCCTTTTGAATGAAGAACAATGACACCATAATGAGAGGCCCCATAACCACCTTTTATTATACACCATATACTCACAATTTTTAGATTCCCTTCACTCACCTCATTAATTTTTTTACTTTCACATTTTTAGGTGTGATCTATCTTTCTTCCATATTTTCCCCTTAAAAGAGTGAGTTCAACATTAAATATTAAAATCCTTAAATTTTCAAGATTTAAAGGCTAGGTGTTTATAATAATAACCTAAGTTACATTGACATCTTTGGATAGATAATGTTTTTTGCTCAAATTACAAGATACCCTTACAAAAATTTGACTATGTCTACATTGGTTACTCATGCAAAATTTTATATATGTGAGGTTTCGGGATCACACTTGACAAAACTAAGTTTAAATGCATGGAAAGATATTTCATATCCATATTATCAAAGAATATTTGAGACAAAAAGGTGGTTCTTTAAATATTCTTTATATCATCAGGTTTTCACATTATCACTATATTGCATTAGATCCAATACAAGGCAGAGTCTTGCTTTAGTTAAAATGCATGTATGTTGATGCCTCTATGTGTATCAAAAGTTCTCTCAATGTTTAAAGAACACTTCTCATTTTATAACTCATGGAATTAAAAGCATGAGTTTTAGGTAGTGATAATTAGATTATCTTTGGTGAAATAGAGGCAAAACACACAAACTATTCCACAACATTTATATTAATTAGTTGTTGGGAGCCACCTTGGTCCTTAATAATCTCTGTAAGATATGCATCATCTAATCTAGTATTGGTTAATTGTGATTAGACTCTAATCTAAGAATATTATAGAATGAATGTTTACAATGATTTTAAGCTATAGTGATCTGATTAAAAAATAAGTAAAAGGAAGGGTAAGGTAGAAAGAAAGGTATTGTTGGTCTTGTTTCAGACATTATGACAAAGTTTAGATCTAATCTAGATATGTACTTAACAAATATATAACATGAAATACATTAAGCCTAAATCACATCACACATTAAGTACACTTCTAAATACTATAAAAAAATGCAAATTAGAACCAATCTTACTTTAAAGGTTTACTCTTATAAGCAGATAACTAATGCACATCTACAAATATAGAGCAAATAAAATGAAGCAAACTTAGGACCTTTAATTAACCTAGAATTAACATAAGTTAAAAACCCTATAATCAAATGTACACATAAATAATTCATGAGAACCATTCAAATATAAAAGTAGAACCATGCAACTGAGAGAGAGACCATATAACATTTCACAGAAGTAAATAACTGACAATCCTTGTAGAATATCTTTCTTATATTGATTTCTCAAAATTTACAAAGTAATATAGTTCTAATAACTCTCTCTCTTTTCCAAATGGTAATAATACCTTTTAAAGGAGGCTAAGGTAGTATACTGGTCAGTCATGCTAGTTAAAAGCATGCAAAAGTAAGGATAGCTATCCATTTTTACAAATTTTCTAGAATACATTTCCCTTTTCTCAAGAAGACTAACCTATAGTCAAATGTGATAAAAAAATTTCACATGCCTTTAAAAAAATAATATTCCATTTTCAAATATTACAAAGTTTCCAATGAAATATAATATTACTAGTTATCTAGTGGGCCCTATGTTGAGAAACTCCCCTATTGTTTCTGATGAATCCTCATGGCCTTTTGGAGTTGTCCATAGACTAGCTTTAAATTGAAAACTAGATTTAGAAGGCACTCATCTTCCTAGTCAACTGAGTCTTCAAAAACCATATCATTTCTTGTCATGGATTTTTTTATGCTCCTAGCCTTGATAATCTCCTCTTTTATAGTTAGGATCATATTCATGATCCTGCTATTGTTAAGTCCCAGATTTGCCTTGGCTATTTCTTCTTACTTATTGTATGACTGAGGTCACTCTATGCTTGTATTCATCATATACAATGAATGAAAAATATCATTAAAATATGCATCAAACATCTTGATCATTTCATTAGTGACTAATAAAATAGCTTATGTCTCAATATTTTCTTCCTATTTATGTAGGTTCTCTATCTTTTGATATAGGCCTTTGATGCTTGATTTTAGTTGAATTGAATGAGTGTTAAGTAAACCAAATATATCTTATTCATGGATTAGGTATTCACTGGGTCCTTTACCTCCTACTAGAGTCAATCTAATAAATGGTTCAACTATTTGAAAAGTGAGCTCTTCACCCCCAACCATGACTTTCTTTGTTGCCACTCTTTCCAGTCCTGTAGTCTCTCAATTTAATTACACACCGACTAAAGATTTTTTCATCCTTAGAGGTTATAGAGTCTCCATTTTTGTTATACTTGAGGGCCTAAGAGCTATCATCTTTATTTCTTTCTCTTCCTTCATCAAAGAAACTATCCATGGCTTGAGCTCATCATGGACAGTGATGTCGACTACTTTGGTTATGGACCATGAATGTTTTAGGGTTGGAATATTTTACATTTTACCATATAAGAACCATTTAGGGATGACTAGCCCATGAATAGGATTTTCATCACTAAATAAGTTAACTTCACTCAAAGTATGAGTGAAGGTTGTCTTTGGTTTCTTATTTCCAATCGAGACCAATGCTAATTCATCTTTCCTCTTTTTAGGGGTGCAACTAGAACTAAGTCCAAAGCAATATCCTTCCCCTTTTCTTTTTTTTCTTCTTCAGATTGGGCCTAAGTTTCTTCTACTTTTCCCTCTTCTTCATCTGATCCATAATCATTAGCAATTACTTTGAGTACATATTCCACTATCTCATTAGGAGCTAGTTTAATCATGTTGATATACTCAATTAGGGACTTTGGTCTATCAGGTTAAGCTGAGGATGATGTCCCCTCACTAGGGCTTTCTTCCAATCTCTCCTTATTGGTCCTTTGTGTAATTGGAACTTACATTTTTTGTACTTATAATTGTGGTTGTTTTGGAGGGGGCCTTGAAGATGATCCAAGTAATAAGTGGTACTATAGGGGTCCTATTTTCCATATCTCACTAGGTGGTTTCTCATCCCTAGCCAACCTAGCCTCAAGCTTGATATTATGTTTTTTTAACCTATCCAATACTTTTATGAAACTAGAGGCACTAATATACATTATGTCATGAAAACCAAGCTATTATTCATAGGAGTATTTTATTGTTTTTGATTTCAAATGCTTCATAACCCTATTATGAGGATCCCATTGCTTTAATTCATCTAACTGTAAGTTGAAGGAGTATTTATCCTCGAAGATAGTGTCAACCTACTCTCAACTTTGCAATATAGTCCTAATGCTAGAGAAATAAAAAGGGTGGACGAGCCCCTTCATTTTACTCTTGAATACTCTATTTATACCATGGATTAATTGATATGTTATTTTCTAATCTGCCAATTTAGTAGGCACATGGACCAGTAATTTGAGTGGCTGAGTCAGGGTCCCTTCTATTTTGATTATTTTTTAGTCTAGGTATAACCTAATATCCCTAATTAGCTCCACATACTTATTTATTAGAGGGATGACCCTACCCATAAGGATCCATATGATGGATTATATTAAAGCTGGATATACACAATCACAAATGAATTATATGTTATGTCTATACTTGAATATGTACAATTTTAAATAGTGATGGGAAATATTTGGCCTTCCCTCTAGTGACTAGTTCTTAATTTTAGGGAATGTGGTAGTGGATAATAGAGCATCTAAAAGATAGGACATCATAAAGAAGTGATTGATAATTTTTTTCTTTATAGCCAAGAATTTTTGTTTCAAGTAAATGTTGATCATCTCTCCTATTGGGGGAGTGAGTTCCTTTTATACCATGAACTATACATAAGACACCTAGGCTTTGTTGACATAGGAGGTGGAGGAGGACCCAGCCAATATATTTAGTAGTGCCATGATCATTTTAATCCCCTCCCTAAATTGGGAAATTGGGATCTTACTAATGGGGTCTATGACTACATGGGTTTCTGAGTGTAACCATGGGGTAAGGATAGATTTTATGTCATTTTTGCTTGCCCATTCTATAATTATGGGAAAATCTACCTGAGACTTAAGTATCTTGTAATAATTTTCAAATTTGAGAGGGGAAATATATGATACCTTCTTAAAAGTACATTCATACACTATCATGTCTTAATCAATCTTGTAATCCTTGAAAATAGGATCAATGACATCAATATAGTGAAATATCTCAATTTTTGACACCATGAAGTGAATATGAGTCATTTGAATGGAGACTAGGTCATTGTACCTCTAGTTGATTATGACAATCTTCTACTCTTTCCTTGTGATGGCTTGCATCTCTTCTATAGTCCAAAAAATATTGGACCAGTTATTATCCCTAGTTTTTAATGATGCAACATCAAATTCTATATCTTTGAATAACTTTCCTTCCATGTATGAGGTCAAGTATAATTCTATGTCCTTTTTATATTGTCTTTGAGCCACCATGACTATGTTTTGCAAAATTGTCACTAGTAGCTTTCAAACTATATTTAGATTAGTTCACACTCATCTTGATGGAAATAAGGTTCTCTTTAGCTCCACTATGATGGATTTGATCTTGAATTAGATTTATCTATATCTTTAATGTTGATGATCACTCAAGCTTAATCAAATTCATGCCTTAGATTTGATTTAGACCCCTGCCTTTATACTTTCATCTTTTTGTGCCCACAAAATCTTTGACTTTATCATTTTATGCTTGTGTGGTACCTATGTAATAGTTTTCATGAGATTTTTATTAATGTTTTCCAAGTAATAGCCATTATCTTTTAAAATTTACTTTGTCTCATGCCTTCAGATCTTCATGCATGAATCAATGAGGTTTGTTAATCATGATCTTGGGACTTGCACACTATTGGTCCTAGTCTAGATTGGGGTCCATGGAGACACCACTTGACATCTTTATGGGATTTTTGGACTCTTTACCCTATCCATCATACAGGGGATGCATGGTCACCATGTGTCAATCCCACTAGCTTTAAGAGGTTCCATTACATATTCCATGTTGATTACACTCCATCTGATTAGCTTAATTTAATTAACCATGAGCCATTGATCCTGCGAAGGTGCACAAGCTTTAATTAGCATCAAGATAAAAAAGGAAATACAAGATAAATAATTTAGGTTAAATTTTATTTCATGTTAATAAAAATGATATAAACTTTAGGCTAAAGTATTTAAGCTAAGTACCAGAACATAATATAAAAAGGGCCTTTTTACTAAACCAAATGCTTTAGGTTTAAGGACCAGGAAGCTTGTGTAAAGTAATGTTAGGGTCCCTATTTAAAACATGATATTTAATATTAGTCTACATAAGTTTAAATCTAGTTATAAGTATCTTGAGCTTAAACATGGCTTTAAATAACTAGATTCATCCATGGGGGACCAATTTTTCCATTGAGAAGTAAGACTTGAACATGTTCTTATCTTGGGTGTGATTATCTATTGAACCAAATCTTGGTATTCTTATATACATCAATGACAAATTTATCGATGTCAAATTATGCTCATGATAACATAAAATTTAAGCTCTAATAACTTTTTATATGGGGCTAAAATTTGACAACCTAGCACACATCAATGATATCCTCATGGACGTCAAATGATGAGTGTAGAATCATCAAATTTAAGCTCAATCATAATGAATCCCATAGAATCTTGGGTATAATTTACTCTATTAGATCAACCCTTATGAGTAAGCATAGACCATAGATAATGATCTAAACAGATGAACACCCTTGGTCTGATGGATCAATGCTTTAGATTTGTCAAGCCTCCTTTGCTCCATCTGATCATCTTGTCATGATGAAGTGAAATCCATTGATTTTGCAAAGAGGTGAGATACTTAAGTCAAGGCTATTTAATGTAGGGACTTAGGTTAATGTCCTAGTACTAAGGTCTAGTTCATGTTAATACACATTAATGGGGCCTTAAGACTAAGATTTTAGTTCAAGTTTGTAACAAAGAAGACTAATGACATAAAAGGAGACCAAATTAAGGAAATTAAAGGTCCCTACAACCATAAAAGTTATACTCTACTTTATTTAATATAAAGGGAACAAAGATATAAAAGTACCAAGATTATAATTTTAGACCAAGGTTTGTTCGTATTAAAAAACACAACCAAGATTTGGTATAAAATTTAGGCTTAAGTCTAAAGAATTTTTTAAATGTTCCCATTAAAGTTAATCCCACCGAATTGAATTTGAACCAAGTGTTTAAGATAGGGTTTTCTGAAGGAGGACTTCAGAACATGAATTCAAATTTGAGTTCTTATAGACCAAAGGCTAGTAAAAGTTTAAATATGATTAATCTACAAAATCTAAGTGTGGTCCAAGATATGAGGGTCCCATAGAACCTGCAACTAAAACATGGAGATCCATTATCATCAACATTAGGCAAGGTTAAAGTAGAACCATGAATAGATAGGCCACCCTTATCAAGAGTGGATGATCTTCAAATTTAAATAATTTGCAAAACATGTCAATTTATTTAGTTTAAAGGTTTAAATTATGCACAAGGGTCCCTATCTTTTAGAAATGGGGTATGTTGACCTCAATAAATGGTGAATTACAAGGGAAACATAGCAATATGTTAAAACTTAGAGATTCTGGTTTAGACAAATAACTAGGTCACTTATTCCACTTAATCAATGCCATTATCAAGATTAGTTCATGGTTGAAACAAACCTTGCATGTTCAGAATTAGGATCAAACATAAAAACATATGCATGTTGTGTGTGTGTTTTGATTCCACTTATTATTTGAGATGGGATTCAAGGGACAACTTCCAAGTTTCATGCCTTTGATCATAAACACTAAATTGTAGCATGTTTAAATATTCATTAAGAATAATGCTTCTATTTTATGGATGGTTTGGGCATTGCTCTACTACCATCCATGCATCCATAACCCTAACAAAGATGCTTCTAGTACCACTCATGGCCTTGCTTCACTTCCTACTAGGCATCTATAGCCTTGGTGGAGATTACTAGAATCACCTTTGCTTGAAATACTTTAGATTTTGCAATAAGTTCTTTTTTATTTTTATTTTTAGGTCTTTTAAGCTTTCCAACAAAGTTTGAGAAGTAGGGTATCTAGGTTCAAGGATTTGGTCAAGTGTCTAATTTTTAGATAATCACCTATGATTGCAACCTTTGTCTTAGGAAAGGATTTTTTTAAGAGTAAGCATGACTATGCCTTGATAGACTAAACTTTCATTCTACATGTATAATTATTCTTAAAGCCAAGTTCAGGTTAGGACAATGTTTAGGGTCTTATGTAATAGTTAACCTATCCATCAGTCCTTAAAAGTTTATTTAAGTTATAACATCAAGATCATTTCTTAGATCCATGGTCAACATATGCATAAGGTTCATACCAGTCATTTTGAACTTCTATATTTTTAAATCAAATTACATGAGGTTTGAGTTGAGGGTTATCCCAATAAGACCTATTAGAAGTAAGGAACACAATAATAAAAAGGAAACACACAACATAAAGTAAAAGAAAAGTAAGTTAATATATACAAATTTATGTATAGATAAAGGATAGGAAGGAAAAGGAATAAAAATAAACTAAACTAGCCTACCTACACTAATTTTAACCATTCTTATAGATTTACTCCATGAAGATCCTAGGGGGAGCAACAAAAAAGTAATGCTTGAGATACTACTCATTGGTGGGTAGTGTGAACCTTGATCCTTATAGATCTTTTAGTTTTAAGGTGTTATCTCCAAGTGTATCTACAATGTCAGAGGGACCAATCCATAAAGGTTTGAACTTGCAATGTTTGCCTTTGGGCTCAGATGATTTGTCCCAAAGAATAACTTGTGAACTAGGAATTCTACTAAGAAGAGGAGATTAATATTGTGTTAGTGATAAAATAAACAAAGCAAATTGACAAATAACACAATAAACTAACACCTTCTTGCCTAGTTACTAGGGTGAGTTTAATAACAAAAAAAATGATAAACAATACTAAAAAGTAAGGAAAAACAAGACTCCTTCACCTTCTTTGGATGTTTTAAATGTTTTTGTAATAGTGGCTTGCTCGACTTGTGTTCATGAAGTCTTCATCAAAGGAGGCTTGGCTATCTCCTCTTCTCCTTAGCACCTTTGGTTTTGGCTTAGATTAGAGTCAATTTATCATGGTAACAATAATTGAAATAGCTTTCATAATGATTTGTGCATTATAAATTTGCACCAAAATAGCTTAGAAATGATGTTCATGGCCTCTTTATTTATAGATTTTTGTAAATGGCTAGAATCAACCTGAACCATCCATCTCAAGATTGAGATGTGTGGCTAAAGATTAATCTAATTATGTAATTAAAATCCATAAATAAGATAATAAATATTTAGGATAAAGGAGCAATTAAGAGGCATGGAGGGCATTAATAAGGCATGGGAGGTATGAATCTTGATATTTGTGGCATTTATGACCTAGGGATGTGTTTCCAAGAAATGAGGTCACCTAATGATGTAGATATTTAATACTCATTTCCAAAAATAAGTTTTCAATAAGTTTCCATGGAATTATTAATTAGTCTCTAATTTGGTTTTATTAGCTCTTAAGCATGATTAATCACTTTACGCACTAATTATTTAAATTGATCATAATGCCTTGTTATTGGTCCAAAATTTAACTAGATTGGAATTATAATGCAATGTTAGATGCATTAGATCCATTATCCCATTTAGGATGTTGCCAACACAAAATAATAAAGTCACACATCCCATGTAAAATATTTGATAGGAAAGAGCAATATATAGTACCCATGTGCAAAATTAGCATTTTGACTCAAAATGATCTGATCAAAATTAGTTATCCCATAAATTACATTGCCCCATTTATTGATACCCTAGACAAAATCAACACTTGAGTAGATCAATTTCAACTCATTTAATGTGTTTTAGTGTTTTTAAGCCAAATTATGTACTTTAGGTCAAAATTGGTCAAAATCTTGGTTGGAGGTCATGGGTGGCCATATTTAGGTGTTTAAAGTTTATCCCTATTTGGGAAGGTGTTAAAATCTATAAGAACAATAACATCTTGTCAAAGAATGAAAATGTCCTTTATGCCTACAACTACAATGATGATAAACTAATTGTATGATGGCCCTTGAGGGAACAGTTGGCACAAGTAGGTCAGCAATGGTCCCTCGATAAGAAGTGAAATGAGGGGACCAAAGAAAGGAAATATTATGTGGTGAAAACATAATGATATTGAAAAAGTAGTCAAAATCACTGATATGCAAGTGGGATGGTGTAAAATGGTTTGACCAAAGGTGGTTATAAACATTGTACCCTGATAGTGACAATGTGGTATGGTAACATAATGATTTTCCCAAAGGTGGTGATAATCATTGAGAATATGGAGCTACCCTAGTTAGGATAGACAAACAAGATAATGTTTCCCTAGTTAGGGTAGACAAACAAGATAACAACATCCCCCTATTTGGGTAGGAAAAGTAAATTTGGTGAAAACACAATGATTTTCCCAAAGGTGGTTGTAATCATTAAGAAATGCAAGTAGGATGGTGTGCAATTATTTTCCCATAGGTGGTTATAATCATTGGACACTAATTATGGAAAATATGATAAACTTGGTTGAGAATGATGATAACTTAACATAGAGGGTAATGATGAATTGGAAAAACCTACTAGTAGGGAGATGCTCATCTAAACTAATAAAATTTGAAATTATTTCATGGTTAATTACTTTGTTTGGGATATGATTGGAATTGAATTAGGATGTTTGTGTTGTAGAGATGTTGATGCCACCATTTCTAAATATAATTCTTGAAGCTGAGGTTTGTTGTAGCACATATTGGTAGGAATCATGGTATAACATCATGAGGACTTGGCTAAAATATGCATGAGGATTGATTCCCAAAATCTAATACTCAACAAAATACAATGCATAAATGAATCACCCAATGAACACACATAAACTAAATAAAGGAAACAGTACTAAAATTAAACAAATAGGTAGACAAACAAATAAAATAAGAAAAAATAAACAAACAATTCAAACAACATAATATAAACCATATGAATATTGCCCCTAGAAAAATAGGTGACAACTTAACAAACAAACAAAATGGGGGAATAGAATAAAAGGAAAGGGTGGCCGAGCTATCTCCATATGCACTAGGCAACTAGATTCTACCTACATAGTTCTATAGCTATAATATCCAATAAAAAATTTAAGCCAAATGTAGTTCTCCCAAAGAATGGGAAGAATGTGATAATTGATGGAAAAAAATAGAATGGATGTGATAAAAGAATAGGAATGGTCTTGAAAAATGGAAAGTGCATGAGAGAAAAGGTCAAAAAATATGGGGAAACTAAGTGATAAGTGGTTTACTTGCAACTTAATAAGGTTTCCCAGAATCCTTAAGGCAAAGAAGTGGTCAGTGTTTTTGGTATTTTCTAATGATTTTATAAATGTTTTTGTATTTTTTTTTGAAGTATCTCAACTCGATCAAGAATGATAAGATACTAAATGGTCAAATCTTGCAAAATAGTGAGAGTGTGTAAACTTAAGGGAACTAAGCTAACCTCAATAAGTATTTAGCACTACCTACATAGTCCTAGAGTAGGACCTCAAGTCAATGTATTTCCACCATACAATGAAGGACATCAACTAGTGTAGTAGTCAATTCAAACAAAAAAGTCATATTATGGCATAAGAAGTGGCAAGTTGATATGTCAAGGCTCAATAAACAAATTTTTCCCCTAGTTCACCCATATGTAGTTATAACTAGGACACACCAACATGGATCAATGTTACTAATTTTCCCAAACGTAGTTATAATTAGTAGCAAGATCAGTGATAAGAAAGGAATAACAAATGAAGCATGTAACTGCCAAAACTTCTATCATACTATTCCAAAATATTATCTCTATCTGAAGTACTTGAAACAACTGATGAAACTGATTAGATTCCTTGATGTTGAAAATGTGAAATTAATGGAAAACACCAAGGTTAAATGAGCTAGGAGGATAGGATTTATAACATTTTTGGTCAACAGAATGGGATGGTAAAGCATATGGAATGGGATAAAAGTAATGATAAGCATGATATTTATACAAAGAAGAATAGTGATAAAATGACACAACATGAAATGGTCCTTACAGATAATACACCTTAGTGCTCAAGCATAGTACCGCTTGAGGTGAATACTATTCATTAGCTCAAGAAGTTTATCTCCATCTGGTGTGGAAATCCTACATGCTCCTAATCCATAATTTGTAGTAATGATGAAAGGCCCTATCCAGTTTGGTTTGAATTTACCTTTATGATTCTTCTTAGCCGTGGTATTCTTTTGGTTTTCTTTAAGAAAAAGACCACCAATTTCAAATGTTCTATACTTGACCTATTGATTATAGTGGTCTTTGAGTTAGTTTTGATATGCCTGAAGATCATTGAGCATAGCTATGCATTTTTTATCAAGTAGGTTTATCTCTTATAGGCAAGCTACTCGATAGTCATGATCATCTAGGACATGTTTGAAAGATATGCATAGTGAAGGAAACTCAACCTCAATGGGAAGGATGGATTCAATACCATAAACAAGTGAGTATGGAGTGGTTCCTATGGGAGCATGATGATTGGTATGGTATGCCCAAAGGTTAGGGAAGATCTGTAGGTGCCAATCATGATCGACATTATTGACAATCTTTTTGAGAATATTGACAATGGTTTTGTTGGATGTTTTAGCCTAGCCATTACCTTGAGGGTAATATGTTGTAGAAAAATATTGTGTGATGTTGTATTCAGTACATATCTTGTCAACATCCTTGTTCTTGAATGATCGTCCATTATCAAATATAATGTTGAAGGGGATACCATAGCATAAAATGAGATGGTTGAAGATGAATTTGGGAATTTGCTTTCCAGTCACATAAGTGAGGGGTATAGCTTCAACCCACTTAGTGAAATACTCAGTGGTGGTAAGGATATATTTATGGTCATCAGATGAAGTGGAGTTGATTTTCCCAATGAGGTCAATTAATAATGTAGTAAATGACCATGGTGTCAACATCAATTTTAGAGTTTATGCTAGGGCATGAATTAGATTAGCATGATATTGACATTTGTCATACTTCTTTACATATGTAGCTACATTTGCATCCATCATGGGCCAATAATAACTAGTAAATAAGAGATTTTTGGATAGGATTGCCCTGCTAGAATGAGCATCACATACCCCTTCGTGAACTTGTATTAACTCTAGTGTAGAATCTACTAAGGTTAAACAACAAAATAAAATTCTATCAAAACTATAGAGGAAAAGGGTAGATCCAAGTAGAGTATAACAAGTGGAGTGATGGATAAAGGCTTTGGTTTATTTTTGAGATAGGTTAGGTGGTAGAACTTGGTCATGAAGGTAGCTTTAAATACTTGAGTACCAGATAGAATTAGGACCAACAATATCACAAATCATTGAAATGGTTAAAGGTTCATGAGTTGGTGCAACCAAATTCTTGATGAAGAATTGATACTCTCTAACTTAGACTATTTGTCAAATTAGAGATCCAAAAGCAGCCATGGCATATGTAGTTCTATTACTAGCCCTTGGTATATGCTCAAACTAAATGTTAGAAATTTTATTTTTAATGTATTGACCATAGCCTTATATGGAACCAACTTGTCATCTTTGGTTTGGAAATGGTCTGTGACCTGATTGATGATTAACTAAGAATCACTATAAACTTGGAGATGAGATATGTTCCAGTGTACTACCTATCAAAGTCCTACAATAAGTGTTTCATACTCAGCCATGTTATTTGTATAAATAAAATTGATTATGAATGATTTAGGGATTAGATCCCCCTATGGTGTAATAAATAAGAGGCCTACCCTTGATCCATGTGTAATAAATGAACCATAAAAAAATATCTTCTAGTGTTGCTCTTCAAGAGGTGTGTTAATTATGATCATTATGGATTCATTAGGAAAATAAAATGTGAGTGGTTTTGTGTTTGCAAGGAATGCTTCAACAAGTTGATCTGCAAGGACCTATCCTTTGATTTCCTTCTAATTGACATACTCTATGTCAAACTCACTAAGAAGTGTGATCCATTTGGCCATTCTACCTTGTAAAGTTATTTTATATAGTATATACTTGAGTGGATCTACTTTTGAAATGACCATGGTCTTATTGTTCAATATGTAATGGCATAGTTTATGACCTGCAAAGACCATAACTAGACAAGCTTTTTCAATAGGTGCATAGTTGTGTTCATATGTGACCAAGGTATAGATTAAGTAGTATACTACATGATATTTTCCATTGTTATTATTTTGAGCCAAAAGTTCCCCCAAATCATTTTTGATAGTTTATAGATACAAAAAGAATGACCTTCCTAGCAAAGGAGGTAACAAAATAGTTGGATTAACTAGATAGTCCTTGAGTTGTTGAAAAGTTGTTTGGCAGTGGTCATCCTAGTGAAATGCAACTCCCTTCTATAGAAGATGTGTAAATGGATGACACTTGTGTGCAAGCTAAGAGATGAAGCATTGGATTAACTGGATCTTGCCCTGCAAACTGTGGAGTTGCTTCAAATTGGTTGGTGGTGGTATTTTAATTATAGTATGGACTTTGACCAGATAGACTTTAATGCCCCTAAGATACATAATGAAGCTAATTAAATTTCTTGAGGTTACTCCAAACACAAATTTCTTTGGATTGAGTCTAAATTTTTACTCCCACAATATTTCAAATATCCTACATAGCACTACTAGATGGTTGGCCCTGGTTTTGGATTTTCCTAATATGATGTCGACATAGCCTTCGACAATATCATGTATCATATCATGGAATATGATGTTCATGGCCATTTGATATTTAGCTCCATCATTATTAAGACAAAATGGCATTACCTAATTATAATATGTTCTACATGGAGTGGTGAATTCTATTTTATGTTGGTCTTCTAGTGTTATTTTAATCTAGTTGTATCCTGAAAAGTAACCAATGAGTGAAAGCATTTCATAACCTGTTATGGATTAGATGATGATGTCAATATTAGGTAATGGAAATTCATCCTTAAGAAAAGCTTTGTTTATGTCTCAGGAAATTAGTATAGATTTAGATTCCTCCAAACTTTTTACTAATAGGTACAACATTAGATATCCATTTTGAGTAGTTAATGGATCAGATACATCTCACTTCTAAGTGTTTTTCCAACTCTTTCTTTACCAAGATAGTAATGCAAGGATGCATCTTTTGATTAATAAATTCGGAATCAAGATTGACCACAAGGTGGCACAAAACCAAGGCAAAGTCTAAACCTATCATGTTAGAATAAGTCCATACAAAGATATCTATATATTCTCTCAACAAAGCTATAAAGACTTCATGTTCCTCCTAAGTGAGGGACATGCATAATTTTATAAATTTTAGGTTCGATGAAGTCTTGATGTTTACCTTTTTTGTATCTTTGACTAGAAGGATCAAACCATATTTTAGGATAGTAGGCAAAGACTTGAACTGTTGGACTATATCAGGGTCCTTTGTTAGGACTTGGTCTTCAACATCTCCTAAGCATGATGAATATGAGTCTCCCAATGGGAGATCTAGCCATTGGACAAAAACAATAAAAAATTATTGAATAATCGGATCAAATACTTCTTGTTGCACAAAACTAAACTCGAATCCATAGGCAAGTTCATCATTGGTTTTCTCCCAGTCCAAATTAAAAGAAGAATGATCACCCCCATCTAATGGTGCTTGAAATAGGTTTTCACCACTAGACTAGCCTTTTCTTTTCTTTTTCCCTAGTTAGAAAGTGCCTTAAAGAGGTTTTCACTTGGGGACCTCAATGTTTTATCAATTTGTTTTTGGCTAAGGGTGTTCACCTGCTCTCTAAATAGGCTCTAAGATCCAATGTAATTGAGAATCTTGATTTATAATCTCCTAATGGAACATTATCTCTAAGAACTAAAAATTCACATAATTCCTCATCATTTTGAAACTCATCAATCAGTAAATTGGATTCTTATTGGTCCCAATTTATTAGTTGGGGATAGTATAATGGCAATGGGTTGTGATGAATGACTAGGTTAAGGGTACAAATGGAATTGTTATCAAATAGGTTAGTCTCATCTAGGTCATTAAAGATGAGGCTATGATTGGACTCTACTTCACTATCGGCATCATCATCACTAGCCACCAATGATGGAACTTGAATAAGATATGTGGGGTCACCCCAGGTGGTTTAAATCTAAGTCCATAGGGTATTTTGTGCTTAGTCATATAAATTGGCTCAATGGTTCCTTGTTGATTTAGTCTAAGTCCTCTTCCTTCATAATCTTGATGCTCCATGATCCTATTGGGAATAGGATACTTTACACTTTTAAAAAAATCAGCTTGGTTGTCATTGTATAACCATGATTCATCTCCTTTGAGAGGGCTTTGTTTTAGGCCAGATGCTAGTATAAACATGATAGGTCCCTTATCTTTGTTCTTTTGTTTCCAATTCATGTGTGGGGTATTTTTAGGTCATCTAAAGGTCTTTGGATTTTTAGGAAGATTGGCAATATGGAAGGTATCATGGGTCACATATTCCACTCAGCCATTATTTGAAATGGTGAAATGATTAGAAGCTTCAGGAGGTGGCATGCGAGAAAAAGAATCAAAGGTATTAGGATCTATGCATTTATCATGTAAAAGATCAATAATTATGGCCTTTCCTTTATCTTACTTAGAACTTAGATTCATGTCGTATTGGTAATTATAGATTTGAAACTTGGCCTCAAGATGTTTACAGTGTTCATATGGGTGTAAATCTCTTAGAATATTCACTTCCATCCCTAATTGGGAGAACTTGATACATTGGTGCAGTGTTGATGAGACTACATGAATCTCATGTAACCAAGCCCTACCTAGAAGCATATTATATGACAACTCAAGATCAAGCACATGATAAAGTGTATCATGGGTCAAAGGCCCAATGATAACTAGTAAGTTAATGGTGCCTTGTGATTCTCTCTCTTGATTATCATAGGCTTTGATAGTTATCATTTCTGACTAGAGCTTTGCCATTATGTACCCAATAATCTTAATGACCTTTAGAGACACTATGTTGAGGCCTGATCCATTGTCTATAAGGACACATTACACTTTATGCCACTTTATATAAACTTCTATGTATAATGGATTAGTATGGAGTGGGCCAAGAGAAGACATATCACCTTGGTTGAATGTGACTTGTTGAGCTGGAGCTAGGTGTCCAACCAAAGCTTGAAATTTATCTGGAGATATGTCACTGGCAATAGTGGATTGGGTTAAATACTCATTCAAAATGTTCTTGTGGATTTTTGACATTCACAACAAATCTAAAATAGAAATTTGTGTTGGTGTCTGCTATAATTGTTCCATAATATCAAACTTCTTATCTTGGTCAATGGTCAATGGTTTATTCCAACACTGAATGGTTGGTTGGATAAAAAGCAAAGTGGTAGATGGTTGTGGGCCTAGGATAGTAATCCTTGACCTTCAAGTTAGAATTTCACAGTCAAGATTAGATGTTGGACCATAATTTCTAACAAATGTTGGGAATGGTGTGGGACCAGATAGGACAAGTCTCAATTTTGATGCACTTGTATGTGGTCACGTGCCAAGGGTGAGTTATCAGTATAAGGTCCAAAAGTGGAAGTCCTACTTTGCTATTTTGCCTATGTGTCATCTTAGGTCAAAGAAGGATTATCCATGTAATTTGGTGGGATGGTATTATTTAGCAATGGTCTAGATTGATTAGTTCTCAATATAGGATTAATGGAGATGGTATAAACGCTACCCCTTTCAATATGACCTACAACCCTATTGTAGTCATGTGTAATTTCATGGTATGTTTGTTAGTTGTTACCATTCTAACCTTTTTTTGTCCATTTTTATGATTTTTTGGGTTTTACTATTGATTCTACTAGTTTGGCATTTGATTTTGATACTATTAATTTTGTTATTTCATCGACCAGTGTTATTGTTGTTGTTGCTGATTGTTATGGTGTTGCTATGTGTTATGCTAGGGAAAGGGGTTTTGATAAATCCCTAGATTTTGATTAGAGGTAGAAGTACCATTATCCAATGTTATCTCCCCAGTATCCAAAATATTCTCAATCAAATTATTGATTTTCACACATCTTCATAGATTATCCCTTTTGACCTGATGATATTCATAGAATTCATTTTTATGGTACCAATCAAGATAAGGAATGCCTTATGGATAATGCTTTGGTACATGCCAAATAATCATATTAGTAGTGGTAAGTTTGTAAAATATAGACTTAATAGGCTCTCCTAGGTCACTAAATATATGATTCATAGGTATAGTTCTCCTTAGAGGAGGGGTTTGTGATGGTAAAGATTACTGCATTTATTGTGTGGGTCTTGGTTGTTATGCTTGTGGCATTAGTTAGAGAGATTTTTGGGTAGGAGAAAGCTAAAAAGGTGGTATAAATGATGTTTGAACTATTTTGACATGATGTGACTTGGTTAATCCATTACCCACAACATTCCTATTGTGGTTGAATTGCATTGGTCTATATCAATTATTGGTTTGTGCTAGTTAAGATGCTTGTGCTTGGATTGGATTGGATGTTGGTTTTGGCCACTTTCCTGATTGGTACCTTGATTCTGATTAGTTGACATTAGCTTGATGATCCCTTTATTAATAATGGCTCACTTAATCAACAAGCCTATGTTGATGATCTCCTTGAAAGTATGTGTACATTGTAATTCTAGATGATAAGCTATCTCACTATTCAATTTTTTAGTAAACACAATGGCTAATTGTTTATTTGGTAAACTATGGGTGAATCAGCTTACAAGGGCTCTCCATCACTGTAGATAACTTGCAAAACTCTCACCATCCTTTTGTTTTTCTTATGTTATGTCAACCAATGAAATCTCATGTTTAAGATTATAGAAAAAGTCTTGCACAAACTTATCAGAAAGATCATCAAAATCTGTTACTGAATTATTGGGCAACTTTAAGAACCACTCCAAGGCTTGTCTAACCAAGATCCTTGGAAACAAAAATAAAAGGTATATATCGTTATATTCCATTTGTTGACATGAGATAAATAATTTGATTAAATGGGACTTAGGGTCACCTTTCCCTTTGTATTTGTTGAATTTTGGTGGTTCATAGCCTAGAGGAAATGGTAACTACAAGTAATCCATGCTGAATGGATAATAACACACATCATCCAACTTAAACTTTTTAGCTTGTTTCGTAACCTAAATAATAGTAATTGCATCTTCCATCTATTGTAATTCTTGGGATAGGAAAATAGAAGGAACATTGGTTTGAGGGAGAACCTTGGTTTGGGTAGATGGTTGGGAGGTCACAAATGGGAAACTTTGACTAGGGTGTGATGGATATATCTATTGGGGTATACTATTTTGGCTAGTAAATAGACCAATAATATGCATACATGGATTAAGATGTACTTGAAATTACACATTTGGTTGTGTGATATTTTAGTTTGGGTTGACTATGAAGGTTTGACTTGGAGCATTTTGTGGTTAGGATGGAGGGATATAACTAAAATGTGCCTATTGTGGTTGAAAAAAGATGTGTTTCTAACTAATTAAACCTTGTTGTTGAGTGGGGACTTCTAAACCAAGACCATATCTCTAAACTTGTGGCACATTTTGAATTGATTATTATCTAGTAGGCACTTGAGAAATATGGGAGCCTCCATGTTGCATGAATCCTTATTAGAAATCAAAAGCATGTTTAAGATTTGGAATCTATCATTAACCAATATTTATACATTTTTGGCTAGTCATCATTTGGTTTTAGATTGGTACACTAGTCTACGACTAAGGAGGTGTATTTTTCACTACCTGACGAGGTGGAACATTAGTTACCCCTTGTTGAGGTGGCAATATATTTGGCCTTACTTGTGTTGGTACACTAGATTTTGATTAATGTTGTGTAATACTACTCATCACTTATTAAGGAGTAGGATTCATCACATTTTGTTGTTGAGGTGTGACATTGATTGTTGGTTGTCTACCTAATCCTATTGGTTACACACTTGATGAAGCAACTAGTTGAGGTTGGGAAGTAGGTGGTGAAGGTTGGGGTGTAGAAGATCCTATTCCTTGCTATGATGATCCACTCATGGTATTAATTATAGGCACATGTTGTTGACTAGTTGTTTGTGCATTAGTACCACTTTGATTTAGATTGGACATTACTTGCACATTGTCCACTATATTTTGCTCATTATTCTATGTAAAAGTAGAAGACACTTCTTCAATAATGGGCATATTCAACAAGTTATCTACCAAAGTTTTTTTCATGAATGGGTCTAAACTCTGATTGTCCTAACTAGTTAACTCTATCAAAGCTCTATTGAAGGAACTAAGTCAATAAGAGGTTTGCTCACCATGGTTATTTGATTGAAATTATGTTCTACATTCAGGTAGGTTTGATATGTTGTATGCATTTGGTTAAAGTGGTCTTCCATGAGGATTTTTCCTCTATTAGGCATATTAGGGTCTTGATATGTTGTTTGGACTAGAGCTAAAGGATTGATAGAAGAAGCTTGTTGATCGTAAATTATGTTGTGGGGCATTCTTACTAGGATTGGTAAATTCTCATGAGAGAAGTATGATGGAAACTTGGCCCCTACCTCTATGTATCTAACCAAAATATGTTCTTTGTTCTCCAATAAATGATGCTCAAATAAAAATGGATCATAAGTGGAAGGCATATTAGTAGAGTGTGACTATTGAATAACTAGTTCATCAGTTGTGGGTATTGTAGCTAGGTATTGTGCAGTTTGTTGTTAGTCTTGTTTTGAATAAGGTGGTGTATTAACCATATAGTTAGGCAATGGATTTTGGCTTTGTACACTTAATTTATTATTATAAGAGGTATATGGACTCATCTCATAAGTAATATTATTTGCGTAGGGGTCTTACACCATTTTTTTTGCATAACCACATTACTAATCCCCAAATTGTACATGAGTCCACTACAAGTGTAGGAATAAATTTTGAGATCCACATTAAATGTTTTTGGAATAGAAGGTTAAAGAGTTATACAGACTCTAAGAAGACAATGTCTAAAATTTGATGTTCAAACTTGGTCTAGATTCATCAAAAAGGAAAAAAAGGTTTATGCAAAGGTTTGTGATAACACAAGCTAACATTAAGTGTCTAATGTTACACATCTTACACAAAAATATTAATTAAATGAACCAAAAATTAAAATTCCAAACTCTAAGGTCGAAGTATTTTAAATTAGTCTAATCTAGGAAATTAAAAGTTGCTAGGTCTTTTGGCCAAAATGCAATGTCAAAAGCTAAGCTCAAACAAGGCATATGCTAGGACTCTTGGCCAGATTAAATCAAAAGATAAACTTTAAAATAGATGAAAGTTTTAATCTAATGGATTTGAGACACTTCTAAAAAACACTAGGCACTTGATTCTTGGACATGAACTTGATAAAATAGGTATAAGGTATGAAACAAAAGGCACTTTAGAGATAGTTTATTTTATCACAAATAATGGTATAAAACATGGTTCTTTTGAAAAATAAGATAGACAAAAAGTGAACAACGTAACTATGATAGATAAAGGTTCACAAAGGTATACTCAGATTAGTTTGAAAATGTAAGAACAAATTTAAACTCTATGCAAGGGGGCATATGAAACAATATCTAAAATGTTTTGGGTAGTGCAACAACACTAGACTACCCAAAAGATGTGACAAAAATGCTTGTTTCAAAAACTCTCTAAGGAAAAGACAATTTCTCACAAATTTGATAGCATGACACTACCTTTCTTTACTCAAAATGTTGTAGTGCATAGACTCAAAGTGCAAGTTTTTAGCACAAAATGACTTAAGTCTATCAAGTGGTGATAATGATCATGATTATTTAAATGGCCTTCAAATTAAATTGGGAATTGAACCTAAGTTCCCTCAAGTTTAGTGAAAATGGAAAACCCACTTAACACATAAACCCTATAAAATTAAAAAGTTATAATTTTGAATTTGGATTATAAATGAAGTACTTAAACAACTTCAACAAAGGTCTAGGCTCAATTGGGTAGCATAAATGTGCCAAAGTGGATGATATGACTCCAATTTTTGATCAATTTAAACAAGTCAAATTGATGATTTCTCATAAATTTTATAGCATAACACTACCTTGTTCAAACAAAATTTGGGACCATGCATTTGGTTTGGATTTTTTGTTTACATGAAGTTTTGACTCCAAAAAATACTTTAATATAGGATGAAAATAATTAATTAATCACTCTTAGATCCTAAACTGACAAGGTTTCTTGGTATTGTTGGAATCTATCAATATACATCATTTTAGAGGATTTTAAGTGTTCATCCAAAAGTAAATGCACATTATATAGTAGGGTTTTTACACCCCCCTTCTCTCAAATGATAGTACTATCACATAGTCCTTAAGGCACACCTTGCACCAACAACAACTCCATGACAAGTGGGGATTTGTATAAGATCTACAAGTTTCCAAATATTCTCAAGAAATCAATTGCACAATGACTTTCACATCAAATAATGCAAAAGAAAATCACAAATTTTGGGTCCATATCACTTGGCTTGTTGCTAAAAGGATTAGTCTTTTTTGCAACCACTACATCTAACTATTCACTTAGTGTAGTGTGATGTCTAAAGTGCCACTATGTCTCATGTGCAACTCCAATATGGAGCCAAATGAACTCAATGCTAGGAGATGAAACCCCAGGTCAAAACTTCCCTAAAGAACTCATGGGAGGTAATGGCATCCCCCTCACAAGCCAAGTTTGCATGAAATAAAATACTAATAGAAAGACTTTAGGGTAATTTCAAGGTCGCCCAAACTTTGACAAGTCTTTGGGGAGTGCCTTAGATGGCATTCTTTCTATGCCTTCGACTAGGCAATTTGTAAATAATAAAAGCACTTTTGATTCAATGGGTTCCCTAAAGGGGACAAATAGAAGAGCATACATGCAACATTTTTGTATTTTGTGAAAATAAAATTGACAAGTGTGTTAAATTTTAATCCCAAATGAAAGATTTGGTGGTGTTCATTTGACCCCTTGGTCTTAATTTGTAAATTTTAAAGTTAACTACAAGATTTAAGTAATAGCACCCTAAATGATTTTTCTTTAAGCACCAAAATGAAAAGTTTGATTCATTTTAAAAAACCCTAAAATAATTTTAAAAGGATTCATTCAAGTGTGCTTTGATGATTTTTCAAGTAAAACCTACAAAAAAATTGTTATCAAGATGTTTACCATAGAATCACTATTGAATATGAAACAACCAAATTAAAAAAATGAGTTCTCAGGTTTGTGTAAAAAAATGCAATGACTGTCGACGGTTATACTAACTGGTGATGATGATGTTTATGCAGAATGATGATTCTTTTACTAACTGATGATGGTTATGCATATTGATGATGGTTTTAATAATTCTAATCGATGATGGTTATGGATGCCTATGATGGTTGAAAATGATCATCGCTAGTTTACTCAATCGATGACAGTTACTGTGTAAACTTGTGACAAGAAAAATGGCAAAACAAAGTTAAAAGATCAAATTGTAAAAGTTTTAATGATCCAAATGAAGATTTTAAAGTTTTAGAATGATCTTATTTATGTGTGAGATGCATTTGGTCCCACTAGATGTGCCATTATGTGAACTAGGAATTTGACTAAGAGGAGGAGATTAGTATTGTGTTAGTGACAAAATGAACAAAGCAAATTAAAAAACAACACACTAAACTAACACCTTCATGCCTAGTTACTAGGGTGAGATTAATAACAAATAAAATGATAAACACAACTAAAAATTAAGGAAAAACAAGACTCCTTCACCTTCCTTGGATGTTTCAAATGCTTTTTTAGTAGTGGCTTGCTCGACTTGTGCTCATGAAGTCTGCATCAATGGAGGCTTGGATATCTCCTCTTTTCCTTGCACCTTTGGCTTTGGCTTGGCTTGGAATCAATTTGGCATGGTAAAATTAATTGTAATATCTTTTTTTAATAATTTGTGCATTATAACTTTGCACCAAAATAGCTAATAAATGATGCTCATGGCCTCTCTATTTATAGATTTTTGCAAATGGCTATAATCAACCTAAACCATCCATCTCAAGATTGAGATGTGTGGCTAAGGATTAATATAATTATGTAAATAAAATTAATTAATAAGATCATAAATATTCAGGATAATGGAGAAATTAAGATGCATAAAGGGCATTGATGAGGCATGGGAGGCATCAATCCTTATACTTGTGACATTTATGGCCTAGGGATGTCTTCCTAAGAAATGAGGTCACTTGATGCTACAGATAATTAATACTCATTTCAAAAAATAAGTTTTCAAAAATTGTCCATGGAATTCTTAATTTGGCTCTAATTTGGTTTTATTAGCTCTTAAGCATGATTAAGCACTTTGTATACAAATTATTCAAATTGATCAGAATGCCTTGTTATTCGTCAAAAATTTGACTGGATTAGAATTAGAATGTGATGTTAGATGAATTAGATCCATTATCCCATTTAGGATGTTTTCAACACCAAACAAAAAAGACACATGTCCCATGTAAGAGATTTAATAAGAAAGAGCAATCCAGAGCACCTAGGTGTAAAATTGGCATTTTGACTCAAAATGATCTAATCAAAGTTAGCTAGCCTATAAACTGCATTGCCCCATTTAATGATACCTTAGCCAAAACCAGAACTTGAATATATCGATTTTAACTCATTTAATGTGTTTTAGTGTTTTTAAGCCAAATTATGCACTTTTTGTGGAAATTGGTCAAAACCCTGGTTGGAGGTCATTGGTGGCCAAATTGATGTGTCTACAAAACTATGTCTCCCTATCAGAACACCTTTATCTTTGATTGCTTATCAAACCACCTCTTTACTATATCCTAGTGCCTACTAAAGCTAAAAAAGGCTTATTCTCATGCATCCTCCATATGAACTATGTCAAGTAGCCTTGAGTTTTCAAGTGATCGGCCCTCTGCCATATATTCTTGCATAAACTTGTAAGTTGGCAGTTTGAGTGTGATGGAGAATATGGGTTCTTAGCTATATAATAGTAAGAAGGGAGATGCTTTAAGGGTCTACTTGAATCTTTTTATATATTCCCAAAGGGCATATTTGAGAATATTATGCCATATTCTAGGTTTGTTTGCAGTAAACTTCTTAATTACCTTTATCAAGTTCTTTTTTGTTGATTCAGACACTTCATTACCTTGAGGGTAGTGATTGGATGAAAACTTGAGATTAATTTTGTTATCATATGCCCATTATATCATCACTATGTTTATGAATCATGACCCATTACCACATTCCATAGAGAGTGTAGTCCCAAATCTAGTACATATGTTTTCTTCTAAAAAATTGATCTTTTCTTTAATTTTGCATTATTTGGTAGCAACTACCTCAGTCCATCTAGTGTAATAATTAGTTGCTATTAGAACATATTTGTGACCTTTTGATGATTTAGGATTAATGACTCCAATGAAATCCATCCATCATTATGCAAAGGGTTTATTAACCATTACTAGTGGTAAAGGCATTACTGCTTTTGGTTTTTTTGTGTTGAAGATCTAGCATGAATGGCATTCTCTTACATGTTTATAAGCATATTTAAAGATGGTTAGCCAATAATAGCTAGCATTAAGAACCTTTTGAGTTTTGGTTCTTCCATATGGATGTCCACTTCCTAAATTTTCATGAAACATGTTCATTATTTTAGTAACTTCTTCCTTGGAAACACATCTCAGGTACACACCTTCAAAGTTCTTTCAGTATATGATCCCATTTTTTATTAGGTGGTGAGATGATTTGAGCCTCAGGGATATTTTATGTTCTATAGTTAGTCTTATAGGATAAGTTCTATTGATTATTAATTGAATGATGGGATCATACTAGTCATTAGGTTAAAAATTTCATTGATTAGCCTGCATAATACTCAGTTTGGGGTTAGTGTTAGAAATCATTTAGATCAAGCCTTAACACCTTACAAACTTTGAAATCTTCATCTCTATGTCATATTATTGAAGAAAAAACATCTAGTTATCTCTTCATTCTCCAATCTCATTCTTACTTAGCATTAACTTAGTGGCTAGATCTAGAAGAGTGGCATGCACTTTATTCCTAAGAATATAGTGCCAAAATTTCTTGACTACTTTAACTAATGAAAAAGCTTATTTATTAATTAGAAGATAATTTAACTCAACATTTTTCAATTTAATACTCATGAAATTAACTAGATGATCACACCTATCAATATTTTATGTTAAAATAGCATCAATGGTGTGTTCAGAGGCAAAAGAGTAAAGGAAAAAGTCCTTTAAAAAGATTGGACCCTGACTGATTGTATTTTTGATGTCCCCAAAGTCCTTATTTGGCTCCTAATTCCATGAGACTTTAGCATCCTTCTTCAGCATATCATTTAATGTCTTGACAATTTCTACAAATCCAAAAATAAATTTTCTCACAAAGTTTATTTTTCCAAAAAGTGATTTCAATTCTTTTCTACTATTGAGATTCTCTATCTTTGATATGGATTACACTCTTGAAAAATCCATGGAGATTCTATATTTAGTGATAACATGGCCTAACAATTTACCCTCAATGACATAGAAAATAATTTTCTTAAGGTTAAGGGATATTCCATACATTTTACACCTTTTGAATACCTCTTGTAAATACATAAAATGGTCATCATTATTCTAAGAGAAAATAGTTAGATCATCCATGTAGATTATAATGAACTTACCAATTAAGCCTTGGAAGGCATGGTCCATGGCCCTTTAAAAAGTGGCTCCTATGTTTATCTATCCAAAAGGCATTATTTTGTATGCAAAGGTTCCCCATTTAGTTGTGAATTATGTGTTCATTTAGTCTTCCTTGTTTACCAACACCTAATTGTATCCTGAAAAATCATCCAAAAAAGATATCATGGCTGAACTAGAAATAATTTGTATTAATTGGTCAAAATAAGGAAGAGGATAATTATCCTTTTTAAATGCTCTATTTAGATTCTTGAAATAAATACATAGTCTAATTTCACCATTCTTTTTCCTAATTGGTAACAAATTGGTAACCTAGGTAGAGTGTCTGATGGAAAATACATTTCTAGCATCTAATAACCTCTTGACTTCTTTAAAAATCATGGGTTTTAAAACAAGGTTTATAGGAATTTGATTTTGCCTAAAAGGTTTACAATTCTCTTTGAGAGGTATAGTATGGGTGATGACTCTTGGATCAAAAATATTTAATTCATCATATGACCAAGCTATTACATCTTTGTCTTTGGTTAACAACTCTTTGGACCTTTTGTTTTCAACAATAGTATAGGCCTTCCCAATTTTGACCAATTGAAGTTGATTTTAAGGTCCAAGATCAATTGCATTATAATATTTCCCATTTACCTTGGGAATATTAGAGGCTTTAGTTAGCTTATCCTGATTAAATAGACTTTCTAAAGTAATCATGCCTTTGGGAATTTTTTTATCATTCATATGAATGACTTTGCCATCAAAATTGTTTTCAAGGGTGGTTTCATCAACCTCATCAATGACATAAGCCTCAAATTCACCTAAACTAGTCATGAATTTTAGGATCTGTTGGTCATCATTAAAGACCTATATATGATTTACATTATCTAAGATAGAAGGGTTGGGTATTAATTCAATACTAAATTTTGGTGAGTCTTGGTTAAGCATGAGGATATCTATAGCTAAGGCTAGTTCATTAGAAAATTTATTTTCCTCCTAAGGGATAGACATAATATTGAAAGCATCAAAAGCATCAACCAGATCCCAAACCCTAAATTTATACCTCTTAAGGTATAATAATTCACATTGGTATTTGCTTCTTAACTAATTGACTACTAGTTTTAAGTTACCATAAACTAGTAGTTACTTAACCCTTTTCTTGATGGAAAACTATAATCTTAGGATGAGAGCCTCATATTCTACAAGGTTATTGGTACATGAGAACTTAAGCTTATAAGAAACATGATATTTATTACCAATAGGGTTAGTTATAAAAATTCCTACCCTAGATCTAGCCTTACACCTATCCCCATCAAAATGCAGTCTCCATAATCCAAGAATAGTATGATAAGGCTTAGAGTTACTTACTCTAGCAGTTTCAAGGGTGAAAACTTCCAAATTAGAGTCAACTATGTTCACCTTTTCATTGATAACATTGTATTATATGATCATATATTTCATCCTTGGCTATTTTTACATGCTAATTTTATTTAGAACTCCTTTCCAAGATAGCCACAGATGTGAATAGTCTATGGACATGTATCTATTCAAAGCCTTTGTCCATTCTCTACTTAAAATTAATCTGTAGGCATCCATGATATCCACCACTTGGATATCTATGAATTATTGGAATCTTAGCTCAAAAGCTAGTTACATGTGAACATTTAACAATTATCCAACCACTTTGATCCTAGACTTATTTAATTGGGTGAAAACCCTATCAAACCTAATGGGGGTCAAATTTAGTTGCTTACAAATAAATGTGAGCATAATATTTGTAGAGAAACTAGAATCTAACAAACAACTATGCAAGTTCTTACCAAACATTCTAGTTATAAGCATGAAGGGTGGGGACTCTATCTTATCTTTGTACATAACTACATTTACATTATCAATCTTGGACACCTTGTTAGGTTTTTTGGACAAGGCTTCCATCAATAGGTCTCTCTACTTAGCTATCTATGTTAATTCATGTAAATTAATGTTATCTTTAATTTTCTTCATGTCCTCTACACTATTATACCCAATTTTATTTGAAGGAATAGATGTCAATACTATATTTAGAAGTACTTCCCTTTGGAGGCTGTGGGTTATTATCTAATGTCGTGTCTGGAAGAATGCCAAAGATTGGAGTAGAAGTATTGAAGGGCTGCTTCTGATCTATGTTTCTCAAAGGATATGTATTATTTAATAACTAATAGAAGGAATGAAATTATTCAAGAACATCATCAAGATGATGGTCTTCTTTGAATGTGAAATCAAACATTTCCACCATGAAGGTGTGGTTAGCATATTTAGATCCTGAAGTACCTATACTATTATATTTATTAGGCACTACCTCAAAAGTGTCCAACTCTTCCTAAAAGGATTCAAAAGATTTATAAAATTCAATGCAATCAATTTCTCCATGCTTAGTAGTAAAATGAACTCTATAGTAATTTGTTAATGTAATATCAAAAAGATCTATGCCAATGTTCTTCTTATCGATAGATAATTCATTGTTCTTATTGTTATGAAAGCTATCATTATGAAACCTATTATTGAGTCTATTAAATCTCTAGAAAGAGAATTTCCTTCTTGAGATTTCACTAGTATGACTAACCTATTTTTGTAACTGAAGTAAGTCTATGCTAAGATTTTGGACCATTCTCAAAATAGAGTCATTCTCACTTTTGAGGGCCTCAAAGTTATGAAATTGGTTAGTAATAGAGGCTAGTACTAATGCCCATTAATCATTTGGACTAAACCCTTTTTCAGCATGTTTTAGGAATCCTAAGTTTTGGTTAGGAATAGCATTACTCAAGGGTAACTAGTTTAGTGTTGGGATCTGCTTTAGGGTTGACCTATTCTAATTATTTGTGGGGAATATATTTAAGGTAAGCATATGTTGATTAACATTTGGGATAGATTAGGACATTTGTACTTAGGGATAAATTTGATCACTAATGATCATTTCTTCATAATAATCATGATCTAAGGTGGTTATGAGTGGGAGAGATCTCTTCGAAAACATAAAAGTCATTAGAACTACTACATCTTTACAGATTTATAAATCTAAAACCTCATCAAGTTTATAGAGATTTATGGTCTGGCTATGCATATTTTTAAACTTGGCATTAAATTCCCTTATGAACTCATTGGCATCTCTCCTGATGGTGGTAAATTTCTACTACAAGATGCACAGACTAATAACCTTACCAAATTGGTCAATGAAGACATTGTTAAAGCCATCTTAGCTAGTAATGTAATTGTCAAGAAATTTGAAAAACCATTCATATGCAGCATCCTTAAATGTAAAATGAAATAGTCTATAAGCTACATATTCATGGATAACATTTAATAACATTAATACAACTTTGAATGATTTAATGTGTTCTTCAGTAATTATAACACCATTTGGGATAAATGTTGGCAAGTATTTCTTAGTATTATGGGGGAGACCATGCACTACACCTGGTAAATTGATGGAAGAATCACCTAACCATGCCAAACCTCGATGAAGGTTGAATGCAAGAATTAATTAGAATGGTGAATATGGCAAAGACTTTGAATGTCTATGCCTACCTTTGTCTCACCTAGCTTTCTTGTGGACCTCTAGTTCCAATAGAGGCTCTCTTATTTTTGAATGTGATCACATTATGATTCTAGGAAATCTAGCTTGAGGATTTTGAATTCTATCTGAAATACAATGTGTCAAGTTAATATTTACAAAGAACCAAGGTTAGACTTGCACATTAAGAAATTTTTGAAAATATCCATGTAACAAAGAGAAAAGGACTATGATTTTTTAAACTAGCATAAATATATGTCCAAATATGTAAATGTGATAAATCTTCACACTTTTAAGCTCAAATGAGTTCAAATTTGCAAAGGATTTATGAATCTTTAACCAAAATGTCTATTACTAACCTCAAACTTTCAAATTCTTAGATCTTAAGCTATCTTTACTTGAATTAAGCATTTGTTCTTAAATAACCCTGATATTTGTCTAAAAAAACATAGAGATGGGTCTGAAAAAATGAAGATCACCAATATTTGCATAAATATGTTTAAAAAAACATATATCTATAAATAATAACATGATATTTGATCAAAATGCACCAAAACTTGCAAAGATCCTATAAACTCACAAAGATATGGCCCTCCTTATAGCTCTAGTAGAGCTTCCACTTGTTGATGCCTCTATGTGTACCATAGGCACTCTTAGTGTTTAAAGAACACTTCTCATTTTATAACTTAGGGTGTTTAAATCATGAGTTGCAAGTTCTGATAATTAGATTAACTTTGTTGAAATAGAGGCATAACACATAGACTATTCTACAACATTTATATTAATTGGTGGTTGGGAGCCACCTTGGTCTTTAATAATATTTGAAAGGTATGCAACATCTATGCTAGTACAAGTGAATTATGATCAGACTCTAATATAAGACTATTTTAGAATGAATGTTTACAATGATTTTAAGCTATAGCGATTTGATTTAAAAAGAAGCAAAAGGAAGGGTAAGAAAGGTTAAGGCATAAAGAAAGGTGTTGGTCTTGTTTCAGACATTATGAAAAAGTTCAAATTTCATCTAGATATATACTTGACCAATATGTAGCATGAAAGAACTTAAGCCCAAAACACATCACACATCAAGCAGACTTTTAAAGACTATAGAAATAATGCAAATCATAACCAAGCTTACTTTAAGGGTTTACTATTATAAGTAGATAGCTAATGCACATCTATAAATTTAGAGCAAATAAAATGAATCAAACTAAGGAACCTTCAATTAACCTAGAATTAGCACAAGTAAAAAACTCTATAATTAAATGTACACATCAAGAATTAATGAACTATTCAAATCTAAAAGTAGAACCATACAACTGAGAGAAAAACCTTATATCATTTCACACAAGCAAATACTAGACAATCCTTGCAGAATTCCTTGTTTATATTAATTTCTCAAAGTTTACAAAGTAGTATAGTTCTAATAATTCTTTCTTTTACAAATGGTAATACTACCTTTTAAAGGAGGCTAAGGAAGTATACCAATTAGTCATGTTAGTTACAAACATGCAAAAGTAAGGACAACTATCCATTTTTACAAAGTTTCTAGAATACATTTCCCTTTTCCTAAGTGAACTAACCTATAGGAAAATGTGCTAGTAAATTTTCACATGCCTTTACAAAAAAAATATTCCATTTTTTAATATTACAAAATTTTCAAAAAAAATATAATATTACTAGTTATTTGATGGGCCCTATGCTGAAGAACTCCCCTGCTGCTGTTGAAGAATCCTCATAGTTTTTTGGTGTTGTTAATCAACTATATTTAAATTAATAGTTGGATCTAGGAGTTACTCATCTTCCTAGTCAATTAAGTCTTTGAAATACCTATCATTTCTTGTCATGGATTCTTTGATGTTCTTTGCCTTGACAATCTTCTCTTCTACAATTAGGATTATATTCATGATCTTGCTATTGTCAATCCTATATTTGCCTTGGCTCTTACCTCTTACTTCCTACATGACCAAGGTGACTTTGTGCTTTTATTCATCATTTTCAATGAATCAAACATATCATAAAAATATTCTTCAAACATCTTGATCATTTCCTTAGGGACTGATAGAATGGCATGTGTGCCAAGATTTTCTTTTTGTTTCTACATATTCTCTATCTTTTGATAGAAGCCTCTAATGCCTAATTTTAGTTGAGATGAATGAGCATTAGATAATCCAACTATATATTCTTCATGGATTGGGTCTTCATTAGGTCCCTAACCTCCTACTAGAATTAATCCAATTAATGATTCAACTCTCTGAAAAGTGAGCTCTTCACCCCAACCATGACTTTCTTTATTTCCATTCATTCTAGTTTTGCAGTCTATGGGTTGAATTTCACATAATTGATGATTATGTCATCCTTGGAGGTTATGGAGTCTCCATTTGTGTGCTACTTGAGGTTCTCAAAGCTATCATATTTTTTTATTTCTCTTCCGTCATCAAATCAACTATCTATGGCTTGAGCTCATCATGGACAATGATGTTGACTGCTTTGGTTATGGCCTATGAATGTTGTGGGGTTGGAATAGTTTTTCATTTTCCCATATAGGAACCATTCAAGGATGAATAGCCATGAATAGGATTCTCATTACTAAATAAGTTAACTTTACTCAAAGGATGAGTGAAGGTTGACTTTCGTTTCTTCTTTCCAACTGGGACCAATGCTAATTTAACATCCCTCTTTTATAGGGGTACAATTAGAACTAGGTCCAAAGCAATCTCCTTCCCATTTTCCTTTTCTACTTCTTTGGTTTGGACTTGAGGTTCTTCTACTTGTCCCTCTTCTTCATCTGATCCATAAGCATTAGAAATTACTTTGCATGCATCTTCCACTCTCTCATCAAGATCTAGTGTAATCATGTTGATATACTCAAATGAGGACTCTGGTCTATTAGGTTTAGCTGAGGATGATGTCCCCTCACAAGGCATTTATTCCAATATCTTCTTCTCAATCCTTTATACAACTAGAACTTGAGGCTATTGTACTTCTACTTATGGTTTTTTTGAGGGGGCCTAGAAGAGGGTCTAGGTAATAAGTGGTACTACAGGGGTCCCATTTGCCATATCTCACTGGGTAGTTTCTCATCTCTATCCAACCTAGCCTCGAGATTTATATTATGATTTTTCAACTTGGCCAATACTTCTATGAAATTGGAGGCCCTAATATACATTATTTCATGAAAACCAAGCTAGTGTTGTTAGGAGTAGTTTATTGTTTTTGATTTCAAATGCTTCATAACCCTATTATGAGGGTCTCATTGCCTTAATTCATCCAACTGTAAGTTGAAGGATTATTTGTGCCTAGAGATAGTGTCAACCTAATCCCAACTTTGTAATATAGTCCTACCAATGGTCAAAGGAAAAGGGTGGAGGAGGCCCTTCCTTTTTCTCTTGCATACTTTATCTATACCATGGATTAATTGATATATTATTTCTTGCTCTATCAGTTTAGTAAGCACATGGACTGGGAATTTAAGTGGATAAATCATGGTCCTTTATATTATAATTATTTTGCAGTCTAGGTATAAATATAAATCCATAAGTAGTTCCATAAACTTCCTTATTAAAGGGTTGACCCTACCCATAGGGATCCATGTGATGGATTATACTAAAGTTAGATATACACAATCATAAATGAATTGTATGTTGTGTCTATACTTGAATATGTGCAATTATGAATAGTGATGGGAAACATTTGGCTTGCTCTCGAATGACCAATTTTTCATGTTAGGGAATGTGATGTGGCTTATAGATTATCTAAAATATGGGACATCATAAAGAAGTGATTGTTGGTTTTCTTCTTTATGGCTGACAATTATTATTTCAAGTAAATGTTGATCATCTCTCTTATTGAGGGAGTGAGTCCCTTTTATAC
Organism: Torreya grandis; assembly: GCA_037957365.1. Lineage (NCBI taxonomy): Eukaryota > Viridiplantae > Streptophyta > Pinopsida > Cupressales > Taxaceae > Torreya > Torreya grandis. The sequence goes on from JARHVA010005062.1 coordinate 338,956, forward strand.
CATGAAATATACATAAGACACCTAGGCTTTATTAACATAGGTTGTGTAAGAGGCCCCAAAAAATCTATTTAGTATTGTCATGATCATTTTAATCCCCTCCCTAAACTGTGTAATTGGGATCTTACCAGTGGTGTCTATGATTACATGGGTTCCTGAGTGTAGCCATGGGCTAAGGATCTTTTTCATGTTATTTTTGCTTGCCCATTCTCTAATTGTGGTAAAATCTCCCTGAGGATTATGTAGCTTGTAATAATTTTCAAATATGAGAGGGGTGATATATGCTACCTTCTTGAAATTACATTTGTACACTATCATGTCTTGATTAATCTTGTAAACCTTGGAAACAAGAACAATGACATTGATATAGTACAATACCTTGAGTTTCACCACTATGAAGTAGAGATGAGTCATTTGAATGGAGACTAGGTCATTGTACCTCTAGATTATTGTGACAATATTTTGATATTCCCTTGTGATGGCCTGCATGTCTTTAATAGTCCCAAAAATATTGGACCAATTGTTATCCCTAGTGTTTAATAATGTAGCATCATATTCTATATCCTTGAATACTCTTACATCCATATCTAAGGTCAAGTAAAAATATTTATCCTACCTTTGATGTTGTCTCTGAGCTTCTATGACTATGAGTTTTGCAAAATGCTCACTAGTGGCTTTCAAACTATCTTTGGATTACTCACACTAATCTAGATGGAAATAAGGCTCTCTTTGCTCAATTGTGATCGATTTGGGCCCAAATTAGGGATTTCTCTACAATTTTAATGGTGATGATCACTCAAGCTTAGGCAAATTTATGCCTTGGATTTTATTTAGACCCCTACCTTTATACTTTTGCCTTCTTTTGCCCATAAAATATTTGAATTTGTCATTTTATGCTTATGTGGCACCTGTGTGGTAGTTTTCATGGTATTTTCATTAATACTTTCAAAGTAATATCCATTGTATTTTAAATTTTGATTTATCTCGCACCATTGGATCTCTATGAATGAATCAACAAGGGTTGTTGATCATGATCTTGTGACTTACATGCTATTGGTCCTTATTTGGCTTGGGCTTTGTGGATATGCCTCTTGGCATCCTTATGGGATTTATAGACTATATAACCTATCCTTTACATAAGCGATGCACATTCACCATATGCCAAACTCATGGGATTTAAGAGGTTCTATTACATAGTCCATGTTGATTATGCTCTGTTTGATTAGCTTGCTCTAATTAACTATGAGTCATTAATCCTATAAAGGTACATAATATTTAATTAGTGTTAGGATATAAAAGGGAACATAGGTTAAATACTTTAGGTTAAAGTTTGTTTCATGTTAATAAACATGATATAAACTTTAGTCTAAAGTATTTAATCCAAGTCATAGAACATAATATAAAAAGGGCCTTTTTGCTAAACCAAGCTCATTAGGATTAAGGAATAAGAAGATTTCATAGACTAAGGTTAGGGTACCTATTTAAAATATGATATTTAATCTTATTCTACATAAGTTTAAACATAGTTACAAGGATCTTGAGCTGAAACATGGCTTTAAATAACTAGATTAGTCCATGGGGGACCAATTTTACCATTGAGAAGTAAGACTTGAGCATGTTCTTATCTTGGGTGTGATTGGATATTGAGTTAAATATTGGTGGTATCATATAAATAAATGATGGCTTCATATATTTCAAATGACATTCACAAGAATGCCAAATTTAATATCTAATTACTTTTCATAAGAGGCTAAAATTTGATGGCCTAGCACACATCAATGATAGCCTCATGGACATCAAATTAAGAGTATAGGAGAATCAAATTTAAGCTCAATTATAAATGATCCCATAGAATCTTGGGTATAATTTACTCCATTAGATCATCCCTTGTGAGTAAGAATAGACCATAGATTATGATTTGAATAGATGCATGCCCTTGATCTGATGGATCAATGCTTTAGATTCTTCAAACTTCCTTTGCTCTGTCTGATCATCCCATCTCGATGAAGTGAAATCCATCGATTCTAAAAAGAGGTGAGATACTTAAGTTAGGGCTAGTTAATGTGGGGACTTAGGGTAAGGTCTTGGTACTAAGGTCTAGTTCATGTTAATAAACATGAATGGGGCCTTAAAACTAAGATTTTAGTCCAAATTCATAACAAAGAGGATTAATGACATAAATGGAAACCAAGTTAAGGAAATTAAAGTTCCCTAAAAGCATAAAAGTTAGACTCTACTTTCTTTACTATAAAGGGAACAAAGATATAAAAGGACCAAGCTTATAATTTTAGACCAAGGTTTGGTTGTTTTTAAAAACATGACCAATCCTTGGTATAAAATTTAGGCTTAATTCTAAAGCATTTTTGAAATGTTCCCACCGAATTTACTCCTACCAGATTGAATTTGAACCAAGGGTTTAAGATAGTGTTTTCTGAAGGAAGAATTTAGAACATGAATTCAACTTTGAGTTCTTACAAACCAAAGGTTAGTAAAAGTCTAAATAGGATTAATTTCCAAACTCCAAGTGTGGTCCAAGACATGAGGGTCCCATAGGCCCTATAACTAAAACATAGAGATCCATTGTCATCAACATCATGCAAGTTTAAATCAGAACCATGAATAAATAGGCCACCCTTATTAGGCATGGATGATATTTAAATTCAAATAATGTGCAAAACATGTCATGTTTTTCAATGTTAAGGTTCAAATTATGCACAAGGGTCCCTATTTTTTATAAATGGGGTATGTTGACCTCAAAAATATCCATATTTTTTACTTCAATCTTCTATGAAACTTTACAAATAAGGATGCAAGTCTTTTTGGTATGCTAGAGTTATGTCTCTCTTCCAAAGGTTGGATAAGATATAAAATGGATCCCTCTCTTATCATCTTTGAGATTCGATTAATGATCCACATCTCATTAGATAATTAAATAAAGGTTTTCATGAATAGATTAATAAGGTATATGGATTAATCCAAAAAAAAAATTGACATAAAGGATTCTATATTATTTTACAATTTTATGTGTGCTTGCATGAGGATTTTTTTCAAGTACTTGAATACATGATGCATATGCTACCATACTACTTAAATATCCCTTTAGATCATTTTCATCATCAACACTAGATAGATTCAAACCATGACATTAGATAAGATTAGTGTATATACAAATTGTATTTTATAAAACCTGAAAGTGAAAAATATTTTATATTTATATGCCCCTATCTATTAATATAATTATGTAAGATACCATTATATTTTTCAAGATATTACTATATATTCCTAAGAACCTTCATTTAACTTGATTCCCATAGATTTTAAAATTTGTTTATCTACCATCCATTCAACTTCAAATTCCTAAAATATTAGTTAAAACTTACAAAAAAATATGTTTCTAAAACTACAAGAGATCACTTATCCAAAAATAACATAATCCAAACAACATAGTCCAAATCCATAACATGGTAAATATCCCTAAATCAATCCTTTTTATATTTTTCATACCTTTATTCTTTATTTATATGATCTAATTTTTTATTTAATACATGCATTTGACACTCCCTTTATGTTCTATATTCATCTATTATCCTCTTCAATCCCATTGGGTGTCTAGTGGTCAATAATACCTAAACGAGTTTTAAAATTCAATTGTTATCTTTCATTTTAGATTTTTTTTATATGGTCTACCTGTGTGTGTGTGTGTGTGTGTGTGTGTGTGTGTGTGTGTGTGTGTGTGTGTTATATAGTTCCAAACGTTCAATTTGCATTGCAAATAATAGCCAAAAGGAGCTCAATTTGATTTTTGTATGACCATATTTGTAATTTTTTACTATAAAATATAAGAATTTATTTTTTAATGAATAAAATAACATGCAAGATAAAATTTTAAGATGACATACAAAAATGTCCAAAACTATAAAGGGGTACATACACACACACACACTATATATATGTATATGTATGTCTATATATGTATATGTATATGTATGTATGTGTGTGTGTATATATATATATATATATATATATATATATATATATATATATATATATATGTATGTATTTGTATGTATATGTATGTATATATACATATACATATGCATACATACATATACATACACACACACACATGCATACACATACACATACACATACACATATACAAATACATTTGTGTGTGTATACACACACACATACATATACATATATATTACATAAACATACACATACACATACACATACACATATACATATACATATTTGTGTGTGTATACACACAGACACATATACATATATATTACATGTGTGTGTGTGTGTGTGTAGAGAGAGAGAGAGAGAGAGAGTGCATATTTAATATTTACATGATTATATTTTGGACTATACCAACATTTTAAGGGTAATATCAAATAATAGTGACCAGAAACATCATGACAGGTAAGGATGACCATAAAAAAATTTCCTTGATAGCCAGCTTGATAATAAAACATCCTTAATAAATTTATAGGATATGCATGGCATGAATAGGAAACATAAGAAATGTAACCTAGATCAATTAATTTATCAATGTAATTTGACACCAAATTAGGGTGATTTCAAAGTCATTTATTTTTATATTATAATATAAGCTATATGTTACATAAAATGGTGATCGTTTTCCATGGAAAATAAAATAGAAAAAAATGATTTTTTGAATTATACGTATACTATGTGAATGAAATAATATAGATCAGGTAGAATTTATCTCAATTTAGGAGCCATCTTGGGCATGCCAGGCAACAAAATGTTCTCAGTCACTTGTTGTAGACTAGATATAATCTACTTATCTCAGATGACATTATTCCATTTGAAGTATAAATTTGTATCATTGTATACATCCTAACACTTTTTAACAAACATATTTATATCTTTTTTATCCATGTTATCCTCATTACTTATGTTCCTCACCAACTTTGATCACTGGAACACACAAAAAAAAACATAGTCAGTGACATCAGTGTAATATTTTCTAATCTGAATAGGGATGAGAATTAAATAGGGATTAAAAGTGTAGTAGTTGACTCTTTTCACATTATACATCTCCATATTTTATTGGTGCCACCAAAACATAACCAAGACCAAATTGTAAACCAAGGGAATGGTCTCATACATCTTGTGGAAAAAAACATTAAAAAATCCATTATCTACAAAATGTGTTAGAGGGGTGAATTTTAAAGTCTTTAAGAGGGTATCATAGTTTAATTTAGTGGGATCAACCATAAACATGCCCAAATTTAAATATAGAGCATGGGTATTCCCCAATTCAAAAGGCCACTAAAACTTATTAGGACATTGTTGGTAGTACCCAACCTTGTACTATGGAGAATGACTCCACATATTCTCACATAAGCTATACATAAAAACTTAATAATGGCCATCTGATAGGTTAAAATAGGCTATCAATGTTGTCACAAACTTGGATATAGGAATCCATATAAATCATCCTTTTATATTCCTTAAATTACTTATCACCACATATTTGACACCATTAATTTTAACCCACAAATGAACAACAATAAAAAGAACTATCATTAATTCATTTATCCATAAACTAGGGGGGATATTCCACTCAAATTTTCACCAATATAGACCCTATCAAATCAAGGGGTTGATCTCAAGTTATATCACATTTAACAACACTCAAAACCTTGTTTTAGGAAGTATTCCACTCTTATGACTGATATCCACAAATAAAAAAATATGTGACCCTTCATATGAAATATCTACATGTTACATACATTACATATGTTACTTCACCCTATAAACATGATAATACTCCATACATGATTTCAATTTAAATTATAGCATAGAAGTGAAATACCAAATGTGAAGTTATTCAACTATTAGGGTTGATTCTTGATCTCTCTTAAGTATTTGGTGTATTATCCTAGTTGTAAAGGATGTAAACATGCAAACAAAGGAAATAAATTCATAAAACATAAATAGAGATAAAACAAGATATATCCTAGAAAAACTCAATGTGAGAAAACTACATCAAGATTGAATCCATGCTTCATCATCTCCACTATGTTCTATAGTTTACAAGAGTTTCCCTTCTTGGGCTTATAATAAAATACAACCTCATCGTTACCATAATCGTAATGATCTTTGAAATATTCGGTGAAATATTTACCTCTCAATTAAGGAAAACTAATTAAATTAGCTATCTCATCTATGTAGCCATAAACTACTAAACTTAGCTATCTGGGCTATGTAGTCCCCCTCTTTAGATGGATATTTTTATATTTATTGTTTTCTAAATTTATGATCTTTTATCATCATGTATCTTGATTATATTTGCCTTTATAAGCCCTGTATTTAAAATTTTGCAACCTCAAATCCTATTAATAATCTCAATTGAAATGCCAAAATGAAGTATAAATGTTAAAAAATTTCCAATAGACATCACTCTAGAGTTCTGCAGTCAGATTTAGAGGTGAATCGTTGGGCTTTAGGGATGAATAATTTGGATCTTGAGATCAACTTGCAATAAATTACACTAACTTATGAAGGCCATAAATTTTGCATACAATCTCAAAAAGGTATGTTATGTTTTTTTAACTTGTCTAATTTTTTGAGAACTTAAATATGTACTCAAAATATAGTTTTTACACCAATAATATGTTGTTTTATCCCATACAACATAAAATAGCACTTTTCTAAGTCATGACATGTTGTAAATTACTCATGATTTACAATGGATTATTTTACTGATTTAATTGGATGATATACATGATAAAAATTATGATCAATCATTTACATCCCATATGTGGAGCTTGTTAGGACTTGTTCCAAAGTCCTAACTTTAGTTTACATTGTTAGGTAATAATAAATTGTAAAGGGGCATGCATCTTTATTTATAAAGACACCCCCTTTAATAATCATAGTCATTTCATTTAATTTGATTTTCTATTTTGAGTTAATAATAAAACTAACTTACGAGTTGAATTCCTATGGAGAGTTGGTTATTTGGTTAGTTGGTTTATATTGGTCATAGTTGAAAACTATATATTTATGTTTGAGTGTGTAAAAGTGTTAAAAAAATAATGGCACCATTTCTATGTACTTATTTTTTATTATTAATAAAATGTTTGTGGACCCACCTCAGTGGGCACAAGATTTACCCTAAAGAGATCTTATTGGTTGAAGTAATTTGAGTGATATCAATGGCATCATAGCATGGTAAAGAGAGTGTGGTGATCTCAGGTAAAATAAGAGATGACATAATTCATGTGATTAGACAAGGAAGACTCACATGAAATTAATTCTACAAAAATAAGGTATACCCTTTATTAAAAATTTTGTGTCAAAAGTTAAAAAATTATTCAAATATCAAATGTTTCAAATATAATTTTTTCAAAACCTTTGATTGGAAGAATTAAAATACATTGAGAAAATTATTTTTGTATGGCTATATGCCTATAGAATCCTAAGCCTACTTTTTTGAGGCTTTTTAAATGATGTAGAAGTTGTGTGTTCAAATCAATTCCTAAAATTATGTTAAAACAATCCAATTCAACCATTAATATGGCTTTTTTAGCTTGAAAAACACCTGTAAAAATATGATATGGTCTCCATATGTGTGTGAAATAAATATTTCTGGGAGAATTTACTGAGTGTTACTATCATTTAGATCTTTTATCTACTAAAAACTAGATATAAAACAATCTTGGAAGCATTTTAAGCCATTTTTTGAGCTTGTACAACTTGTGTGTAAACTAGTGAGACCTTCATGACATCTCATAACATTCATCTATTATCTATTTACTAAAAATCCTCAATAGACATCCTAAAATTATTTAAAACCTCCTTTGTACGGCTTGTATGGATTTATATGACCTGATACAACAAATAAAGAGTCATAGGCATTTTAAAAATTAGCAATGGCATCTAGGTTGCAGGCATGACATTGTAATAATAAAGAAAAATAAAATTTTCATTTATCAAAAGTTTGGTATACTTTGGTCAAGAAATTTTAAGGTTTGGGGGTCCATCAAAAGATAATTTTTTTTTTACCTTCTTCCAATTTTTTTATGGATGAATTAATTTTACTTGGGAAAGTTTTTTTTCATATACAGCAAAAAATCAGGTTTAAATACATATTTTCCTTATGTATATTAAAGGCTCATAGACCAATTGGAAAGGATAATTATTTAAAAAACCTTTGAATTTGGAGGTCCAAGGTTCCAATCTCTCTTTTGGTCAAATTTTCTATTTGATCATTTGCTTTTTGGAGGAATATTCCAATTTTTTAGAATCTTTGGCATGTTTTGAATATTATAAAGGGCATAAATCATGTAAAAGAGTGAAATTTAGTGACAAAAAAGCAATAGTTGTGTGTTTATTTGGTGAAATAAGGGTGTAATTAGTGAAATAAGGGTCGAAACATTTTGTTTTTGGTGAGGTAAAGTGCAAAACCCATAAAAAAATCTCTCTTTTTCTCTATGTGAAGGTTAAGTGAAAAACCTTGTAGAAACATTGCTTTATGTAAAGTGCTATGTGAGTGTATTTTTATTTCATATTTTGCATTTACTTTCATTTCAAAAAGTCAAAAATTAAAAAATTGCTTTCAGATAGTGATCGTTTAATGATTTTTAATTACATTGATTGGAAACATTTGATGGAAGCTTCATTAGTTTTCAATGAGTTATGGGATGTTGTGAAGAGTAAAAATCCTGCGTTACCTATAGAATAGTCTAAAATTGATATTTTAAATATGTGTGATTTTAAATCATTAGTATTAATCAAGTGTTGTTGCACTAGAGATACTTATATTCATATGGAAAACTCTCCTCATAGTTACACTACATGGAAAACTTTATCTAACTTGTATGATAAAAATCCCAAGCATAAGAATATAGATATACACATGCAGTTGTTTACTTTGTCATTAGAGGAATATGGGGATATAGGAGATTACATGTCTAATTTGATTAATATTTCTACTATTGGAACAATTAATGGTTATTTAATGTTATTTATGTACCCTTAATACATTAAATTACATTGGTTAAATAGTAATATATTTTATTATTTATCATGAGTATATCCTCATGTAAATAAATAATAAGATATATTAAATGACATTTGGAGAGGTTGGACACATAAATGTGGTAGTTGGAAAAGGTCATATTATAATGGTCAGATTACCTTGTATATACAATGAAGAGTTTATATTGTAAGATGCAATGAAAAAATAAGAAGTGAGAGGAAGAAAGACTATATTGAGTACTTATCAGTTTCTCATAATATTAATAATTTTTATGGGTTTTTTTACCTCTTGGATGTTTTCTCATGTATATCTTGTGTTGGTTTTATGTATACCTTTACTCTTGATATCATATCTAGATCCATTGCTCATATGTATTAGTTTGCATGTTTTATTATTGTATCAGAGTTAGTTGATGCATGATCAAGTGGCAAGATCATAGATTGGAGTTTTGGCTTGTGTTCAAGCCTAAATTCATATTTTTTTCAAGCCATATTATGTTTATGAAATAATTTGAAGCTTCATCTTCAATAAAAGTAAGTTTTTTCATTTATTTCTCCTCTTAGAGCCTAGATATTTTAGATCTATGCATTTTATCAAATTTCAAGCTTATTTTCATAACAAAAATCTGTCTAGGTGTCTTGAATGGGTTATAGATGCTTCTTTGAGGATTAAAAATCTTTAGAAAAATTATCTATATTATTCTAATGATATTTTTGAAGGTGTTTGAAGCTCTTTAGTTTTAGATCTGAGCAATTAGAAGTATTTCAAAGCAAGACTAGTCTTGAATGCCATTTTTTAGTCTATTTAAGGCATGAATCTCATAAAAATAAAAATAAATGATTTTTTATTCTTTTTACAGCTTGAAATTCATTATTAAATGTCATATCTCTATTTTTTGGCCTACTAACACTCTTGTTAAAATATTTAAAGCTACCTTTTTTAGATCCGGAAGTTTAAGTCAGCTTGACGTGCCATTTTTTAGTATAAAAAGTCAAAAATGAGTAAAAAAATGTTTTTTGGTATTAAATATTTATTTTGGTCACTCCATCTACTTAGTTTTGCCATTTTCAATCATTTTGACCTTTAATTCACCTAATTTGGACCCCTATAGGTTATTTTAAATTTTCTTTCTCCTTTCAAGTGTCTTTGTATGACCTATAAGGTAGAATTTTTTTAAAAAAATACCTGCATATTTTTTTATCTTTATGTGGCTTGGAAGAGAGAAATTAGGTATATTTGGTAGTCCAAAGCCTCTAGAAACTTTTTGAAGCATTAGTTTGACTCATTTTAATTTTTCTCTCCCAAGCACCTTTTTGGCATATTTCTAGTTGTACAACCCCTAGAAAAAAATTAGAAAAAATCCTTTCTCAATATTTTTTAGATTTTTAAAAGGTAATTTCTTAGTATTTTAGCCATTAAAAGCTATTAGAGAGGTCATTTGAAGGATTAGGGAATATGCTTGAGTTTTTCCATCTACCTGGGCACCATAATGAGCATAATAGTAGTAGCAATAATTAAATATCATTGTGTAGGTAGAAAACCTAAGATCTGATGCTCCAGGATGCTTTGGAAGGCATTTTCAAACTTTAATTCATCTAAAACAATAATCTAAATCATATTCTACCCTCATATTCTCTTCACTTGCACCATGTTTCTACATACTGAGTGCTTCAACTGAATTAAATTGGTTAGTAAAGCTTTAAATCAAAGAATTAAAAAAAAGCTTTTTATTTAATTCTCTATTATCCACATAAGCCTTTGGATCCCATCTTTGCTCTTTTAATCCTTTTTACAATTTAAAATATTTGCATGTATTTATTTATTTTCATATAATTATTTACTTCTATTTTATTTATTTAAAAAATATATAACTTAAAAAGGATTAAAATCAATCTAGCAAATTTAAATTGCTAGCAAGGCTTGGTACTGAGTTGGCTATCCTAACTTTTCTAATACACTTATATGAGGTAGGCCTTGTGTTCAAATCTCTTTAATTCTTTTTTTTTTTCAAAATTAGTTTTTATTATAAACTATTTTTTAATTTGTGCGCTCATTCACATGAAAACTTGTGTCTTGTTCAACAACTTTGTTTGACATTTGACCCTGTCAACTGTTTGTCAACCATAATAATCTAACCAGTTAATTTAAAGGTTTTGGCATGTTATAAACATATTAAAAAGGTCCTTTATTTTATTTTAAACTTATTACTATTGATTTTATAATAATTTAGTCAAATAGTGCAATTTATGACATTATTTGTGACACTTGTGACCACTTTTGTAACACTTACAACTTTCGCCCTTATTGTGGTTATTTATTTATTTTTAATTATTTTACAATAAAATAAATGGATAGTGTTGTTTATTCACTAGAATATTTTTTTAATTTAAAAATGAAGTATAAAACATGTTAAAATTTTTGCTTCCTAAACCTTTTTTTTTATCAGTTTAGTATAAAATACAAACTTGTATTTTCAAACTTAAAAGGAAGAAGAAATATCCATGACTCAAATTATAATATGCATTATTCATAATAAATATATTTAATATTTGGATAACTTAGTATCATAATATTAGTGAATTTATTATATGTGTATCACATAACCTACTTGTTAACTTTAACATGCTCGATTGCAAGCTTACATATACCCCTGTTGAAGGTTGTGTTAAAGTTTGATCCAAAAACTATCTGTGACAAAGCTAACCCCTATTTAAAAATATCTTATTGTTATTTTATTTTATCTAACCATTATTAGGATAGATATTTCATAATTTTTGGGTGTTGATTCTAGATTCATACAAGATCCATACTTGGATCATTGAAAATCAGCAAAATGTATACTTTGGTATATAAAAAGAACTATAAACTTTGATTTATTTTATTCTTCTTTTGATTGTGTTAATTTATTTGGTTATTGTGATGTTAACCATACTATAATGAGTCTACTTTTGGATATGTGTTTATGTTTGGTATAATTACTATCACTTGGATCAATTCATGTGGAAGTTACTAAAGAATCCTTACGGCTATGAAGGATGATATAGATGTCTAGGTGTCTTGAATGGGTTATAGATGCTTCTTTGAGGATTAAAAATCTTTAGAAAAATTATCTATATTATTCTAATGATATTTTTGAAGGTGTTTGAAGCTCTTTAGTTTTAGATCTGAGCAATTAGAAGTATTTCAAAGCAAGACTAGTCTTGAATGCCATTTTTTAGTCTATTTAAGGCATGAATCTCATAAAAATAAAAATAAATGATTTTTTATTCTTTTTACAGCTTGAAATTCATTATTAAATGTCATATCTCTATTTTTTGGCCTACTAACACTCTTGTTAAAATATTTAAAGCTACCTTTTTTAGATCCGGAAGTTTAAGTCAGCTTGACGTGCCATTTTTTAGTATAAAAAGTCAAAAATGAGTAAAAAAATGTTTTTTGGTATTAAATATTTATTTTGGTCACTCCATCTACTTAGTTTTGCCATTTTCAATCATTTTGACCTTTAATTCACCTAATTTGGACCCCTATAGGTTATTTTAAATTTTCTTTCTCCTTTCAAGTGTCTTTGTATGACCTATAAGGTAGAATTTTTTTAAAAAAATACCTGCATATTTTTTTATCTTTATGTGGCTTGGAAGAGAGAAATTAGGTATATTTGGTAGTCCAAAGCCTCTAGAAACTTTTTGAAGCATTAGTTTGACTCATTTTAATTTTTCTCTCCCAAGCACCTTTTTGGCATATTTCTAGTTGTACAACCCCTAGAAAAAAATTAGAAAAAATCCTTTCTCAATATTTTTTAGATTTTTAAAAGGTAATTTCTTAGTATTTTAGCCATTAAAAGCTATTAGAGAGGTCATTTGAAGGATTAGGGAATATGCTTGAGTTTTTCCATCTACCTGGGCACCATAATGAGCATAATAGTAGTAGCAATAATTAAATATCATTGTGTAGGTAGAAAACCTAAGATCTGATGCTCCAGGATGCTTTGGAAGGCATTTTCAAACTTTAATTCATCTAAAACAATAATCTAAATCATATTCTACCCTCATATTCTCTTCACTTGCACCATGTTTCTACATACTGAGTGCTTCAACTGAATTAAATTGGTTAGTAAAGCTTTAAATCAAAGAATTAAAAAAAAGCTTTTTATTTAATTCTCTATTATCCACATAAGCCTTTGGATCCCATCTTTGCTCTTTTAATCCTTTTTACAATTTAAAATATTTGCATGTATTTATTTATTTTCATATAATTATTTACTTCTATTTTATTTATTTAAAAAATATATAACTTAAAAAGGATTAAAATCAATCTAGCAAATTTAAATTGCTAGCAAGGCTTGGTACTGAGTTGGCTATCCTAACTTTTCTAATACACTTATATGAGGTAGGCCTTGTGTTCAAATCTCTTTAATTCTTTTTTTTTTTCAAAATTAGTTTTTATTATAAACTATTTTTTAATTTGTGCGCTCATTCACATGAAAACTTGTGTCTTGTTCAACAACTTTGTTTGACATTTGACCCTGTCAACTGTTTGTCAACCATAATAATCTAACCAGTTAATTTAAAGGTTTTGGCATGTTATAAACATATTAAAAAGGTCCTTTATTTTATTTTAAACTTATTACTATTGATTTTATAATAATTTAGTCAAATAGTGCAATTTATGACATTATTTGTGACACTTGTGACCACTTTTGTAACACTTACAACTTTCGCCCTTATTGTGGTTATTTATTTATTTTTAATTATTTTACAATAAAATAAATGGATAGTGTTGTTTATTCACTAGAATATTTTTTTAATTTAAAAATGAAGTATAAAACATGTTAAAATTTTTGCTTCCTAAACCTTTTTTTTTATCAGTTTAGTATAAAATACAAACTTGTATTTTCAAACTTAAAAGGAAGAAGAAATATCCATGACTCAAATTATAATATGCATTATTCATAATAAATATATTTAATATTTGGATAACTTAGTATCATAATATTAGTGAATTTATTATATGTGTATCACATAACCTACTTGTTAACTTTAACATGCTCGATTGCAAGCTTACATATACCCCTGTTGAAGGTTGTGTTAAAGTTTGATCCAAAAACTATCTGTGACAAAGCTAACCCCTATTTAAAAATATCTTATTGTTATTTTATTTTATCTAACCATTATTAGGATAGATATTTCATAATTTTTGGGTGTTGATTCTAGATTCATACAAGATCCATACTTGGATCATTGAAAATCAGCAAAATGTATACTTTGGTATATAAAAAGAACTATAAACTTTGATTTATTTTATTCTTCTTTTGATTGTGTTAATTTATTTGGTTATTGTGATGTTAACCATACTATAATGAGTCTACTTTTGGATATGTGTTTATGTTTGGTATAATTACTATCACTTGGATCAATTCATGTGGAAGTTACTAAAGAATCCTTACGGCTATGAAGGATGATATAGATGTCTAGGTGTCTTGAATGGGTTATAGATGCTTCTTTGAGGATTAAAAATCTTTAGAAAAATTATCTATATTATTCTAATGATATTTTTGAAGGTGTTTGAAGCTCTTTAGTTTTAGATCTGAGCAATTAGAAGTATTTCAAAGCAAGACTAGTCTTGAATGCCATTTTTTAGTCTATTTAAGGCATGAATCTCATAAAAATAAAAATAAATGATTTTTTATTCTTTTTACAGCTTGAAATTCATTATTAAATGTCATATCTCTATTTTTTGGCCTACTAACACTCTTGTTAAAATATTTAAAGCTACCTTTTTTAGATCCGGAAGTTTAAGTCAGCTTGACGTGCCATTTTTTAGTATAAAAAGTCAAAAATGAGTAAAAAAATGTTTTTTGGTATTAAATATTTATTTTGGTCACTCCATCTACTTAGTTTTGCCATTTTCAATCATTTTGACCTTTAATTCACCTAATTTGGACCCCTATAGGTTATTTTAAATTTTCTTTCTCCTTTCAAGTGTCTTTGTATGACCTATAAGGTAGAATTTTTTTAAAAAAATACCTGCATATTTTTTTATCTTTATGTGGCTTGGAAGAGAGAAATTAGGTATATTTGGTAGTCCAAAGCCTCTAGAAACTTTTTGAAGCATTAGTTTGACTCATTTTAATTTTTCTCTCCCAAGCACCTTTTTGGCATATTTCTAGTTGTACAACCCCTAGAAAAAAATTAGAAAAAATCCTTTCTCAATATTTTTTAGATTTTTAAAAGGTAATTTCTTAGTATTTTAGCCATTAAAAGCTATTAGAGAGGTCATTTGAAGGATTAGGGAATATGCTTGAGTTTTTCCATCTACCTGGGCACCATAATGAGCATAATAGTAGTAGCAATAATTAAATATCATTGTGTAGGTAGAAAACCTAAGATCTGATGCTCCAGGATGCTTTGGAAGGCATTTTCAAACTTTAATTCATCTAAAACAATAATCTAAATCATATTCTACCCTCATATTCTCTTCACTTGCACCATGTTTCTACATACTGAGTGCTTCAACTGAATTAAATTGGTTAGTAAAGCTTTAAATCAAAGAATTAAAAAAAAGCTTTTTATTTAATTCTCTATTATCCACATAAGCCTTTGGATCCCATCTTTGCTCTTTTAATCCTTTTTACAATTTAAAATATTTGCATGTATTTATTTATTTTCATATAATTATTTACTTCTATTTTATTTATTTAAAAAATATATAACTTAAAAAGGATTAAAATCAATCTAGCAAATTTAAATTGCTAGCAAGGCTTGGTACTGAGTTGGCTATCCTAACTTTTCTAATACACTTATATGAGGTAGGCCTTGTGTTCAAATCTCTTTAATTCTTTTTTTTTTTCAAAATTAGTTTTTATTATAAACTATTTTTTAATTTGTGCGCTCATTCACATGAAAACTTGTGTCTTGTTCAACAACTTTGTTTGACATTTGACCCTGTCAACTGTTTGTCAACCATAATAATCTAACCAGTTAATTTAAAGGTTTTGGCATGTTATAAACATATTAAAAAGGTCCTTTATTTTATTTTAAACTTATTACTATTGATTTTATAATAATTTAGTCAAATAGTGCAATTTATGACATTATTTGTGACACTTGTGACCACTTTTGTAACACTTACAACTTTCGCCCTTATTGTGGTTATTTATTTATTTTTAATTATTTTACAATAAAATAAATGGATAGTGTTGTTTATTCACTAGAATATTTTTTTAATTTAAAAATGAAGTATAAAACATGTTAAAATTTTTGCTTCCTAAACCTTTTTTTTTATCAGTTTAGTATAAAATACAAACTTGTATTTTCAAACTTAAAAGGAAGAAGAAATATCCATGACTCAAATTATAATATGCATTATTCATAATAAATATATTTAATATTTGGATAACTTAGTATCATAATATTAGTGAATTTATTATATGTGTATCACATAACCTACTTGTTAACTTTAACATGCTCGATTGCAAGCTTACATATACCCCTGTTGAAGGTTGTGTTAAAGTTTGATCCAAAAACTATCTGTGACAAAGCTAACCCCTATTTAAAAATATCTTATTGTTATTTTATTTTATCTAACCATTATTAGGATAGATATTTCATAATTTTTGGGTGTTGATTCTAGATTCATACAAGATCCATACTTGGATCATTGAAAATCAGCAAAATGTATACTTTGGTATATAAAAAGAACTATAAACTTTGATTTATTTTATTCTTCTTTTGATTGTGTTAATTTATTTGGTTATTGTGATGTTAACCATACTATAATGAGTCTACTTTTGGATATGTGTTTATGTTTGGTATAATTACTATCACTTGGATCAATTCATGTGGAAGTTACTAAAGAATCCTTACGGCTATGAAGGATGATATAGATGTCTAGGTGTCTTGAATGGGTTATAGATGCTTCTTTGAGGATTAAAAATCTTTAGAAAAATTATCTATATTATTCTAATGATATTTTTGAAGGTGTTTGAAGCTCTTTAGTTTTAGATCTGAGCAATTAGAAGTATTTCAAAGCAAGACTAGTCTTGAATGCCATTTTTTAGTCTATTTAAGGCATGAATCTCATAAAAATAAAAATAAATGATTTTTTATTCTTTTTACAGCTTGAAATTCATTATTAAATGTCATATCTCTATTTTTTGGCCTACTAACACTCTTGTTAAAATATTTAAAGCTACCTTTTTTAGATCCGGAAGTTTAAGTCAGCTTGACGTGCCATTTTTTAGTATAAAAAGTCAAAAATGAGTAAAAAAATGTTTTTTGGTATTAAATATTTATTTTGGTCACTCCATCTACTTAGTTTTGCCATTTTCAATCATTTTGACCTTTAATTCACCTAATTTGGACCCCTATAGGTTATTTTAAATTTTCTTTCTCCTTTCAAGTGTCTTTGTATGACCTATAAGGTAGAATTTTTTTAAAAAAATACCTGCATATTTTTTTATCTTTATGTGGCTTGGAAGAGAGAAATTAGGTATATTTGGTAGTCCAAAGCCTCTAGAAACTTTTTGAAGCATTAGTTTGACTCATTTTAATTTTTCTCTCCCAAGCACCTTTTTGGCATATTTCTAGTTGTACAACCCCTAGAAAAAAATTAGAAAAAATCCTTTCTCAATATTTTTTAGATTTTTAAAAGGTAATTTCTTAGTATTTTAGCCATTAAAAGCTATTAGAGAGGTCATTTGAAGGATTAGGGAATATGCTTGAGTTTTTCCATCTACCTGGGCACCATAATGAGCATAATAGTAGTAGCAATAATTAAATATCATTGTGTAGGTAGAAAACCTAAGATCTGATGCTCCAGGATGCTTTGGAAGGCATTTTCAAACTTTAATTCATCTAAAACAATAATCTAAATCATATTCTACCCTCATATTCTCTTCACTTGCACCATGTTTCTACATACTGAGTGCTTCAACTGAATTAAATTGGTTAGTAAAGCTTTAAATCAAAGAATTAAAAAAAAGCTTTTTATTTAATTCTCTATTATCCACATAAGCCTTTGGATCCCATCTTTGCTCTTTTAATCCTTTTTACAATTTAAAATATTTGCATGTATTTATTTATTTTCATATAATTATTTACTTCTATTTTATTTATTTAAAAAATATATAACTTAAAAAGGATTAAAATCAATCTAGCAAATTTAAATTGCTAGCAAGGCTTGGTACTGAGTTGGCTATCCTAACTTTTCTAATACACTTATATGAGGTAGGCCTTGTGTTCAAATCTCTTTAATTCTTTTTTTTTTTCAAAATTAGTTTTTATTATAAACTATTTTTTAATTTGTGCGCTCATTCACATGAAAACTTGTGTCTTGTTCAACAACTTTGTTTGACATTTGACCCTGTCAACTGTTTGTCAACCATAATAATCTAACCAGTTAATTTAAAGGTTTTGGCATGTTATAAACATATTAAAAAGGTCCTTTATTTTATTTTAAACTTATTACTATTGATTTTATAATAATTTAGTCAAATAGTGCAATTTATGACATTATTTGTGACACTTGTGACCACTTTTGTAACACTTACAACTTTCGCCCTTATTGTGGTTATTTATTTATTTTTAATTATTTTACAATAAAATAAATGGATAGTGTTGTTTATTCACTAGAATATTTTTTTAATTTAAAAATGAAGTATAAAACATGTTAAAATTTTTGCTTCCTAAACCTTTTTTTTTATCAGTTTAGTATAAAATACAAACTTGTATTTTCAAACTTAAAAGGAAGAAGAAATATCCATGACTCAAATTATAATATGCATTATTCATAATAAATATATTTAATATTTGGATAACTTAGTATCATAATATTAGTGAATTTATTATATGTGTATCACATAACCTACTTGTTAACTTTAACATGCTCGATTGCAAGCTTACATATACCCCTGTTGAAGGTTGTGTTAAAGTTTGATCCAAAAACTATCTGTGACAAAGCTAACCCCTATTTAAAAATATCTTATTGTTATTTTATTTTATCTAACCATTATTAGGATAGATATTTCATAATTTTTGGGTGTTGATTCTAGATTCATACAAGATCCATACTTGGATCATTGAAAATCAGCAAAATGTATACTTTGGTATATAAAAAGAACTATAAACTTTGATTTATTTTATTCTTCTTTTGATTGTGTTAATTTATTTGGTTATTGTGATGTTAACCATACTATAATGAGTCTACTTTTGGATATGTGTTTATGTTTGGTATAATTACTATCACTTGGATCAATTCATGTGGAAGTTACTAAAGAATCCTTACGGCTATGAAGGATGATATAGATGTCTAGGTGTCTTGAATGGGTTATAGATGCTTCTTTGAGGATTAAAAATCTTTAGAAAAATTATCTATATTATTCTAATGATATTTTTGAAGGTGTTTGAAGCTCTTTAGTTTTAGATCTGAGCAATTAGAAGTATTTCAAAGCAAGACTAGTCTTGAATGCCATTTTTTAGTCTATTTAAGGCATGAATCTCATAAAAATAAAAATAAATGATTTTTTATTCTTTTTACAGCTTGAAATTCATTATTAAATGTCATATCTCTATTTTTTGGCCTACTAACACTCTTGTTAAAATATTTAAAGCTACCTTTTTTAGATCCGGAAGTTTAAGTCAGCTTGACGTGCCATTTTTTAGTATAAAAAGTCAAAAATGAGTAAAAAAATGTTTTTTGGTATTAAATATTTATTTTGGTCACTCCATCTACTTAGTTTTGCCATTTTCAATCATTTTGACCTTTAATTCACCTAATTTGGACCCCTATAGGTTATTTTAAATTTTCTTTCTCCTTTCAAGTGTCTTTGTATGACCTATAAGGTAGAATTTTTTTAAAAAAATACCTGCATATTTTTTTATCTTTATGTGGCTTGGAAGAGAGAAATTAGGTATATTTGGTAGTCCAAAGCCTCTAGAAACTTTTTGAAGCATTAGTTTGACTCATTTTAATTTTTCTCTCCCAAGCACCTTTTTGGCATATTTCTAGTTGTACAACCCCTAGAAAAAAATTAGAAAAAATCCTTTCTCAATATTTTTTAGATTTTTAAAAGGTAATTTCTTAGTATTTTAGCCATTAAAAGCTATTAGAGAGGTCATTTGAAGGATTAGGGAATATGCTTGAGTTTTTCCATCTACCTGGGCACCATAATGAGCATAATAGTAGTAGCAATAATTAAATATCATTGTGTAGGTAGAAAACCTAAGATCTGATGCTCCAGGATGCTTTGGAAGGCATTTTCAAACTTTAATTCATCTAAAACAATAATCTAAATCATATTCTACCCTCATATTCTCTTCACTTGCACCATGTTTCTACATACTGAGTGCTTCAACTGAATTAAATTGGTTAGTAAAGCTTTAAATCAAAGAATTAAAAAAAAGCTTTTTATTTAATTCTCTATTATCCACATAAGCCTTTGGATCCCATCTTTGCTCTTTTAATCCTTTTTACAATTTAAAATATTTGCATGTATTTATTTATTTTCATATAATTATTTACTTCTATTTTATTTATTTAAAAAATATATAACTTAAAAAGGATTAAAATCAATCTAGCAAATTTAAATTGCTAGCAAGGCTTGGTACTGAGTTGGCTATCCTAACTTTTCTAATACACTTATATGAGGTAGGCCTTGTGTTCAAATCTCTTTAATTCTTTTTTTTTTTCAAAATTAGTTTTTATTATAAACTATTTTTTAATTTGTGCGCTCATTCACATGAAAACTTGTGTCTTGTTCAACAACTTTGTTTGACATTTGACCCTGTCAACTGTTTGTCAACCATAATAATCTAACCAGTTAATTTAAAGGTTTTGGCATGTTATAAACATATTAAAAAGGTCCTTTATTTTATTTTAAACTTATTACTATTGATTTTATAATAATTTAGTCAAATAGTGCAATTTATGACATTATTTGTGACACTTGTGACCACTTTTGTAACACTTACAACTTTCGCCCTTATTGTGGTTATTTATTTATTTTTAATTATTTTACAATAAAATAAATGGATAGTGTTGTTTATTCACTAGAATATTTTTTTAATTTAAAAATGAAGTATAAAACATGTTAAAATTTTTGCTTCCTAAACCTTTTTTTTTATCAGTTTAGTATAAAATACAAACTTGTATTTTCAAACTTAAAAGGAAGAAGAAATATCCATGACTCAAATTATAATATGCATTATTCATAATAAATATATTTAATATTTGGATAACTTAGTATCATAATATTAGTGAATTTATTATATGTGTATCACATAACCTACTTGTTAACTTTAACATGCTCGATTGCAAGCTTACATATACCCCTGTTGAAGGTTGTGTTAAAGTTTGATCCAAAAACTATCTGTGACAAAGCTAACCCCTATTTAAAAATATCTTATTGTTATTTTATTTTATCTAACCATTATTAGGATAGATATTTCATAATTTTTGGGTGTTGATTCTAGATTCATACAAGATCCATACTTGGATCATTGAAAATCAGCAAAATGTATACTTTGGTATATAAAAAGAACTATAAACTTTGATTTATTTTATTCTTCTTTTGATTGTGTTAATTTATTTGGTTATTGTGATGTTAACCATACTATAATGAGTCTACTTTTGGATATGTGTTTATGTTTGGTATAATTACTATCACTTGGATCAATTCATGTGGAAGTTACTAAAGAATCCTTACGGCTATGAAGGATGATATAAGAATATCATGTGGATGTTCTTCATTGCACTAACCTTTTTGGTGATAGTCAAAATTATATAGATTTGGTGAAAACCCCAATGTATCACCAATGAACTAAAACCTATTCAAGTTCATTCAGTCTTGGGCCTATCTAAGTTGCCATTGAGGGGGAGTGTGCATGATAATGCCACTTCTTAAATAGTCAGGTGGGTCATGTGTTTCCTTTTATCTCTATACTTCTTCTCATTGTAAAGAATTTCAATATATCACTTTACATGATTTTGTTAAAATTCATATGGAATTATACATTGTACCCAACACATAGTAGCAAAAAGGTCCTTATATTATAAAAGACTCTAAATGCTTGGTTGATTATTCACGATAAATTATGGGATGTATTCTCACTATGGGATGTAGTCTCATGATCATGCTAGTCTAAACTCATTCTAAGTGGTTCAGGGTAACATATTGTAATTACTTTAAAGGTGCATATGTGGTCATAGTGTAATATATTTGGGTATTTATAGTTTTGTAGTATAATTCCTTTAAAGGTGACTATGTGACTGTGGTTACATAGTGTAATACCTTTAGGTATCAATAATTATATAGTGTAATTTATTTAAAGGTGACTATATGATTGTGGTTACATAGTGTAATACCTTTGGGTGACTATGTTTACATAGAATAATTGTTTTAAAGGTGACTATGGCATGATGAAGGATGTTTCTTTCAATTATTGCCTCCTAAAACTCATCATGTGGATAGTTCATGGAGTGTAAGTTCGTTATGTTATTACCTCTTAAAACTCATCATGTGGATGGTACATAGAGCATAAATTCATTTTTATAAAGGTGATTATGGCATGTATCCCCACTTAACATTAAGGGGAGAATTATAATAATGAATGGTTAAGTGGTTTTATTTATGTACCCTTAATACATTAAATTACATTGGTAAAATAATAATATATTTTATTATTTATCATGAGTTTATCCTCATGTAAATAAATACTAACATATATTAAATGACCTTTGGAGAGTTTGGACCCATTAATGTGGTGGTTTGAAAAGGTCACATTATAGTGGTCAGATTACCTTACCTATATAATAAAGAGTTTATATTGAAAGATTCAATGAAAACAGAAAAAGTGAGAGGAAGAAAGACTGTATTGGGTACTTGTTAGTTTCTCATAATATGATTAATATTTGTGGGGATTTTACTTATTGGAGGATTTCCCACATATATATTATATTGGTTTCATGTATGCCTTTGTTCTTGATATCATATCTAGATATATTACTCGTATGCATTATTTTGTATGTTTTATTAGCTACTGAGTATACTAAAGTTGGGTTTGGTAAAATTAATGATGATCTCATTTTAATTTCTTCATTGAAAGGACTATTTGTGCCTTATATATTTTTTAGAATGCTACATGTCTCTGACAAGATCACATGCATAAATTTTGACAAACTTGTTGAATTATTTTTTTAGCATAACCTCTCTCTACACAATAAATTGAATAAAATTGAGGAAGCCATGTTACAAAATTCAAATATAGTTCTTCTTCTTATGATCGAGAAAACTATAGAAGGCAAAGTTATAAAGGGGGTAGAGGTTATAAAGGAGGTAGATTTTAGAATAGAGGTAGAGGATATAATTAGAACAACTATTCTAATCAACAATATATCCATTCTCATTAAAATGAGATGACTGATACAAGAAGTGGTCACAACTTTTATAGAGGTAGAAGTTGAGGTAAATCAAGCATTCAACGTCATAGATGTGGGAAATTTGGTCACATTGATTCTTAGTATAAGATTCCTTTTTACAAAATTTAGAGGCCCAAAAATATTACTAAGTCTAACTCTGCTCAATATGATAACCATGATTATGATGAGTCAGGTAATGTAGATCATGAATATGCATTTGCTACTTTACGTAATATTGATTATATATAATATGAGGCTAGATATGAGTTCATAGATGTGTGGGTTTTAGATACAAGAGCAACCAAACACATGAAACTTAGATGAGACTTCTTTTGGACTTTTAAAGAAGTGTTTTTCACTCTAGTATCCTTGGAAATTAAGTCTATACATACTCTATAGGGAGTTAGGTCTATTATAATTTTTCTTCCTAATAGTTTCATCAAATACTTAGAGAATGTTTGGTATGTTCCCACATTTCAAAAACATCTTCTTTCCTTGGTAACTATTTGTAATAAGGGTTATCAAATTTTACTTTAAAATAGGTTCATTTATGTTAACTCAATAAAACATGGATACAAAACCCTATATATAGGTTATGAGAATGGAAATTTGGTAAATTTACATTTTAAAGTGAAATTTGTGGTAGTTATTGATATAGGTATAGGTACAATGTCTACATAGTGTTTGTGGTATCTTTGATATGGACATTTGAATGTTCACTCTTTGGTGGACTTACAGAGATATGGTATGGTGAGTGGTTTTCCCAATTTTTGTAAAGATAGTTTTCTTTTTGAATCATGTGTTTTAGGCAAATATAATAGGGACAAGTTTCCTAAGAGTTCTTCATGGTGAGCTAAAAAATGTTTGTAATTAGATCATAGTGATGTTTGTGACATGAAAACTTCATCCATTGGAAGGTGTAGATATTTTATGTTGTTTATTGATGATTTTTATAAAATGACTTGGGTGTTTTTTATGAAAAAAAATCAAAGGTTTTCACTAAGTCTATTGAATGGTTACAATTAGTTGAAAAAGAAATAGGTTCACACTTATCCACTCTTCATTCAAATAATGGTGGTTAATATACTTCAAATGAATTTTTGGATTATTGTTAGGAATATGGAATTCATAGACAATATAGTAATGCTTTTACTCCATAATTAATGGAGTTTTTAAATGAATGAATAGAACTTTAGAGGGTACAACCTGATCTATGTTTCACTATAAATATCTTGATGATAAGTTCTAGTCCAAATCCATTAGTACTAAAATGTATTTGAGAAATGGGTCTCCTAAAATTTCACTTTTGGTTAAAACTTGATACGAGGCTTGGTATGGGTTTAAACCAAAAGTTAAACACTTTAAAAATTTTGGGTGTCTTTATTTTGCTTTAGTTCATGCTAAATAGAGAAATAAGTTGGAACCTCAAAGTAGAAAATGTATTTTATTGGGTATTTTGAAAATAAAAATGGGTGTCATTTACTTTCATAAGATATAATAAAATTCATAGTGATTAGGGATGTGATATCTGATGAATTTGATACTATGAACACTATAGAGATTGATTCAAAATATGATAGGTTAGAGAGGAAGATTCAAAAACATGACATGGGATTGAATAATGAGGCTAACTCATAGATTATGGTATGATATTAATATCCCTTCCATTTATTCCACTTCCTTGAGTATTTCATAGGATACTGACTTAGAAAATGTTGAAAATTCTCTAAGTCTTCCTTTAAATGATACACATGAAGAGAATTCTGGTGTTCTTGATCTTAAAAATTTAGACAAGTATCTAAAATGGGCTCAAAGTACTTTTTCTAATCTAAAATAAGATGAAGTTGGTCTAAAATCTCCCAAGAGTTATTGTAAATAGGTGAATTATGTGATGGTTTTTACTAATTTTTCCACTAATCCATCCACTTTTGAGGAGGCTTTTAATGAATCGGTTTGGAAAAATTCAATGAAAAATGAGTACGATTCCATTCTTAATAATAATACTTGTGTTCTGGTTGATCCTCCTCCACATGTTTAACCCATAGGATTCAAATGGGTTTATAGGTTAAAGTATAAATTATATGACTCCATTGATAAGCACAACAAGAAGGTTTTGATTATGAGGAAACATTTTCACTAACTACCAAATGGCACACTATTTGTATGGTTCTTACCTTAACAACACAAACTAATTGGAAAGTACATCAGATGGATGTCAAAAGTGATTTTTTAAATGGTGATTTATAGGATTAAGTGTATATGAAACAAACCTAAAGTTTTTATAAAGTGGGTACAAAACACAAAGTGTGTAAATTAATTAGAGCTCTTTATGGGCTCAAACAAGCACCCAAGGCTTGGTATGAAAAAATGGATTGCTACTTGTAGAAAATTAGCTTTACATGTAGTGAATCTGATGATACTCTCTATTTTCGAGTGTAGGGAAATAAATTGGCAATTATTGTTCTCTATGTCGATGACTTGTTTATCACAGGAAATGATGAAAACCACAAAAAGTCTATGAAGAAGGAACTCAAATATGGGATTGAGATGACATATCTTGGACTTTTTCACTATTACCTTGGTATAGAAGTTACTGAAAAATCTAAAAGTATTTTAATCTCACAAACTAAGTATATTTTTGAGTTATTAAACATGGTTGGCATGAATGATTACAAACCTACTCTCACTCCCATGGAAAGTAACTTGAACTTATCTAAGGATGATGGTGGTGTCCTTTTCTATGTCACCATATATTGATAGTTAGTGGGAGGTTTGATATATTTAATGACTACTAGGCTTGATATATCATTTGTAGTTGGAATTTTGTCTAGTTTTATGCATGAGCCTAGATAAAATAATTGGAATGCAACAAAAAGAGTACTTTATTACTTTTAAGGAATGAAAACATATGGCATTGAGTACCACCGTAACAAAAACTTCAAACTTGGGTATTAGGATGATAATTTTGGTGGATGTGTGGATGATAGAGTGTCCACAACAAGGTAAACTATGCATATGGGTTCAATTTCCATTATGTCATGTTGTAAAAATAAGGATACAGTGGAAACTTCATCAGCAAAATCATAATACATCATAGCATGGGATGCTTCCAAAGACATTGTTTATTTATGGCATATTCTTGAAGATCTTCAAATTTGTCAGATTGTTCCTACATAGTTATACATGAATAATAAAAATTCAATTAAGATGTCTAAAATCCTAGTATTTCATGCCAAAACAAAACATATGTATGCCAAATATCATTATTTGTGAATGATAGTGTTGAAGAAAGCAATTGATCCAATATATTTCCCAACTACTAATTAGACAACTAATATCTTCACAATACCCCTTAATAGAATAAAATTTGAGAAATTCATAAAAATGTTTGGTATGTGTCCAAAGAACTAACTTTAGATCATGGGGGGGAGGGGGGTTAGGACTTTTTCCAAATTATTAACTTTACTTTAGGTTTTTAGGTAATAATAGATTTTAAAGGGGCTTGCATCTTTATTTATAAAGACACCCCCTTTAATACTCATAATCATTTTAGTTTGGTTTTATATTTGGAGATAATAATAAAATTAATTTATGAGTTATGTTCCTATGGATAATTGGTTATTTGGTTAGTTTATTTTTATTGGTCATAGGTGAAAACTATATATTCACGTTAGAGTATGTAAAAGGGTTAACAACATATTGGCACCCTTTATATGTCTTTATTTTTTATTTATTAATAATATGCTTATGGACTTGCCTCACTGGAAATAAGATTTATCTTAAAGTGATTTTGTTGGTTGAATTAATGCAAGTTATATAATATATTAGAATGTAATATGCCATGGAAAACTAGGCATGGCTTTTTGGAGGCTAAATGGGCTCATTAAACAACTTTGGCTAGTGAGAAGACTTCTATGTGGCTTAACATATTAAGAAAAATGATCATAATGAGATGATATATGATGTTATCCTTTTATATGTTCAAATATCCATCTCCCTCTATTTTATATGGTGAACATTAAATATAAAAAGGAATTCATACATTCTATGTAGGTGTTATTAACAAAAACATGGCAAATTTTTTAAATTTTCAATTTACATGGAATTTTTTAAATTTTAATTTTAACACACTTTTCATGTGGATTGTGACATAGGATGTCAATAAATTTAAGCACATAATATAAATGACTTCCATTTCAGATAGGTTAGTCCATGGGACTGTGAGCCTATCTAGTAGGTATGTAGGACAAAGAGAAGCACCTTTTAAAAAAGGTTTATGACATGATGTAGTTGTGTAGGGTCTATAAGAGGGGATATATTTTATGGACCTATGTGTACTATTTTAAAAAATTGATATAAGTTTTATATATCATCTTGCTTGTTGGTTTTGTACCACTCTCCAATGTTACTCCAAAACTGACCATAGATTTTTTTATTTAACTTAATTATTCTTTTTAAATCATTTGAACCCATAACTATGCATAAACACTAACACACCTCATACAATAATAATGTTAATTCATTCATAATGAATCATGTCATATTAATATGGATTAACTCCCAAGTGGTCTAACTTACTTCTATGAGTATTTGCTTGGATACAATGCTAAAATCTATGGATTATGGACCCACGAGAGGCGACTTCACTTAGGTTAAAATTGGAAGGTCAATTCTAATAAATAAAATTTATATTAAATATATCATAAATAAAACTATCTAAAATATTCTATGAGATATCAATATCAAACAAATTTATCTTCAAATTTTCACATACCACTTTGATTAATAGCTCAATTAAATTCTCTAGAAATTTCTTACAAACTACTTTAAATGGCTTCAATTTATTTAAACTTACGTTTGGCATGAAAAATCATTATGGTAAAAATGGGCTCCAAAATCCACTGTATGGCAAAGATATTAATTTTTTTAATTGAATTATTAAAAAAATAACAAACTTCTAGGTAATGGTCAAATGGACATCAAATTTAAGGTTGAAATTTCCCAATGATAGTTAAATGGATGTAAAATTGAAGGTCAAACATAATTGTGAGAAACTCACTAGATTACACTCCACCCCTCATTTCCATTACAGAGTTCCTGTCTATGAGATAATTGATAATAGTGAATATCAATAAAAGGTCCCACTATACATTAAATCAACAAATATAAAAATGTTATTTAGAAACATCCCATTATTCCCATGCTATTTATATTGCTTATTTTAGCCATCAAATAGATTTATAAATACATGATCTTTCAATATTTAATAAAAATTACTTAAACTAATCATTCATTCCATAATGAGCCATTCATACTACACTTCATCCTTCGTAAAAATTAGGGTTATGCTCAAGTATTTATTATATATACATGCCTATAAGTATCAATTAAAACTAAATAATATGTGTCTCTTATAATTTTAAGGTGAATTATATCCACACATGCATATTAGTTATGGTGAAACTATGTCTTAAAATATAGTTATAGTTGTGTGTGTGTGTGTGTGTGTGTGTATGTGTATCTACACACACACACACACACACACACACACACACACACACACACACACACACACACACACACACACACACATAACTATAAGTGATTATTCAAACTAAATAATAAATGACTCTTATAATTTTAAGGTGAATGAGACCCACACATTTATATTAATTATGATGAAAATATGTCCCAAAATAGTTTATAATATATCTTTCAGTACAATTAGAAGCATAAATATAGGAAATTGTATACAATTTGGGATAATCAACCATTACTTATTTTCATACAATTATTCATTTACAAGAAGATCAAAAGATACTTTTAACCAAATGATTAAGATTAGACACTAAAATTATCCCTATTTTGGTCTCCAAAAAAATTGATTGTATTTTATGTTTAAAAAATATATATATAGTCAATCATATAACCACCAAATTTAAGCCCTAGTTGTAAGTAATTGACTTAGTACATTTTCCAAAACATTCACTACTCTAAATAGACAATAATTTAGTATTTACACATATTTAAATATATGAATCATTATTGATCCCTATCAAAGGAAAGGTACCTATAACATTCCTTTTATCTCTGATTCAATTTTTTTATAATAAATAAAAATAAAAAAATTATATTATACAAAATTGAAACTATAGACTAGGAAAATAAAATTGTATTATATTTTGTAAAAATATAATTTATCAATAATACCATTTGTTCATAAGTTATAGTTAGAATCATTTTTAAAAAGAATTTAAAAATTTATGATGATTAGACATGACATCCATTATTTAATAACTAGGGATATAAATCTATAATATATTATGGTTATTAAATACATGGTTTAATTGTTAAAAAATATATCCAATTATATGAGGTTGAGATAAGTCAATAAAATAATTACTTAAATAAATGACATTTAAAATTTTCTCATTTTCTCATTTTAATATTTATCTTTATAAAGTGTATTTTTCACTTTTTTATTTTTTTAATTATATATTTTTTATAATTTTATAATTAATAATATTGACCATGTATAAATATTAACTTTAATTATCTCGTTAAATTACAAATATGTAATTTACACCAATATCCATATACTTTAATTCATACTTTATGTTCATAATATAATTTTTATTTTCATATATAAATTATAATATAGATTTTAATAATTTGTAATATTTATAAATCAATACAAATGATACAAATATTTATAACACTATCAATCTATATTATTTTTTTATTTTTTAGATAGATGTAGAGCTTTTAACTGGAGCAACAATCGGTAAGTTTTTTTAATAAAAAATTGAACCAATTTTGGAGCATGAACCAAGGGCCCAGTCCTCGTAAAAACACCATAGAAGAACACAAAAGTGACCATAAATACAAAAGAAAAAGTTTAGTAAACCAGTGAACCAAGAATACCAACCACACATAAAGACCAAGAAGGACTAACAACAATCATGAAAATGGAAACATGAAAACAAAAGGGTCAAGAAATTTAAAACCACCAAAGACAAAACATAGAGATTAGCCTTTAGCTACCAATAGATGCCTATCTGTGCTGGACATCAAAGATTTCATATTCCATTAAGTGCCTCCATAGATGGAGTTATGGCCCTCAAGCTACAATGTTTCTAATTATGATTTCTTGCCTTTTTTATTTTTTGAAATGTAGTTAGGGGTTTTCAAAACACTAGGCTTCTTTGTTATGGAAAGAACCTCTTTACTGTCAAGCCCTCCTTCAAAATCTTCCCAATCCTCTTCCCCATCATTAGATATCTTGACTATATTTTAATGAGATGCATCCGCTATAGGTTGGGGATTGAAAGCATGATTTGGCTTAGATTCCATCACAACTCTTTCCCTCATAGGAGATGAAGATTACCCTACCTCAAAATTGGTATGCGCTTTAATTGAAAACAAAACCTCCTCTTTTTGAGACCTATTCACATTCTACTAGAAAACTATCACTATTGAAAGCTCATTGGAAACATGTATTTTATGAACCAAATTTTGATTTGGGAAAACAATCTTTCTAACCCATTTATGCAAGAGCTTTGAATGAAAACCTTGAAAATTATTTTTGAGACATGGAGAAATCTTGTGATTAGTTTGATTGCATTTGAAGAATCTAAGAGGGAGTCCTTCAATATTACATACTACAATCACATACCACAAGGTGAGGAAAACTGAATAAAATGATGTAGAGGTTTAGATAAGTCCACTAGAAAACACACCCTAATAAAGTTCATATTAGGCATAATGGATTCATAAATTTTAACAAAGACACCCATCTTGCTAATTAGTTTCTTGAAAAAGGGAGCATCCTACAAGAGTAAAGGAAGGTTGTAAAATCTGACCCAGATGGTAGCTTGAGAGATCACTATAATGGCTGGGTCAAAAAAGGGAGTCCATAGACATAGGAATAACCCCTATTTTCCAAAGAGTCATAACCCATTTATCCATATAAAGTCCTTTCCTTAGTAGAATAGAACAAAATAACAAAGAAACCATTTGCCAAGATAGAAAAAGAAGGAGATAATAGTGTGGGCCAAGATTTTTGAGACCATTATAAATGCAAACTCCATGAGGGTCACCTTCCCACACACCTACCAATAAAATATCTATACCCTCTTTCCACTTCAAACATAGAAAGTTTATCGTCCAAGATTTCAAAGAGTGTAGGAGATTTAGAGAAGATTAAAGGAATATCACCCAGGAAATCCATTTCAAGGGTTTCATTTTGAGCAGGGTTTTCTTTAGTATAAACTTCCTCTATAGCCTTTATAACCTCCTCTAAAATATTTTCCTTTTGAAGAAGGCTTCTAAAAATCAAGACAGGGTTAGTGGCAAGATGTTTTCTAAGAATGGTTTCTTTACAAAAAATACTATAGCTATGGAAGGGATTTGAGGCATTGTTACTGCTAGAGAACACAACATCCTTTGAAGAAACCTTGGTAGAGTCTTCATCACAATTTTTATACACTCCATTACCCACCATCAGCCTATCCAACTCCAAAACATCTTCAAAAGATAGGTTGCCTTGAATAAATTTAGAAGCAAAAAAACCATAGTAGTTTTTAACCCCTTTTACTTTCCTACCTCTACCTAGATTGAGACTAACCCCATAATGTTTCTCATTCAACACACTTCCAAACCCTTCATTATTTCAATATTTATCCTTAATAGGAAATTGTGTCCCTGATTCCCTCCTCCCTAGGTTCTATTGAGGCACAACTATCATTGCCAATGGAGCTGGTAATCTCTAAAAAACAACTTGATGGGGATCTCCATTTCCCCCATCATAACCTAATTTATTTTCAACTACCTTATCCAACCAAAGAGGCCTCAATGACTAATAAATGTATCTACCTACCATAGTCATCTCAAACCCTACACTTGCCTCTTGGGAGAGCCCTCTGCCCTTAGCTACAAATTTCCTATTCTACACACCAGTTTTGGGTTGTACCACTATCATTGAATCCTTCTCACTTCCCTCGTCACTATCTCTAATGCCATTGACCATCACTTAAGTTTCAAAACTATCCAACTCTATTATTTTAGTTGTATTCACTATCAATCTATATTATTATGTGGTTATTGAAGGATAAAATTTATGTGCCTGATAAATGTGCATATCAATTACATTTAATGGGGTGGCTAGAATTAACATCCACTCCTAACACTTTAAAATGATTTTATTGATAACATATGTATGATATAAAATTATTAATAGATAAAATCATACTATACATGGCTTATAATAGATTATGGAATGAAAGAACTAAATATATCAAGTATAAAAAATCTAGAAAAAATCACACTACTAGAATAATAATTAACTTACTTCAATGTATGTTAACCAAATACATTACTAACAAATATGTAAATATTAATATGTTATAATATAATATAATTTTATTATATTTTTCATTCCATTTACTTATTTGATATATTATTATTATTTTAATTTACAATCTAATTAAGTTAGCCAAAGCATTTTAATTTAGTTTTATAATTAACAACATAATTATTTTTTATTTGATCGAGTAAATAACCTAGTTTTAAAAGGACCCAAGAACCATAAAAGTATAATGCAAAATATTTACAAGTCATCAAGTTCAAATAATAAAATATAGCAAAAAACTAGCTATAAAGTTCTGTAAGTAATGAAATAAAATAATAAAAAATTAGATTAGGATGGGGGGGGGGGGGGGGGGGGGGCTCTAGTCTTTCCTTCTCCTCATTTATATTCTCTAGAACTCCATGCTTAAACTTGGAGACTTTGGCCCTCATTCTATTCTACATCCTTCAGCACTATCACCTGGGAGGATCATACACAACACTTTTTGGCCTTACACCTATAAATGGGTTTTCTTAATAGGGGTCAAGTTGGGGATGTCATGTGTGTGTGTGTTGGGGGGGGGGGGGGGGTGGTGGTCTACATTATCTTTAGTGGTTGATTAAAAGGGGTCTTATTTAGCTTTATGGAATAGAAAAATTATTGAATAGTCCAGTCCACTTACTTATGTAGGGCATTCGACTCCTAGATAAGGCTAACAAGGGTCAAACTATCATCCTTCACCCTATTATTAAAATTGTTGACCTACTCATTATTTTTCAAATCATCAGATAGAAGGAATTTTATATTTTCAATGGCCTCTATGGAGGTACCCTCATCAAGAAAGACTAGCTTGGGCTTTGGAATAAATAGCTTAAGTGGAAGGTCTTTAGTGGAGGTTTTAGTTAAGCTAGCTTGGGGATTACTAACAGATGGGTGATAGGACCCTGAGGTTGGGTCCTCCTCTCAAGAGTCCTTTGGGTAGTCTTCCTTGATGGAGGATGCCCCCAAGGGGACCTCTTTCCCTTGAAAAGTTTGAACATGCTTAAATAACAATAGTATAAGACCTTGATGTAAAATGGAGTTAGATTCATTAACTTGGTGGGCAATGGATGTGCATTCTAGTGAATTTAGAAGGTAAAATGATAGGTTGATCTTATAACCTTGGAAGTGGTTTAATAATAGAAAATGATGAGATAAACTTAAGGTATACTTACCCTCTTGATTCATGTATCTCATCACTTGGAGACATACCTCCAACCATTGTCATAAGAGATATACCTGAGGGAAATCCTTCTTATCTATTTTCATGAATTTATTTGTGTGGAATAAGTGTTGAATGAGTTCTTGTTTCTTAGTCTAATCTTTGTAATCCTTTGCCCCTTCATAAGTTAGGCTCGTGGTCTCCCCTATGAAATACTCAATGACTATAATCTTAATACCGCACACCATACACTTATTCCATCCAATAATGAATTCCATAGTAACATTAGCATCATGATCTGTAATCTATAACATTAGCTCTGTAAGACTCCCCTATCTTAAATTTTTCCAAATTTTCTTCTATCCACACATCTTATAATATGAGGTAGGCTCTAATCACTCTCTATTTCCCCCCATTATTATAGTGATAATAGAGCTAAGGCAAAAGGATAGACGATTCTGGAAGAGATTAGTTTGAACTATATGAAATAGGATTGGGATACAAACAACAATTATCTTTTGGCAGTTAAACCACCTCATACCTTCATAATGGAAATTCATAATTTTTAAAATCCATCCCTTGATAAGAATATTTCACATGTGTTTTGGCATGAAAACCCACTTCACTTGTTGTACTTTCATTTTATATGGCCAATTGGGCATTATTGGGGATGTGGCCTTTTTCATGCCAACTAGTTAAAAGGTGGATTTCCACTCCTATGTTGGTAAGTAGATCAACCACCTTGTTTCCTTCATGATATGTGTGCATAATTTAGACTTGTGACATTCCCCTCAAATGTAGCTTGGCATCATCCATTATATCTTTTATAGTGTGAGATGGAGTTATTTTTCCATCCAGGGCCTTTAAAATATTTAAATAATCTCCCTCCATGATGATTCTTTTTAAATTGATCTTGGAGGCTAGTTGGATACCCTATAAATCCACCTTGGCTTTAATAAGGTGGTTTGTTTGAGTTCCTAATGGACCCACATAAGTAGTAATTAGATCTCCTTTTGAGTTCTTAATGATTCCTCCTCCACCTATAAGTCTCAAGTTACCTTTAGAGGCACCGTCAAAGTTCAATTTAGCCCATCCTTCTAGTTGAGCCTTCCATTTATTATGTTTTTAGATGAGTGCTATTAAGGGGGAATTAATTGTTGAACTACATCCCAACTATTGAAGATTTATTGTGTTGAATTACGATCAGGGTCTTTATCCTTGGGAGGAAATTTTTTCCAAATTTTAGTGATAACCTGGTAGAGTTGGAGGAATTCCCCTTTAAGCCAGTGTCTTTTATTTCAAAAGAGGTTATCATTCCAGGCTTTCCACATGCACCAAAACCAATGTGGAAGAGATAGGTACCATAGGAACTCTAGGGATAGGAGATTCTAGGGTGGTTTCTATTACTTTATGAGATCAATCACATTGTTTAGTTTTACCCAAAATAAGTTGAATTTATTAAGTAACCATCTAAATAATGTCAAACCAAAGGGGAAATTTAGAAATAGGTGTTAGACCAAATCCTCCACATTCCTACATAATGGGAATCTCTTAGGGACTATCAATCCTCTTTTGGCTAGGTTGTTCACTATCAAGATCTTTTTTTTGTGCTGCTATCTAAAAGAAGAAGTTGACTTTGGGAGTCAGTTGCTTAACCCAAAGGTATTTATAGAGATTCTATTCAGTTTATAGGTAAAGATCTATGGTGTGTCCTAAGGCCATAAAGTATGAGTCACTATCTTTAGTTTCCCATATAAAATGGTATTTCTTCAAGAATGTAAGAATGTGGATCTAACTGATAAATGAATTAAGAGTTTATATTGCTTGAGCCTCTTTAATAGAGTGTCCTTGAATGGGGAATATTATATAGCTTTTTGATCCTTCATTCTCCACCGAGTAATATTTTAATTTTGAGCCCCATATATGCTTGAGATCCCTATAGTAGTTATCCCAAGTTTATTATGAGTATATGGGGGTAAAGGACAACCAAGTAACCTCCCAAAAATCAATTTTCTCTCCATTACAAATTTTTTCATTGATGCCTTTCGTTAAAATGTCCTTGTAATTGGTGATGGCCTTCTAGAAAGTAGATCTATCCTCAAGACCTTCTTCCCATAGGAATTCATATACTTCCATCCCTTTTAGGTATTTATCTTTGACTATTCTTTCCCATTCACTGTCTTCCTTCATGAGTCTCCAACCCATTTTCACTAGCTGGGCCCTATTCATGGATTTTATGCTTCAAAGGCCTAGACCTTCATTTATTTTAGGAAGACAGGCTTTTCCCATGAGATGAGGTTGTACCTAAATCTTTATATAGTGCCCCTCCATAAGAATTTTTTTTATATTTATTCAATTTTAGTGGCCACCTTAGAGGGTATTCTAAAAATAGACATTCAGTAGATGAGGATGCTTTGTATTAAGGCTTTGAGCAGTTGGTACTTCCCTACATGTGTCAGAAGGTGACCCTTCTACCCTATGATCTTTCTTTTTATCCAATCAATGAGTGGGTTCTAAATCTTAGACTCAATTTTTCCTTTAAAAAGTGGAATGCCCAAATGACTTGCTAGAATTTTGCCCACTTAGCATTCCAAAATTTTGGAAATTATTCTTTGTTGAAAGAGGAGTGTTAATAAAAAATAGAGAACTCTTTTGAAAATTGATGCACTGATTCAAAGCATCTTCATAAATTTTTAGGACAATATTCAAGTGTTTGGATTCCTCCATAGGTGCTTTTCCTAGGATGATGGTGTCATCAAAAAATTATTTATGCATTATGGGCTCTGTATTAAGTACCACTAAAATTAATTTTATCAAACCCTAGGCATAGGATTTCAGTAGACTCCTAGCCAACATTTTTATGAAGACAATGAAGAGGTAAAGAGAGAGGGTGTCACCTTGCCTTAGTCCTTTATAATTAGGGAAGAATCCTTTTGGGATTATATTAATGATAACAAAGAATTTAGGCATGGATATGTATTTTTAGATGATCTCCTTAGTGTCTTGATTAAATCCTAGATTCTCTAGAATCAACATGAGTAAGTGCTAGGAGACTCAATCGTAGGCTTCAATCATATCCAATTTAAGGAACATTCCCTACCTCGAGGATATTGAAATGGAGTGAATGGATTAATGAACCAAGATGGTACCATATTTTATTTTTCTACCAATCATGAAAGCCCCATGTTTTTCCCAATGACTTTGTCTAAGAGATGTTACATCTGTTTCACTAAGATTGAAGAGCATATTTTGCAAATTGTATTGCAAAGGATAATAGGGTTGAAGTCATGTATGTTATTAGTGCCCTAATTTTTAGGGATCAATATTAAGAAGGCGTTATTGATTTCTCTAAGGATGGTGTTGGATTGGAAGAATTTTCTAGTAGCCGCCTTGACCTCATTGTCAACAATGTCCCAAGATTTTTGGAATAAGAATGGGGGAAACCCATTGGGTCTCAAGGTTTTGAAGCCTTAAATTATGAAAATTGTACTTTTTATCTCCTTTTATATAGGAACATTAGTAAGGGAGACATTATCAGAATTAAAGATGGATTTATCAAAGTTATTCAATGTGGTATCTACCAAGTGATCATCTAAGTGACCTTCTTTTATGAGGATATTTTTAAAGAAATTGATTGTGTGGTGGTAAATCTCCTCCTCATCTTTGATAATATACCCATTTTCAATTTTCATTTGAGATATTCTATTAATGTTCCTATGTATTATTGTTGAATGATGGAAAAAATTGGTATTCATGTCTCCCCTCCTTCAACCACATGCACCTAGACTTTTGTCTCCAATAAGCTTCCTCTCTTGCTTCAAGGTTGTTGAATTGGAACAAAATTTATTTTTACATATAATGCATGTGTTCATTGTTAACATACATATCACATAGGTATTTAATAACTAAAATTTCCCTTTCTAGAGCCTTATTTTGTAGGAAGATGTCACCAAAGACTTCTTTACTCCAAATCTTCAACTTCATTTTTGAGGAAACTTAGTTTTTTAGTAACAATATACATGGAAGATCCCATAAATGGTTCTTTCCACCATAACCTTAAGGATTCCATAAGATTCAGATGTTGTAGCCACATGCTTTAAAATCTAAAGGGACTACATTTGGGTTTTGAGATTTTATCTCCTTCAAAAATCATGGGGTTATGATCATACTCAATTCTAGGGAGGGAAGAGAGCCTACTAGAGAAGTGGATATCATAGTTTAGGTAAATTAGAACTCTATCAAACTATACCTATATCAAATTTTCACCCATTTTTCTATTGGACTACATGAAAGGGTTACCATTTAGGTCCACATCCATTATCCCTACATTTGTGATTAAATCATTAAATTCTATCATGTTATCAATGAAATTTGTATGCCCCCTTTTCTGTCCCCTAGACTAAGGGGAGTACTGATGTCCCAAAAAACAATCCAATTCCACTTATTATAGATCCTTCAAAAGGTCAACAAGTTTTCCCAAAGATTATTTCTGGTAGATTTAACATTTGGGTCATAGACATTGGATAATATCCATCTATAATTGCTATCTAAATCCCAAAATAATATAGAAGTCTAGTCATTTGTCTTCCATAAGATATCTCCTCCCAAGTTCTCTATGTTAGAAAAATCCTCCAAACCCCCTGTGGCAGCTTTGGATTCTAATTCTAAGACGATAACATACCTTCATATTTTCACAACACAAGATTTGAGAACAAATTTAGACATTTTGGTATCTTAGATGATAAGAATAGAAGGGTCAACTATTTTAACAAGGATACAAAGGGTCCTTTATTTCTTAGGGTTATTTAAATCCTTGACATTCCAAGAAAGTATTTTCATTTCTTATTCTGATGAATTTTAAGGGTTTAATAGGAACCCTTAGCCATCTCTTTAGCTATTTTTAAATTCCTTGTGACCATCCTAGGTGACCTACCCACTATTTTTGGGGCAACTCCAATGTTAGGTTTTTTCCTCCCTCTTTTTATTTTGGAGTTTGTGGTAAGCCTTTCATCTAGGAGAAGATCTTGAGGGGGAGAAAGAGTCTTGTAACACTGCTCCCAATATTTGACATGATCTAGAGACATAAAAATGGG
Source organism: Torreya grandis (assembly GCA_037957365.1). Classification (NCBI taxonomy): domain Eukaryota; kingdom Viridiplantae; phylum Streptophyta; class Pinopsida; order Cupressales; family Taxaceae; genus Torreya; species Torreya grandis. The sequence continues at coordinate 378,030 of JARHVA010005062.1, forward strand.
GAAAGAGGGGTATCCATGGGAGGGAAAATTTTGAATAATCCAAGATAGCAAAGAGGGGACTTTTTTGAACCAGAGCTTGAGCTGACTCAGAGACTGGGGTAGGCTTAGGTGAATGAAACAAACCTAGAGAGTGAGAAGGAGGGGGAGGGGGGAGAAGAGGCTCAAGGGTAGGGCAATGACTAGTTTGCTCAGGGGAGGGGTGACAAGAGCTCGATGAGAGGATGGGGGTGAAAGAGGATGAGGGGGAGCTCAAGGTAAATCTAGGGGAAAGGAAAGTGGGGGTGGGGTGCAGGAAGGGGGAGGGGTAGGGGGATCAGGGAGAATCAACTCAAGGGGGACCTTCTCACTTAGGGACACTAAGTCAATAAATGAATCAAGAAGAGTAAAAGGGTTATTAGAAGGAATACCTTTCAAGCTATCAGATAGTGTAATGCTTGGATAAGACTTAGGAGAACCAATTCTAAGAGGCTTATCCATTTTTTGGTCCTTACTTGTTTCCACCTTTGTTAACCACTTTTGTGTAAGGGTGGTAGAGTCCTAACATTTCATCAAATAGTCTCTCAACAAATGGCTCAAGACATTTCACTATGGGAAGATGATTGAATTATTCTAATACACTAATCTCCACATCCATTTGACTTATTTTGACTTAATTTTTATCTCATGAAACAAGATTTTATTTATAGGTAGAAAAAAATGAACATGAGTTGCAACCATTCTTCAATGAGATAGAGTAACTAGGTTGATATTAATGGGTCACCCTAGAGCCTTGGTGGTACCTATGATAACATCTAGGTGCCAATATTCTAAATGGAGTTAAAGAAGAAGAACCCACATTAGAACATCATCCATGGATATGTTTCTAAGATTTTACTTGGCCTTCCACCTCTAGATAGCCATGTTCACCTTGCCCATGAGCTAGGGCCCTTCAGAGAGAACCTTGATACAATCTTCCTGTAGAGAAAAATTAACCAAGAATAAACCCCTTACCAAAGTGACCACCTCCATTTGTCCTTTGGGTTTCCACCTTGATTTAGATTAGTTATAAAAATCATCAATATTTAGTACAAAACTATTCACCCTAACTAGGATGGAATTGGCAAGTTCCACATCAGCCTATTCCACCATAAGGTCAAGAACAGGGATGAAAAACTCATTATTTTATTTTTTTGGGAAAATGTGAAAGTTTAAAATATCTTGACCCACCAAAATTTTGAATTTTACCATGTCCACTCAAGAAAATTTAGGGGCATGTGGGTCATACTTTTCCTAGGTAGAGACAATCTTATCCACCTACTTCATGGTGAAATCTAACTCTTTTGGTCCCTTGCCCAAAGATAAAAACCCATGAGCAGAGTTTCATGAAGCCACATTGATTTCATAGATATCATTTTCATCTAATAACATTCCTTCTAACATTAAAGTAGTGTCCACATGACCACTTTGGTTTTGCTGCCCAAATAAAAATTTAAATTGCTAAAGATCCTCCACCATGTAACCTTCCTTGCTCTCCATTAACAACATAATTATCTTTCTTATTTTAAGATAAGATAAAATATAAAATATTACATTAGATAAATATATATCCTTAAAATTTATGTCCAAGGGTGAGGAAACTACCATAACTCTCAAATCATTTATTTAATAGAAATAAATAAATAAAAATTTGGTATGTCCTCTAGTATTAAACTCAAAAAAAACTATGTTTACTTTTTAACTTTATTATATTATAAGAGATTGCATAAATGTTAAAAAAAACAATATTTAAAATCAATTATGATGATTTAATATATAAATGGTAATGCAAACTACAAATATTAAAAAAATCTAATATTTAACATGGGGACTAACCACTAGGTGTCTTTTTTTAAATCTAAACTTATTATTACGTCACTAGTCGAAGCTTATGGATAAGTATCAATTGTCTTTAGTTTTTATTACCATAAATAGTTAATGGTCTTGACTCAACTTTAGTATCTTATTTTATGTATTTTTATGTAATTGGCTTGTATACAAGTCTTTATGTTAGTCTTGTAATGTGCAATAATATTTTCCTTACTATTAATATCCATCTTAATTAATATTTGTATTGATCCATAATATAATATAACTTTTAGTACTATTTTGAAATTTTATATTTTCAAAGAAAATTAATATTCAATATAAATATATATATATATACACACACACACACACACTGTTCAATGAATATCAAATTTTTAATTCCATTTTTAAAAATGATATTCAGTGTATATCACTTAACATTTAAATCATATATGTGAAAGAATCATCTTATAATCATGGGAAATGATTTACATTTTAATTTGAATATGCAAGGTTTAAAATTTAATTTAAAAATATATTTTTTTATGATTAAATTGGTTTAGGTAGCTAATTTATTTTTTAATTTAATTTTATTCCATTATATATATTAAGGTAGGTGTGAAGTTAAAATAAAATCATGTGGTTTTAATCATGACATACAAACTTGACCAAAGAAAAATAAACATATTAAAATTTAAGTGATGTGAACAACTATAAGGCTTTTGTTTTTATTTTTTTTAAACTTAATAAAACAATGAAAAATATTTCCACTTGTCCCATTACTTTTCATACTTTAGTTTTTATAATTTTAAAATGACAAAATTTTATCCTATGTGACATGGTTATCATATTTACTTTTATTGAGGTTTGAATTTAGAAAATGAAATTGGAGGGAGCCAAAAAAATTATCATATTAATATGTAATAGATAGTTATAATTAAAATAAATCAAACTTGAAAATTTAATTCCACTTTTTTAATATTCGTGATAAAAAAATTAAAAACAAAAGGAAAATTGGATTAATTTTTTAATAACACAATTTATTATGTAAAATATTATAAAAAATAAAAACTATATTTATATTTTTGGTACATGTACTAATATTTTCAAACTATAATTTTTACATCTACTATTCCTACCATTTTAGTTTAAATCTAGATCTCCTAACATGTGATGCGATAGATGTACAATCTCTCATAAGGGAGAGAAATGAACATATATATATATATATATATATATATATATATATATATATATATATATATATATATATATATATATATATATATATATATATATAATGAATATGCAACTCCCTAAAACACAGTCTTAGTTTTCCAAATTCTTCTATTTTTTTTGGAATATACATGTTAAAATTAATGGGATTCCCCTTAATATTGATTCTATGTTGAATGGAAAATCCATGTTTAATAAAGGAATATATTGATTTGGAAATATATGATACTTGTATTGATTCAAATGGAAACATTAGCCTCTTGTAAAAGATGTTTTTCACTTATAGAATAATTACAAGAATGTTTTAAATGAAGTTATATAACTTGAGGATAAATTATTCCTTATTAAGATGTCTAATTTTGGTCAATACATATTTAAGGATTGGAGGTGGCATAATAGTATTAGGTTATATCACTTTCCACTCAAATATGTTATAAAAAAATCATTTTGAGGTTGTCTTTAGAACAAAGGCTCAATTTAAAGTGGAAATATAAATTTACTCAAGATAAATGACAACACATTGCATTTACCATTTCGAAGTCCAATGTTGATATCAAGGCTCAACCCAATTCTTGGAATATTTTCTTCCACAAGTTTCCTTATAGTGATAATTTATAATTTCTTATTACCAACCCCTTTAAGTGTCTAATATGCAATATTCTTGAGTCCATATTTACTATCTTTTGGAGATACATGTTTTTTAAAATAACATAGGCTATTGTGCACTTTTGTTTTGATACTTTTTGACACCTATTGTCTTTGAAAAAAGCTCTCCTAGGCCTTAACATTTATCATAATGTGATTTTTGAATCTTTTAGGTAACTGATTATCAACCACTAGTGGAAGAATAGATGCATTTTTGGATTTAATAGCTCTTGTATTTCATTTGAATTTTCCATTAAAAATACTTAATCTAACAATTTTTATAGTTACATAATACTTTTATATTTCTCCAAAATGATCTTTCCCACAACACTAAATTAACACATCAAATAGAAAACTTTGATAATAAAATTAGAAAGATAAAAAATAAAATTAGAAAGATAAAAAATGATCTAATGAATTTCTATAGAAAGTTGAAATTGTAATTGATCTTATCATGTTTCTTCTATTAATTTTTTGAATTATTGGTTTCATAGTTTTTATTGTTATTATATATATATATATATATATATATATATATATATATATATATATATATATATATATATATATATATATATATATATAATAACAATAAAAACTATGAAACCAATAATTCAAAAAATTAATAGAAGAAACATGATAAGATCAATCACAATTTCAACTTTCTATAGAAATTCATTAGATCATTTTTTATCTTTCTAATTTTATTATCAAAGTTTTCTATTTGATGTGTTAATTTAGTGTTGTGGGAAAGATCATTTTGGAGCAATATAAAAGTATTATTTAACTATAAAAATTGTTAGATTAAGTATTTTTAATGGAAAATTCAAATGAAATACAAGAGCTATTAAATCCAAAAATGCATCTATTCTTCCACTAGTGGTTGATAATCAGTTACCTAAAAGATTCAACAATCACATTATGATAAATGTTAAGGCCTAGAAGAGCTTGTTTCAAAGACAATAGGTGTCCAAAAATATCAAAACAAAAGTGCACAATAGCCTATGTCATTTTAAAAAACATGTATCTCCAAAAGAAAGTAAATATGGTTTCAAGAATATTGCATATTAGACACTTAAAGGGGTCGGTAATAAGAAATTATAAATTATCACTATAAGGAAACTTGTGGAAGAAAATATTTCAAGAATTGGGTTGAGCCTTGATATCAACTTTGGACTTCCAAATGGTAAATGCAATGTGTTGTCATTTATCTTGAGTAAATTTATATTTCCACTTTGAATTGAGCCTTTGTTCTAAAGAAAACCTCAAAATGTTTTTTTTATAACACATTTGAGTGGAAAGTGATATAACCTAATACTATTATGCCACCTCCAATCCTTAAATATGTATTGACCAAAATTAGACATCTTAATAAGGAATAATCTATGCACAAGTTATATAACTTCATTTTAAACATTCTTGTAATTATTCTATAAGTGAAAACCTCCAATCTTTAAATATGTATTGACCAAAATTAGACATCTTAATAAGGAATAATCTATCCACAAGTTATATAACTTAATTTAAAACATTCTTGTAATTATTCTATAAGTGAAAAACATCTTTTACAAGAGGCTAATGTTTCCATTTGAATCAATACAAGTATCATATATTTCTAAATCAATGTATTCCTTTATTAAACATGGATTTTCCATTCAACATAGAATGAATATTAAGGGGAATCCCATTAATTTTAACATGTATATTCCAAAAAAATAGAAGAATTTGGAAAACTAAGACTGTGTTTTAGGGAGTTGCATTTTCATTTCAACAATTATTAATTTTCTTGTTGTGCTTTACCTATACTATTAAGTAGGTTAGAGGCTAAGAATTTGAAGTATTTAGTGAGAAACAACTTATCATACAATTTCACTTCTTTCCACATCTCTTTAGAAGTATAAGTTGAAACTCTATGTAAAATAAGAACTTTCCATGGTTTACAAACATGAAGAACCCAGATGATCCATTTAGCAATAAAATATTCACCCTATGTGTAAGGATCCATGACACCAAATTCTTTTATAACTTTTGGTTTAATGCATTAATTCTAGGAGATGATATACATACCCTTGATACCATCCCATTTAGCCTAAATATTTTTTTTATTGGCTTGGTGAATCTATTATAACATGTTTTAGAAGGAAACCAACATGAAAAACAGTAAACATGATTTACAAAAAAAAATATTATAAGAAATTTTGTTAGGACCTCTTTACATTAACTCTTATTTTATAATTGTTATTATTAATAAAAACTACATATGCATATGATTTGTAAGTCATCCTTGAAGCTAATTACAATAATTTCACATTTATGGATTTAGTAGTTAGCTAGTATATAGTTAGTATAAATAAGAGCTTAGAATAGTCTACAAACATCCAAAAATTAATATTGTATTGAGCTTTCTCAACCCCTTGAAGAGGCCAATCATATTGTAATAAAAAAATTATCATTTTTTTATGCAATATGGTATTTTTTTAGTTCATTTGAAATATTATTTATGGTATTTGCCCTATTTTTATAATTTATTTTAGGAAAGGTTGTAAAATATGGTATCATAGCACTTTCCAAGGCCATTTTTCCACAACATTTTTAGTAATTTAGAGCTCTCTAATTCTATCCACTATATTTTCTCACCTCTCTCCATTAGGATCTTGGTGATTATAAAGTGGAAATTAGGTGGAAAAACTAAGATTTTTACCTGAACCTATAAAAAAAATCACATTATTTTTATAAATTGTGTTTGAATTTTTTTAAAACTAATATAAAGTTGTCATTTTAGGTTAAGCAATTATTACACCCCAATATGAAATCCATTAGTAAGTGTTTTATAAGGACTTTTAGTTCAACATACCTTTATGTATATAGGAATATACATATTCCTTTACCTATCCTAATCATATAAAACTTTTGGTTGTGTTACTTGTTGTGCATAAGTATGTGTTGGTCCTAGAAAGATATTTGCTACCAACCTCAGAGATAGAATAATGGACTATGGATATACTAAAATCTATAGTTAGTGATATATAACATTGAAACAAAAATATTTATGAATTGGATACATTTGAATATTATACCAAAATTCAAACTAACCCTTTAAGAACCTTCCCATTTTTTTCTTGATTGTGTTTAATTTTTGTAATCTAGAGTTGGCTAAAACCACCAACAACTAATTTTATAAGAACCAATGTAATTTATTAGATAAATATGTTTTCTTATAATCTTGAGAATTGTATATAGAGTAATAATATGCAACATCATAATATATTGAATAATAGTCTACAACACCACCAATTTTGTGTCATAAAAGAGTGACATAATCCTTCAATTTAATGATATTCCAAATGGTGATAATTACAAATATTTTGAGTGAATTTTGAGGCACAAGTTATATTTCCAATTTTGAAAAAGAGTTTATTTTTTTAACCCATAAGGAACTAGAACATTGTGATTTTCTCATTCAAAAGATCATTTTAACATGTATTTCAAAATTTTAGAGCAATGAAAAAAAAAACTCTTAGAATTTTGAAATACATGTTAAAATTATCTTCTGAATGAGAAAATCACAATGGTCTAGTCTCTTTATGGGTGAAAAAAATGAAATCTTTTTCAAAATTGGAAATATAACTTGTGCCTCAAAATTCACTCAAAATATTTGTAAATGTCACCATTTGGAAGATCATTAATTGGGAAATCTCTCTCTCTCTCTCTCTCTCTCTCTCTCTATATATATATATATATATATATATATATATATATATATATATATATATAATATATATATATATATATATATATATATATATATATAATGTCCCACTAGTTGGCTAGAAAATTGTTTAAAAAATATTAAAAATAAATCCTAAAAAATATTTAATAATTTAAAAAAAATAGAAAAATGTATATGCACTATATATATAGTCTAAAACATATTTGTTTATTATTTTCCATGACCCAAAATCAAGATATTTTGAGGAAAATATGAAAGTGTGTTTGGCCTCTTTATGCCAATCACCTATAGTCTTAAAAATCCTTTTTATCCCTTATAAAAATTATATCTTATCAATTGTGGCATCAAGCTAATAATTTTAACATATAACTTTAGTAAGCATTTACCATCACCCATGGAAACCTTTAGTTAATGGTTTTCACTAATGAAAGAATCTAAGACATGGCCCATATCATTGAGTAACTCCTTAAAAAATTTAAATCTTAATGTGACTCCTCAATCATTGAATTGAACTAGTGAATAGATGAGATCAATATACAAAATACAATGCTCTCTAAAAAAAATCAATGGAGACATGAAATTTGAATACATATTTCTATCTTAAACCTTGTTATGTGTTAGACTTTCTAAAATTGGATGGTACATAATATACTAGCTAGATTTACCAATTTTAACAATATTTCAACTTGTATAACACATTTGGGGTAGACAAGGTAACCATCGCATAATTTCACTAAGATAAGGAAGTTTTCCAATGGTAGAAATGGTATAAAAATATCATACAAAATCCACTTGGTGTGATTTTTTTGAGACATTTTTCTTGGTTCACTTTGGTCTCAACACATTATGATTTCACTAGATCCATAACCAGCCTATGACAAATAAGAATAGATTATTAATGTCAAGTTGAATTTGTAAAATTGGCCAAACAAACCAAAGGGTGAAATGATTAATTTTTCAAGATTTATCTCATCAGTGGGTTTAAATAAATAATTTACAAAAAGGTCAAGATGTTTAAACCACATAACATCATGGAAGCATTAGGATTGTCCAATCTTGTAGAAGATGAGATTACCTTCTAATGTTGATCTTACAATTTTGGTTATTTAAATAAATATAAAACATCATGTATTGTCACAAACCCTCCTCCAAAATTTAACCCCATTAAATTCCTTATAGATGCATAAATGTGCTCTCATCACCAATAAAGGATATGTTATAATTGTGTTGAAACTTTCAAAAGTTTATTGAACACAAATTATATTTATTAGATGTTGAGTCACCTAAAGAATCAAAATAATAGGAAGATGCTCAATATTACCATGATGAAGAACATAAAGTTGAAGAAACCAAAAAAATGGAGTTGTAACAAAAAATGTCAATGCATGCCTTAGCCAAGGTAACTAATCAAACCATTCAAATAAAAGGGTATTCTAAGTAACAAACCCTTAAAATTTTTATTAATCTATTAGTATGCATAATTTCATTGATCCTCAAATTGACAAAAAATTGATTGTTTCATACACCCCTACTCCAATTTTGAAGTGATTATTACCAATGGAGGAACATTGCCTTATAAAGATAAATTTCACAATGTTTGCATTTTAGTGGGTGAAAATGCCACCAAAATAACATGTTTTCCTTTCCCTTGTGTGGATGCAATGTGGTCATTATATCCCAATGGTTGTGCACTCATGTCCCCATCTTGTGCAAATTTTCATAAGTTCAAATGTAGTTCTTTAAAAATGGTCAACAATAAACACTCAAGGGCCTTTTACCAGGACCTACTAGTTTCATTAGTTCCCACCACATGGATAAAATCCTCAACAAAGGCTCACATGGAATCATTTATTAAATTTATGCCATTCAATATAATGAAACTCCTAATTACTACTATCCTAATGACTTTAAAATGTTCTAGTCAAACATTAATTAGTATTTGAGGAACTAATATTTTATTGTCTCATCACCAAAATAACATCATATTCAACTCCTTCTAGGTAGTGTACCTATCAAAATTCAACCATATTTATATCCCTTTTGATAATACATAAATTAAAAATATGGCTCAATAACTCCTTAAATCAAGAGTAATTCATTCAAGCATAATCCCATACTCATTTCTTTTTTTTTAGAGTCCATAAAAATATGGATATTATAAAATCTACATTTATTTATTTGATTTAAACAAGCTCATTATTAAGGATAAATTTTATATCTCACTGATTGATGAACTTATTAATGACCTATATTATTCCTAATTATTCTCCAAATTAGATCTACAGTCAAACTATCACCATATCTTCTTTCAAGATGAGGATATTTCAAAAATGTCTTTATATACACATGATGACCAAAATTAATTCTTGGTCATGCCCTTCAGTATTATGATTACCCCTTCCACCTTCTAATTCTTGATTAACAAAATATTTCTACCCTTTTTGTTTAAATTAATCCTAGTCTTCTTTGATTACATCCTAATTTATAATTTTTTTTTGCAAAGAACTTCTCAAATAGTTTGACACTACTCCATAGTTTTTTACAAACCACAATCTTTGTGTAAAATGGTCCAAATGTTCATTTGGTTGACACAAGGTGGAGTACCTAGGCCACATTGTCTCATTAGTAGGCATTTTGGTTGACCAAGAAAAAATTAAGGCCATGAAAAATTGGCCTAAACTTAGGACACTCAAAATCTAATAATTTATTGACCTCACTGGGTACTGCCACACTTTTATCAAATATTATGGAAAACTTGTGACCCATTGAAAATAATGCTAAAAAATACCTATTTTTGTGGTCTGCTATAGTTGAACAAGATTTCGAGATACTCAAGTAGGATATTTGTAATGCAATTATTTTTTCCATTTTTTATTTCTCAAACTCAATTGTCATTGAAAGTGACACATGTGGAAATGACCTTGGTAATTCCATCATTTAATTCAGATGTCTTATCCTTCACATTAAAATCCCTTTGTGGGAATAATTTGGCACAACCAACATATAATAAGGAAATGATGAATATCCTCTATGTTATCAATAAGTGGCACCCATACCTGGTAGGTCAAAAAAATTGTATTAAAACTTATCATCAATGCATCAAATAGTTATTTAGGTGAAGATTTTATTCCTTAGTTCAATATAAATGGGTTTCCAAATTGATGAGGTATGATTATGATATCACTTATAAAAATTATAAGAAAAATCTAGTCATTAATACAATATCGTACTTATATGAATAATAGGCAAGGATGTTTTCCATATCCATCCCCATTAAAAATGGATGCATGACATCTAGAAAGAGTGGTAGCAAGATACCCACACATAGAAAATCTTCTCTAATTATATTTTGATTCAACATCTAAACCCAACTATACCTAGGATGACCAAACTTATGATATAAAGGTTGCATTGTCTTGATTTATAGATGTAGGTTTTGATATAATATTTTCTGTGAAAGGTTTTGATATAATATTTTCTATGAAATACATGCCTCACCTTTTTCAATCCATTTATGATTTTTAAAAACCTATGAATGCGTTCATCACACTTTATTTTAATGATGCATAAACAAATATATCAAGACATTTGTTAAGGAATGTAATGATTTTTAATGTCAAAAAGTAGATACAATAATAACACATAGCTTTATCCAACCATTAGCCATTCTAAATTTCATTTGGATAGACATATATATATGTATATTATCAAAGCCTTAACAAAGTCAAAAGAATAACCCATCATTCTAGTGGTGGAAGATCACCTTTATAAATATTCCAATTTTTGTGCCTTGGCCTCTTTTTACACTGCCTCTACCATGGCCAAAAAATTACTTGATAAAGTATTCCTCCATTAAATCCCAACCTATATTTTATCTAATCATAATTCAGCTTTCAAAATTCACTTCTGGAAAGAAAATCTTCAAGCACATGGGAACCCAAATGAAAATGAGCTCTAGCTACATTCCATAGATAGATGGATAGACTAAAGTCATTAATAAATTCATGGAAACATATCTTCATTAATTTTCATCTATTAATAAGAATCAATGGGTCAATTAATTACCATATTCACAATGGTTAAAACACCACATTTAATACAACCACCAAGATGAACCCTTATGAAGTGGTATGTAGCTATAATATATTGTCTCCTCTTAATTATCTTCTAATTAGTTATCATGTGTAGGAAGTATATAATACCCTCAGCACCCTAGCTAGTATTCTTCACCTTGTCAAAGAATATCTCCACATGGCATAAAATTTCATGAAGTAACATGTAGATCAACACCATTCTAAGCACACCTTCTAAATAGAAGATATGGTTTTATTTATATTAAAACCAAATAAAAATTCCTATTTTAAGTTGAAGGGACACCAAAAACTTCCTCCCAAGTTATATGGACCCTATAAGGTTCATCAAAAAATTATTCTTATCTCATAGAAGCTAAAAGTTTCACCCACTTTGTCTATCCATCCAGCCTTTCATCTCTCATGTTTAAAATAAATCCTAAACCATAATTTCATAATGCAAATAGTAATTAATGAGCTAGATTTATAAGGATATCTTTTTCTTGTTTTTTTTAGATATTTGATTTTGTCAACTTTGTAATTATACCATTAGTGAGGTTCTTGTCTAAGGGTATGGAATGTAACTAGAAGATGTGACTTGGGCACCCCTCCTTCAACTCTAGAAAAAATTTCCTCATATTTATCTTTAAGGGAAAATATTTTTTAAGGGTGAGGTAATGTTAGGACCCATTCAACCTAACTCTTTCTTTATAATTGTTGTCATTAATAAAAACTACATACATTGATTTAATAGCTTTGAGAATATTAGAGTCTTATTCTTAATTTAGTTAAGGGTCTAAGTTGACTAAATTAGTAAATAATATTGAAATAATTAAAACACTAATTTGTATAATTTATTTTGCCTTTTAAACCTTTCTAAAAATAGTAATAAATAAGGAGAAATACAACTTAGCTTAAAACTAGACTGAGATGACTAAGATGAAGGCTAAAACTAGTTGTCCAAGACTAGGGTAGTATAATGAACATGGATATAGATTTCATTTGGTGAAAGGATAAGAGCACAAAAAATAGTACACTTTGGGGTATGATTCTATAGTCTAGGTCCTACCGCTATTATCTAAACTAGTCACAGAGATTGGAGTTTTTTGGGTTTTGTCCACTATCCCTTTATGAACCTGCCTATAAAATTTTAAATCATGAATGTCTATAGTGTTCCTTTTAGAGTTGATTTAATATAAAACCCTAGACCTTCATAATGCTTGAATAAAATTTGAGAAAGAGGGGGAGGGTTAGTTTGTGTAAGATGCACTGAATGTGTATCCACACCCCTTATGTGGGCACCTTGCCTACATACCAATATTCTAAAGAGGGGTAAAGCCATATGTAGTTCTCCCAATTGATGTGCTTTGTGCAATAGTGTTATGTAGATGTAAAAATGCTAAATTAGGTGTAGTTGAAGTGGCTAGGGATTAGTGTGAGGGTTTGAATATGTTGGTAGCTATATTGGATGGTTGTACATAGAGAATAGGGAAATTTGCCTTAGTGGTCTTGTTTGTATTCTTGTTTACTTTTTTAATATTTACCAACCCCTTATAAATTAATTTTGAATGGGTTTTTATAGATATATATTGGTCATGGGTTAAATGTATTCATGCTAGGCTAACATAATGAAGAATAAGAATTAGAAATAAATGGTCATTTGAGCTCAAAATGTGATTAGATAAGAGTGCTATAAATGGGACACCCTAGGGTCCAGTGCTATAGTCTAACCCCAATTCTCCTAATCTATAGGCTCAAGACCTAGGGAGATGGAATTAACATAGGAAATACAACTTGGCTAAGCTAGAATCAGGTCTTAAAAGTCTACAAATGATTGGGAATAAGAAAAAAGGTGTATAGAAGGGCCATAAGAGCATACAAGAGGGACCTATGGTCTGGGTGTCACAATCCACACGCAAGCTACCAATTTTGATAGTTTATATGACTACATTCACCCCCCTTTTATTCTAGTGATGCAGGAAAATGAAATACTAGGATAAAATAAAAATAGAAATCGTACCTAAACTTACTTGCAAGGGTGAAGCTCATGAAGCTGTGTGATGTTGGGTGTGTGTAGAGAGAGCAGATTATGAAGTGTAAATTTACAAGATAGATTTAAGAGTAGATCATTTATTAATAGAGACATTATATCTAGAATAAGAATATAAAAAACTTGGGTAAAAGAGAGACAAAGAGAAAAGAATGAATACACCTCACCAAGTACGTGAACCAATACCAAACCTATTGTGATGTTGGTTATGTGTTGAATGATGTTGCTTAATTCCTTAAAATTGGCTCAAGAATGCAAAATCTAGCCCTTTAGCTCCATCATCACCCACTAAGTGAATCTCTCTGATCATGCATGTATTAATAGATTTTTGGACTATGTGTCTAATCCCTCTAAGTAGGTGGCTTAAGAATACAAAGGCTAGCTAGACCTTTGGCTTCATCATTTCACCATGAAGTGAATCTATGCATTGATACTGGTATGAATGTGTGTCATATGAAATGGCTCTTAAAGCCCTTGAATGTTTTGTAATCTGATAATGTGGCATGGATAGCTGAATGTGTGCTAAAAACTAGGCCACTCTTGGCTACTTGAAAAAGGTGAAGATTAGGCTTGTATAAAATCCACTCAAAAACTAGGTAATAAACTTATGTGGAAGCCACTTGAGAATGATGGCAACCACCTATAAATAGAATAAGGAATGCAACTATTGAGAATACTTGGGTAATGCCATAAACTATAAAGAGAAAACAAATAAGCCATGCACTTTACCCCTAATTATTGGTGTTTATAACATGGATTCTAATATGGAAGTTATATCAACTACCTAATCTAAAACTAGAAGTGACATCCATCATGTCATGCATGATGCCCCATATATCTAGATTCTCTAAGATAAATTGTAATGAAACTATTGAATCTAGACTGATATATATGTGAAAAAATTGTATCTAAGCTAACCTTTATGTCTATTTTTATAAAATCTACTTTTCTTGTTATTTGGATAGGAGCATTGAAATAAGACACCCTGTTATCTAGAATTATATTCTAATCTTGGTTCTCTTGTTTTGTGTTGATTCTAATAACTATTTTATAATTATCACTATCTATCTAGTCTGTTCTACCTAGTTTTAAGTCTAAATATTGTTCTAGGTGTTCTAAAAGCTTATTTTTTGATTGGTAAGAGCTTTGATCTCTATGACAAAACCCCTATGTGTTTCCCCCTCTTCTGACGGTAGGAATAAAGACCCTATAATGACTATCCTCAAAATAAAGAGCCCTACAAGTGTGTTATGATGCAATAATACATGATATAGCAATGATAATTGATAATATATCTCAAAATATAGCATGGTTTGTATGAGAGATTGTTATATCAACAATGATATGCCTAAATAGATATAACAATATAATAACATGTGAAATATAATGAACTAGAAGTTTGGTTATTTTTTTAGTTGTTAGTTATTAGCTTTCAAGGAGGGATGGAGCATGATGTCCATCATGACATCCAATTAAGCAAGATAATGCATGATGTGAATCATGACATTGTAAATAGTTGAGAAGAAATCAAGCAACAAGCACACTACAAGGGAAACTATGTCTCAACAACCCCTTTATAGTATCTCAGTCTTCCCATGATATAAAACCAGTTATAGCTAGTACATATTTGTCTCCTAATGTGGCTTCCTTTGTGTAAGAGATAAAATCTCTTTAATCCAAGGTGCTTCTAGACCAATGCAAGCTTTGGATTCTTTTGCTCTACTTCATACACCATTAGCACATCATATTTCTTTTACACCCTTGCCACTAGGTTTTATTCAACCCAAGCTCACTCTATATGATGGAAAGGGTGATCTAGAGACACACATGAGAGATTTTAATGTAACATGCTTTGATTATGTGCCAAATTACTAGTTATTAACCAATCTATTTCCATAGAGTCTAAATGATTATGATTTTAAATGGTTTCATAGTCTATCAAATCAATTAGTCAATGCATTCAATCCTTTAACTAACATGTTCCTATCTCATTTTAGCATTAACATTGGTGATAAGGTTTCCTATGCCCAAGTTAAAAAATAGAAACAAAGGTCAAATGAGCATCTCACAGATTATGTTCTTCGATATAAGACTATCTTAGCTAAGATGACTAGCCCCATGGTCGATCAAGAGTTACAAGATATCTTCAAATAGAGTCTTTTCCAGATTTACATGAGTCAATAATGTTCACAATGTTCTCTTCCTTCATTGACTTATGTCATACACCAAAGGAAAGGGAATTCAAATTAATTTCAATGGGCAAACTCAAGTACACAAGTATATCAAAAACAACAAACAAGAGTATCAACAAAGTCCCATACAAAGTCAAGGTCAATGATAATAAGAGTCAAAATCAATCTATAGTTAATATAGTATTAGATCCCCCTCAATGAGTGTTTTTATCAACACTTCCTCGGTGAAATTTTTCCAATCTATCAGTATCTCCAACCAGAGTCTTACAATAATTATTAAAATGTAATATCATATCTTCCTTTCCTATTTAGGGAGTTAATCCAACAAAGCCTATTCCATGGGGATATGATCAGAATGTATTTTGTGATTTTCATAGGGCATTAAGCCACACAATAAATAGATGCATCAATTTTAAATACAAGACACAAGATTTGATAGATAATAATTTTATTGATCTTGACACTTAAGTTGAGTATCCTCAGGCAAAGCAAACATAGGACAAAGATTTTAAAATATTTTTAGATCCTTTCCCATAACATTCTAAACAAGAGATAGGGGATACATCATAAGTTCACCATGTTTATCATGCACATCCTCCACCAGCTACATCTTAGGCACCTTTAGTTGAGTCACATCCTTTGAGTAACGTGATTGTTGTGTATAATTCCAAAGTTTTAGCTAGATCTTAAATCTCTTTCTTAGAGTAGGAGATAGTTGAAGATGATTCAAATTATCATGCACTCTTTATCAGAGCTTACATTCATAATCATACTATTCATAGTGTTCTCATAGACAATGGATATAGTGTCAACATGTGCACTATGGCATTACTATACCATTGTGGATATTCAAAGTAGGATATTACCTTGATGGACATAGTTAGTAGTAGATTCAGTGGGCACATACAGAGTTCATTAGGTGATAATATAATTACTCTATAGGTTGGTCCAACACATGTGGCCACATCATTTACTATTATTCCCATTGTAAGAGTTTTTGATATGTTACTTGGCTAACCATGGATTTAGAAACTTCAATTAGTACCTTCTATAGTTTATAGATGCATGAAATTCATTCATGATAATTAGGTTTTTATATTTGGTGGAGTTCCATATGAGTTACCACTCCTCACTTTAGATCCATCTTCTACTTTACAATCACCAATTTTAGCTTCTCCACCAGTTAAAATTCTTTTTCTAGTTCAGAGGTAGACACAATCAAGGCCATCCTCACTAGCACAAAGACTTCATACACCTCCATAAAGGCCCATTTTAAACCAGCCATAATTTTAGGACTCTAGATAGTTACCAGTTATAGTTTTCATACCCAGGGAAATATCATTGAGGTCCCATGCCTCTACACATAGAGCACATATTCATAGATTTCTCCTACTACTAGATGGGTCCCTAAGATCCCTATAGTTGAATCCACTTATCATATTTATAAGGGGACCCCACAATCAGTTTCCACTATAGATATTTTATAGCATTTACAACATATATAGCTTTTTGAGCCACAATATCAACCCTTTCATCATGCTTCATGATCATGCAATATCCCTCTCCTCAATATAGAACACTATGATAGGGAGTCTCTCATGAGACTCATCAGTTAGTATAATTTCTTCTCAATATTTCTTGTACATAATCTCTTCATGATTGATTGTACATAGATTATATCAAAAATACAAAAAACATTTAAATATTTCAAAATACCAAAACCATTCAAATATTTCAAAATACCAAAAACAATACAAAATTTTAAAAATCCAAAAATATTCAAATAATTTAAAAATGTAAAAACATTTCAATTGTATTCAGTATCCATGCTTTACATTTCTACTACCATGCTAGACTTACATTTGTTGTTGTATGTTATTGTTTGTCAATTTATCTACATTACTATGCTTCACTTGATCTTCTTTGAGTGTGTGAAATGACACCCATATCCTTGATTGCTTCATTCTAGCCATTGAGGGGGCATCCTACTTCTACATTCACAACATACAAAGATATATTTACCCACTGGGGGCATTTTCAACATGACTACACCATACAGGTTATGTCATTCCATGCACTCTAGTTATCGTGATAATGTACATTACTTACTAGCTTATATAGATTAATATATCAGCACTCACTAATATATAACACTTGTGTATTTCTTATCATATACCTAGTCTTATACTCCATGTTTTACATACTTTCATTTCTTGCTTTGATTAGTTATATGAGATTGTAAAATCCAATATTTACATTCTTTCCTTTCTTTATTTACATAGCTAGATATGATTTCATTTCTTAGTTACTATTCTATTTCTTATGTGTGCCTTAAGACATTAGCCAATGTCCTTTGCTTTTACTCTTTTATGTGCTTGTGGCCCTCATGCGAGCCTTGCTTATTTTTAGTTGTATGTGTATGTGGCATTTGAACATGCCTTGTATGTTTTCTTTCCAATTTGAGTGACATGTGCCCATGTTCCTTGTTTTCTTGGTCCCTTGGCCACTATTGTATGTTTCTTACTTCTTTCCTTGTGTTTTTATTGGTTGATTGCTTCTCAAATGTTTGCAATGCCATGATCTACATCATGCATTATCTTGCATTCTTAGATGCCATGATGGACATCATTCTCCATTCCTCCTTGACAACTAACAACTAATAACTAATATTTCTAGTTTCAATTAAATATATTTCACATGCTATTACATTTTTATATCTATCTAGGCATACCCCTATTGATCTAAGAATATCCAATACAAACTATGATATATCTTGAGATATCATTTCAATTATCATTACTACATCATGTATTTTATAGAATAACACACTTATAGGGATATTTTTCTTAGGAAAATCATTATAAGATATTCATTCCTAACCTCAAAAGAGGGGGCAATAAACAAGGGTTTTTTCATAGAGATCGGAGCTCATACTAGTCAAAAAATTAGTTTTCAGAACACTCAAGACAATAATCAAAGGTCAAACTAGGTAGAATAGACTAGAAAAATAGTGAAAATTATAGAAAAATCATTAGATTTAAAAAAAGATAACAACACCAGACATGGATAACAATGTCAGATAGTAGGGTGTCCTATTTTTAGCACTCTTATCCAAATAATAAAAAACCTAGATTTTCTAGAAATAGGTAGAAAGGTCATCTCAAATAAAGTTTTGTAACATACAAATTAGTTCAAATTTAGTAGTTTTAGTACAATTTTTCTTAGAGAATCTAGATATAGATGGAATCATACACAACATGATGGCTCTCACTTATAATTGTATATTAGGTAGGTGGTATAAGTTCTAGATCAGAACCCATGTTACAGACATCAATGATTAAGGGTAATATGCATGACACATTTGACTTTTTTTATTTTTTAGTTTAATATATTAACTAATAATTCTCATTAGTTGCATGCCTTATTCCATTTGTAGGTGGTTGGCATCATTTTGGAGTGGCTTTCATATAGGCCTATCCTCCACATTCCTGAGTGGCTTCCACATAAGCCTAGTTTCTAATTTTAGAGTTACTTTCATACAAGCCTAGTCTTCTCCTTCCAAAGTGGCCAAGATTGGCCTAATTTTTAGCACACATTTAGCTATCCACACCACATTATCATATTATATATCATTCATGGGATTCAAGATCCATCTCATATGACACACATTATACAGATATCAGTTGATAGCTTCACTTAGTGGGCAATGATGGATCCAAAGGTGTATCTAGCCTTTATATTCTTAAGCCACCTACTCATAAGGATAGGACACATAGTCTAAACATTAATTAACACACACAAGATCACATAGCTTCACTTAGTAGGTGGTGATGGAACCAAAGGGCCATCCTTTGCAATATCGAGCCACTCTTGGGAAATTGAGCACTCAGATCCATTTGTGATATTACTTTTGGTAAAACACACATCTATCATCACTTATCACCACTCAACATCACAATCAGTTTTATATTGGTTCATGTACCTAGTGAGGTGTATTCATTCCTTTCTCTTCCTCTCTCTCATCCCTAGATTTTATATATTCTTATTTTAGATATAGTGTATCTAGTAAGAACTGATCTACTCTTTTCTTTATCTTATATATTTACACTTCATAATGTGCTCTCTCTACACACACTCAACATCACACAACTTCATGGGCTTCACCCTTGTAGGTAAGCTTAGGTACACTTTCAACTTTCTTTTATTCTATTATTTTGCTTTGTTGTATCACTAGAATAAAGGCGGGGGGAATGTAGCCATATAAAATGTCCAAACTGGTAGCTTGAGTGTGGCTTGTGATACCTAATCCATAGGACCCTCTTGCATACTCTCATAACCCTTATAGACACCTTTTTTCTTATAACTAGTCATCTATAGACTTTTGAGACTTAATTATAGTTCATCTAGGTTAGACTATAGCTCTTGACCCTAGGGTGTCCCATTTCTAACACTCCTATCTAATTACATTTTGAGCCCAAATGAAAATTTATTTTTGATTCCTATACTTCATTATGTCAACCTAACGTGAATACATTTAACCCATGACTAATAGATATTTTTAAAATCCCATTCAAAGTTAATTTAGAAGGGTTGGGAAAATATTACAAAGCAAGCAAGAATACAAGAAAAACCAATGAGGTAAATTTCCCTATTCTCTGCATACAACCATCCAATACAACTACAAACATATCCAAATCCTCACATCAGTCCCTAGCCACCTCAAAAACACCTAGTTTAGGATTTTTTCATTTTCATAACATTATTTCATAAATCACATCAAGTGGTAGAACTACATATGACTTGATACCTCTTCAAAGTATTGGTATGTAGGTAGTGTTCCCACACAAGTGGTGTGAATACACATTTAGTGCATCTTACACATACTAAGCCCCCATTATTTCTCAAGTTTTATCAAATAATAATGAAGTATAGGGTTTTAAGACTAAATTAGATCTATAATGACTTCCATAGACCTTTAGTAGTAAAGATTTCATAGGCAGGCTCACATAGGGACATCGAATAAAACCTAAAAAACTTAGGTCTCTATGAGTAGTTTGGACAACAATGATAAAAAAGATTATAACATAAAATCTTAGTGTGTCCTATTTTGATTATCTTATCCTTTCAAAAAATTAAATCCAAATCCTAATCTATGAAACTATACCAATTCTACACAACAAAATCTAGACCCTATTCCAATTGTTTCATCCTATGTTTAGCTAAGTCTTATTTTCTCCATATTTATTTCTATTTATATAAAGGTTAAAAATACAAATAAATTATACAAATCAATAGTTAAATTACTAATATATTATTTAATGACTTAGTTAACTTAGACCTTTAACTAAATTAGGGACAAGACTCTAATATTCCCAAAATAAATCTCTCAAGCATGTCTCTGGATCACACTTGCCATCATATAGAGTGAGCTTGGGTTGAACAAAACTTGGTGACAAAGGTGTAGAAGCCATATGGCATGCCAATGGTGTATGAAGTAGAGAAAAAGAATCCAAATATTTCATTGGTCTAGAAGCACCTTACTCAATATGTAGCACCTTAGATTGAAGAGATTTTATCTCTTGCACAAGGGCAACCACATTAAGAGACAAAGATGCACTAGACATAACTGATGGTGCCTCATAGGAAGGTTAGGCTGATATATGGGGTTGTTCAGACATAGTCACCCCTATAGTATCATTTGAAAATGGTTTCTCTGAAGGAATGGAAGATTCAAAATGCTTAGCCTTTTTAATTTCCATGATAGATTGTAAGATAAGGTTATGATCTCAAGGCTGTTCCTTGAGTCTTTCTCTAAAAATTTGTAGAGTCAAGTCTTATTTGATGACAACATCATTATCAAAAATAAGTGTAAGTGGATTAAGAACCCAATGTGGTGAGTCATAAACATCATTTTTTGTATCATCATTATTATTCTTATACTGCTCATTATCAAAATTATCTTAATAGAAATTAGTGTAATCTAGATGTGTAGGATCTATAGCAAGAAATTGAGTTAGTTGTTTATCCATGGTATACGGTTGGGTTACCACTAAGTATTGTACATCATCTCAAAGGAAAATATGCAAGGAGATTAGGTGACATAAGGAAAACAACATGAATAATGAAAGAAAAGATTAAACAAATATAATCTAAACAATAAATTGGAACATGGATAAAAAGGATACAAAGCTCACAAACATGTAAGGTGATACCTCAAAACCAATGGGACTACTATATGTAACTAAGTTTTTGAAAAAAAAATACTTTATAATTTTAAAAATTAATGTGAATTTTTTATTTAAATATGCAGGTTAAAAATCAAAAATATATTGGAAAACTAGGAAAGAATTTACCTTAGGGTTTCTAGGATTTTTATGAATAAAAGGACCTAGTAAATTCAACTAGGGTTTAGAATAAATGATTTTTAAAATTACTAAGATAAATTGAAAAAAATTAGATGTGAATATTTGATTTGAAATATGTAGGAAAAAATAAAAAAATATTAGAAAAATTAGCAAGGAATTTACCCTAGGGTTTTTATGCACAAACGAAGCAAGTTATGTTCACCAAATGATTTAATAGTTTTGAGAATATTGGAGTATTATTACTAATTTATTTAAGGGTGTGACTTGACTAAATTAGTAAATAATATTTTAGTAATTATATTACTAATTTGTATAATTTACTTTGTCTTTTAAACCTTTCAAAAAATAGCAATAAATAAGGAGAAATGCAACTTAGCTTAAAACTAGACTAAGATGGTTGAGATAGAAGCTAA
The DNA here is from genome assembly GCA_037957365.1 of Torreya grandis. NCBI lineage: Eukaryota > Viridiplantae > Streptophyta > Pinopsida > Cupressales > Taxaceae > Torreya > Torreya grandis. Next base: position 400,555 of record JARHVA010005062.1, read on the forward strand.
AATTCGCTATGTAGGACTAGAATAGTGTCTTCAACCTGGATCTAGATTTATTTTAGTGAAAGTATAAGAGCACCAAAAATAGGACACTTTAGGGTTTGATGTTATAGTCTAGGTCCTACCATTGTTGTCTAAATTGGTCATAGACATTTGAGTTTTGTAGGTTTTGTCTACTCTCTATGTGAGCCTGCCTATGTAATTTCAAATCCTGAATGTCAATGGAGATCCTTGTAGATTTGATTTAATCTTGAACCCTAGACTTTCATAGTTATTGAATAAAAATTGAGAAAGAGGGGTGGGGGGGTGGGGGGGGTGGGGGCGGCGAGGGGGAGGGGAGTTAGTTTGTGTAAGATGCACTAAAAGTATATCTACACCCCTTGTATGGGCACACTACCTACATACCAATACTTTGAAGAGGGATCAATCCATATGTACTTCTCCCATTTGATGTACTTTGTATGATAGTGTTATATGGATGCAAAAATGTTAAACTAGGTGTGTTTGAGGTGGCTAGGAACTGGTGTGAGGGTTTGAATATGTTGGTAGCTATATTAGATGGTTGTATATATAAAATAGGGATTTTTTACTTATTAATCTTACTAGTATTCTTTATTTCTTCTATAATATTTTACATCCCTTTCCATATGAATTTTGAATGGGATTTTATATAGATATATTGGTCAAGGGTTAAATGCATTCACACTAGACTAACATAATGAAGAATAGGAATTGGAAAGAAATAGTCATTTGGGATTGAAATGTGATTGGATAGGAGCACTAGAAATAGGACACCCTAGGGTCCAGTGCTATAGTCTAACCCCAATGCTCATATCCTATAGGCTCAGGACTTGGGGGATGGAATTAGCATGGGAAATGTAGCTTGGTTGAGCTAGAATTAGGTCTCAAAAGTCTACAAATGACTAGGAATTAGCAAAAAGGTGTCTAAAAGGGTCATGAGAGTATACAAGAGGTATCTATGGGTTGGGTGTCACATGTCACACTCAAAATACCAAATTTGACATTTTATATGACTACAAATGTTTATGCTTTGAAAGTATTTCCTTGAGATAACTGTAAAAAACCCATATTCACCTAAAGTAGTATTTAGCTAGTATAGAATTAATATAAATAAGATCCTAGAGTACTGGAAATGCATCCATGAATTATATTGTATTGAGATTCTCAAAGAATTTTTTCCCCTCAAATAGGTTAGTGATAGTATTATGTAATTTTGATCCATTTTTTATTTAATGTAATTTTATTCCATTCACTTTCATTATTATTTATGTTATTTTCACTATTTTTCTAATATGCTTCAAGATGGATCATAAAAATATTTCATTTTAATGGTAAATAATATATATTTGGATCCCTATTAGTCAATTTATTTTGAATTTTTTTTAAATACAATTCCACGTCACCAAAAGACTTTCTAATGCCAAAGGGGAAACTAATGTATATTATAATTTCTCCATGTTATAATTAATGCCAATCAAGAGTAATCTAATGTGGATTAGGATCAACTTGAGTCATAATAAATTTAGTATTATGCATCACAAGTGTAGAGCATGAAATCACACAATTCAGTTTAAGTACATCCATGATATTATTGATTTCTTGTTCATTGTTAAGAATAAAAAACATACTATCATCAATAAAATGAGATTTAAGGGAGCAAGTATTTTTAGGAAGACTAATCCGTTTACTAATATTATTTTCATGTTCCCTTTATATATGGTATCTAATTAAATTATTGGCCAAAACATAAAAAAAAAGCTAAAGGATAAGATTGTTGAATAGATTGTTAAAGAGAAAAGGGTTTAGTGAGAGAACCATTCACTAAAAGTCTAGTTGATGAATCATTAAATATTTTTGTAATGGGGTGTATCTTTTTTTCCCAAACTCTAGGTAGCTTAACATATTAATAAAAATGACAATTTAAATCTATCATAGGCATTGCTAAATTCAAGCTTAACAATAAGTGAGTTTTAAAATGTTTTTGGGCCCATTCTAGAGATTCCCAAGCCCACACTAAATTATAAAAATGTAACTCTCCCAATAAAACTCATTTTCTTGGGTCTAAAAATATCTTGCACCATTACTTTAATATAGTGAATGATAGATTTTGTAATGATATTTTAAGAGGTATGAAGGAGAGGAATGGGTCTCTAGTCGATATGTTATACCCATATTTTACCCTAGTTTTGATAAAAACATAATAAATTTTATTTTTAATTATAGTTGTAAAATAGGAAAATTATAATGCTATATATTTACAATAATCAACAATTGTGATTTTGACAAAGTGTTAAATATAAAAAGGTGTTATTTTTTCAAATTACTAGGAAGAGATATCCTTAACTTTCATAAATATATATTTTTAAATGTATGAAAGTTGAAATAAGTAACATAGGTGACTATGCAGGCTCAAGAGCATGCAAAAAATTAGAAAAAAAATCTATACATGTTTATTGTAAGTGGATGGTAGTCTAGTGTGTTTGAGTATGTTAACTATAAACTTATCCTAATTGATTGTAAGAAATGAGTGACAGTTAAATTCAAATAAATTAGAGGTATGGAAATGAAAGATTAGAATTAGAGATAAAATATATTCCTATACATGAATATTTTAAGTGTAAAATAGTGTAATTGGTTTGAGTCCATTGAATACAGACTTGTCCTAGTTGATTCTACTTAAAACCTAATTATTTTAAATGTTGTACATATGTATATTGCGTAATCTATGATATATAAAATTTCCATGCAAAATTTTTTTTGTTGCTTATCTTACCTTTGAAACCCTAAGGTCACTTTGACATCATGATAGACTACAAGAAAAGGGGGAGTGTAATTTATTGAGTTGACCTCAATCACCCCTTTTATGATTGATCACTACCTACGTATTCAATATTCTAAGGAGGGAAATCAAACCCAAGTAGTTCTTCTACTTAGAGTGAATGTGAAATTATGATCCTTTGATTATATGCATGCAACTATAAAATGTATTTGATGCTTGAAAATGATATATGTTACTTAATTTATAAGGCTCTTTACTTGTATTATGGTTGTTCCTTGTGAGTGATATTGAATTTAAAGAAAATAAGGTGAATTTTCTCAACATGAAAAAGTGTAAAATATTGAACTGAGTATAAAGTGGTGAAAAATAAATTAATTTTGATGTGTATTTATAATAAAAATATTTGGTATTTCCTTAGGATGAGCTTATGAAATGTACGAGAAGACCTCAAATAAAATTTTGAATTATAGAAACTAGTCATTATCTAGCATAAGATGTGACTAACTTAAGTGGATAAGAATTCAATACACTTTTGTCCACCTATCATAGACTTATCCTAAAATATTGAGAACCTGTACCTTGAGTTAGACATAATTTGAATGTGATTTTAGATAGCTTTAGAATTTAACATTGTAATTTTTTTTAATAGTAATGACAAATAAAGGGTTAAGCCTACATATAGATAAAATGCTTACATGAATGGTGAATAAAGTCATGTATTTGAGTGTAGTTCATGTGTTTTATAATGTGTCATGAATTAATAATTTCAAGTAACTATGACTAGATTTATGTGTCTACATTTTCCTCATCTTTATTATAGTAATGAAATTTCTAAAGTAAAGGAAAAAGAATTGAACCTGATTGTGTACAACACAATTTTTATTTGAGCAGTTACTTCAAATTTACAGGGCACTCAATTTCACAAACCCCAAAACAACTCATTAAGTATTCATTTTAAAATTTTGGAATTCTAAAAAGTTAAAACTTTTAAAATTAAAAAATTAAAAAGATATCAAGGAAGGAGTATACCTATATGTAGGTGAAACAAAATTACGCTCTATCATATAACTGATGATGGAAAATTATGACCCCTTATTGAATCACTTGGAGAGTTTGAACCAATGGAGAATTGAGATTGATCAATTCTAAATTTGAATAAATAATCAAGCTATTTATTTGGAGAGATGCATTATTCCAACCCTCATGAATGGATAGTAGTACCTAATGTGATAATCCACAAGGATGAAACCATAGTGGGTTTGATAAAAGTGATGCCAAGGATGTTGAATTTCATTATAATCTAATGTAAATCACACACATAGAAGAGGGAACCACATAATGAGTTCACTAGAAGTATTTACATGGTCATTTAGCATCATTGAAACTCAATGTTCATTACCCACATAGATTGAATCACACTATTATAAATAGACATATCTACATTCTATTTTTACATGATCAAAAGAGAATGGAGAATATTCTTTCCCCCATCATTGTTGAATTTATTATAGACTTTAATTTAGATTAATATTTTATCATTTAAATTGATATTTTGGATTTGAACTTTGATTTTTTGAAAAATTAAACTTTGAAACCTTGCATTTTTCAACTTTGGATAAGAATCAACATGAATGAGTGGCATGCCCCTTGAA